>VXBB01020895.1:185357-218139 GCA_013399915.1 Illadopsis cleaveri
CCTGCCCCCCTTTTTTTTTTTTTAAATCTGTGCTAACACAGTCCAAATTTCTGGATGACATTAATGCATATAAAATCACACTTTCATTTTGCTCGGCATGAGGCAAGGAATTGAGTGTCCAGTCTGAAGGCGGTGGAGGAATTTTGCACACAAGGAAAAGGAAATAAAAGGCTGCTGTCTTAAGATGGGTAAAGAAAATGCTATGTAAAAGGGCTAGATTACAAAAAAAGTGAGTTGCCATTAAGTAATTTTCCCTACTGCCCAATTTCCTTTCTCTCCTAGAGATAGTAGACATTATGCTAAATGAAAAAACAAATGGTAAGGACAAGAACTTCTCATGTTGAACAACCAGAAGTGCAACTTTGTAAGTTGTATTTTTCTCCCTTTTCCCCCAATAGTCTAAAGATGCTCTTATAAAAAATCTATGCTTGTGAACAGAAATGGGCTTCTAATGGAACTAAACCATAATTTATTTTTATGGCTTGCAATGTTAAGTAATTTCACTTAACATGCCATTTTTGAAACTAAATGCATGACAGAAGGAAAAGTATGAGACACAGCAAATGCATGAAGGAAGATGTATACATTTCCACTGAAAAATAAACTGCTGGTCTGGTTCACTGACACTGCATTCCTCCAGCATTAGGCAACTCTTGCAGGTAAGTCTGCTAGTGTCTGACAAATAAATCTCCTTCTTCAGGTGCTTGTAAAATATATTGTCTTTTCACATGAGGGAAAGATGTCACAGTTTAACATTAATTGACTTACTGGATGGACCAGTGTGAGAGTTCACACTGAGCACTGCATTGACTGGTATTGCAGCACAGCATTTTGTTTACTGCATGCAGAGATTTAGCAGCTAGTCAAAAACTTGCTAACTATCTGTTTGGTGTTACTGTGTCACATCCATCATCACCACATCTAGTAGCCTTCACTTGACAGTTTATCTCATTATAGCAACTAAAAGGAAGAGGATCCTCTGAACCCTTTCTGACTGGGGCCTGCTACTGCCTCCACCAGGAAAACAATTAGGAAAGAAAGCTGCTGTTGGAAATACTACCATCTTAAATGCTTGCTAAGATCTTTTATCAGGCTCTAGTGATTATTTTTACGTTTAAAGAAAAATTTATTTCTTTCTGCTTTATTAGCCCGCAATTAAAGTGAAATGAATTATATGAATGAACAAAGACAAACTTCATGTCTGCTGCAAAGTTATACAAAGCCTTATAGCTTATTCCTATTTTTTAAGCACTGCGTTGCAAGGCAATTTTAAAAACCTATTTAGAGCATGTATGATTGCTGAATTGTTTCACTTTTTGTCTTATTTTCAGTACCTCATGCTTCTATTGTTGCAAACTGCTGTATATGATCGTGTGTTTGGACAAAAAAGATGAACAGTAGGAAATATGACCTGTGAGTCTATCTGGTTAATAAACGTATTTCAGAAAAGGTACAGGAGATAAACGAAAATCGAATGGTTCCTGCCTTTATCCTTTGCCAGGCTCAAGAATATTTTTGAATTCTGAAAAGAATATTGAACATATTTTTGAATTCCATTAAAGCTAGTGTTCCTAAAAATACCTGTAAAATCATTTTGATACTAATTGGAACATTGTGTTTTTTTCCACAGGAAGCTTCATATTCCTACTTCTGCCTCAAACCAGCCAATTTCTGGGAGAAACATCAAGCAATTCATTGCATTTGCCTGCAAAGCCTGGGTCACTCTGTCATCAAATGATGAGATTCAAGGCCTAGAAACCTGGATATTTCAAAATTGTGTGCAAGCTACAGCCAGGATTCAAGGTGGGCTCTTGTTAACCATTTGTCTCATCTATACATATCTGCCAATTGGCATTTTTCTGTAAGTTTTTAAATTTCTTTTCCCTTATTTTAATTATGAGAGGTACATCAGTAGCTAGGGCTATGTTACTATGTCTAGACTGAGGCACTTTAAAGTAAATGTTTGTTTTATAATCTTCTGCTTTCTAAGCTGGTATTAATGCAGACGTAGGTCACGGCTTCCTGAGGTGGCAGGTGTAGGTATCCTCACTTCTCAGGCCCTGCCTGCCCTCAGTATGTCTGCCAGTGTTGAAGCCTTAAAGATGTTTTCCTCACAGAAAACACAAGGTAAATGTAACAAGTAATCAATCTTTGGAACAACAATCAGGAAATCTCCTAACAAACATCCTACACAAATGTAATAATTAATCTAAGCTATGACCTGAATGGCAGTGAATATAATCAGCTTGAAATGGTGTGCATGCTGTACTCATTTTTTTTAGCTGTCACAGATAGTCTGTTATAAGTAATACAAACATATTGGGCTGTTTTGAAGAATACTAATTTCAGGAGGGGAATGTGACACAAGTGGTGTATGCAGATCAAGTTGTCTGTTCTTACATGTTCAAACTAAGGCAAAACACAATGTCAGTGTCAAAGCAGAACAGGAAGGATATAATACACTCAGAAACCAAAAAAACCCAAGTCATCAAACCTAGCACAAACCACACAGCACACCCAGTCCTTTAACCACAAAGCCTCAGACAAACCATCAAGGGCTGTGAGCAGTAAGTGATGGAGAAAGAGATGTGTTTGGCACAGGTTCAAATTAGGCAGTGTAAGCTCTCCTTTATTAATTAGGAGGACATGTCATTTGAAAACTGCAGGCTGATCTTCAGCCAGTGTAAGTCGGCCTAGTGCCATCTTACTCAGTCCAGCTGACAACAGTAACGCCATATTTTTGAGACAATACATTTTTTAATCTGAATTAGTAAGTAACACTTCAAGATTTTACAAAATGAATGTGTTTCTTCCTCACTTGGCATCAGCATTGGGCATCAGAAGCAGGTGGGCAGGTTTCAGTCCCCAGTGAGCAGGCTGGAGGCCGCTGCGCACAGTAATGTTGCCAGGACAGCACTGCAGAAGTGTTTTTAATAACAGCAAAAGCATTTCCCTGAGGATTAAAATAATGCTTCTTCTAACAGACACACCTCTGACAATCTTTTCCTTTTACACAGTTTTTCTTTTTTTAAATCCACCTACCAAAATTAACCTAGGAAATGCCTAAAGAGATGCCACCAAAAATAAACTCCTCCTTGGACAAATACAGGTAATCCTTACTGACTTTCACTATCAGACATGTAAAGATGGGATTTTTTAGTTTATTTATTTACTGTTTGTTTATTTAGTTTGCCTGTCATTTCAAAATGATGGGGGAAAAATAAGAATTCCTTGTACTTACTCACAAAGAAGGAGCATGAGGATTCATGGAAAAGAGGAGAAAAAAATCAGAGAAGTGTGGAGTACACGAACAGGAACATACTAATAATGGTTCAAGAAAGAACTCAGCACAACTAATAAAATGTAAAATATATTTTATTGGAGATTTTTTCTCTTCAATTATTATTTTCCGCTCTTCTCTGTGGGGTCACCACAGACAGCTCTTGGTTTCACTTCCTCTGCCATGATTAAACATACATCTATGTTCTCCTTCTCCATACAATGTGAAAGTAAAAGAATTATTTTCCTAATTTCTCACCCATTGAAAGAGTGCCTGTTGCCATTTCCACCGTGCCCTGCACTTTCTTTTCCTTCACCACAGGAAGAATCAGCAACTCCAAAATCAATTGTTTTGCCTTCCATTCCACAGAGGACGTGAATTGCAGAGAGCAAGCCTCCTCCTTCCCTGTGTCCTCCCCCTGTCACGCTTGGCCATTTCCTCTGGCTTTCTCTGTGGTCACTTTTATCAGTGAGCACCAGCAGGAGCTCCTTGTGCTGTGGGCAGGGCTCCCAGCCATCCCTGCACTGTCCTCACACAGCCCCTGGGCCCTGCTCTGTGCTCCCACACGGAGCCAGATGGGCACTCAGATGGTGACAGGGACAGCCAGGCACAGGCTGTGCGGGAGTGTCCCCTCCACGGAGTGTTCACTCTGGGAACAGGCTGGGAAAGGGGGCACAGGCAGCTTCCAGTTGTGCTCTGAGGAGGGCACAACTTGTAGCTCGTGAAAGACTCTGAGATGTCAAAGTCTGGGCTTTGAGCTGAACATCAAACTGAAAATTTGAAAATTTCACTTGGAAGAAAATTTCCACCAATTTCTGTGTCTAGCAAATACAACTTTTCAAAAATGTTGACACAAACCCCTTTGAATTGGTTTTTGAAAACCAATTCGAATTCAGGTTTTTGGAGGAGGAAAGGAGAAAGAAAAAACTGGGATACAGAGAAGCAAGAAATGGCAGGTCTAGACAGACCATGACTTTTAATTGTGAGATTTTCATAGTTGTGACAAAATCAACCTGACTCTTTATTTCAATGGATGACATCACCTATTAAAAACCAGATAAACCAAGCCAGACCTACAGACTATCTCTCACCTGTTCAGTTGCTCTGGTATACATGAGCAGATGAAATATGTTAAGGGTATCCCCGCTGAAATGTAAAATGCAAGTGCTGAGGAGCTAACCAAGCTCGATGAAAGCATACCAGCTGGGCTGGGACAGCAAAGGAGGAAGGTCAGGAACTCTGAAAAGAAAGAGGATCAATACCAAAGTCTTGAGAGGAATGCATTCAAGTCCTACAGAGAAAAAGAAAACTACCTTAGGTGAATTGTCAGAAGCAGCTGTCTGTTCAAAAAATAATGGTGCTTGTTCCTTTGCTCAAGTTTCTTTTTTTTTTTTCTTTTCTTCTTATTTCCTTCTCTTCTTTCCCTCGATTGATAACAGAAAAAAAATGGTGCTTCTATATGCTATTGCAAAAATGTTGAAATCTGGCAAGTGCAAAAAGGCTAAAAAAATAAAAGATTAAAAATGTTAAAGTATATTCAGCAGCCAAGAAGCTGACCCAAAACCACAGGTAGCAAGTTCATGCAGATGTCAACCTGAAGTTCAGATAGATCAGCATTTATCAGCATTTCAAGCAAATTTTCTGCAGAGTTTTTAGAGAGAAAGCTAAGAAAGGAGATAATATAACTGGAAGTAATCTTTCAAGCTTACTTTAGCCATGCAGTCCTCTCTGCAGTTCTGCTCAATAGAAGAGACATTCAAATAGTCTAGATTTTCTTTTCTTTCTGTAAATTTCTCAACTAGAAATGGTTTATTATTGAATAGAAATTAGTGAGAATCCCCACTAACTAGTAATCTCCAGCTCTGAAGAATGGTTTGCTTTCCCTTGACATGGCATCAAGGCAGAGCCTCAGTACCAATCCTGGGCTAGAGGCAAGGTGCAGGAGGAAGGAGAGGAAGCACAATGCTCACCCCATCTCATCCCCTGCTCTCACATCTCTCCATCTTTCCTGAGGCTCAGATTTTGTCTAAATGCTTTGATAACCCTTGTTATGGTAGAACTTGAAAAATACTAATGTTGATAGAGAAAATGAGAGCAAACTTGTACTAATTCTGCTAAAGCTACTGATGTTAGTCTGGATTTAACTCGTGCAAATCAGAGCACAGCATGGACCTAACCAGCTGAAGAATAGGAATTACTGTACAAAAGGCAACACTGCATAAACCTAAGATCTATAAAATCTCTTAGTTCTAAGGGATCTCTGTATTTTTATCTTAGTTACAGCAATGATGTGCAATGAGATACGATGCATGCTAAAGACCTTGGCTATCAATTAGTAATAGGCAGGAATGAAAGATGAATATCTAATGTTTGACTGATCCAGTCTCCAGTGAGAGGGGCTGGGTATTTTAAATGCATGCCAGCATTTCTGGGGAAGATACAGTGAGCGGCTTGATGCCCACAGCAGTTGGCACCAAACAGTTGGCAGCTTCTTCATCTGCCTCTCAGGAGAGTGCCTGCTTTACACCAGGGTTTGGTTTCATGTTTAAACCTGCCATAGAGAATGACACTGATGATCAGCAAAGAGACAGTCAGCAAAGGCACCCATGTCAGGCACAGCAAGAGAGAAATGTTGTCTGTGCAGTTCAAGTGACTGCTCAGACGTAGGTTAAACCTCCTGTGGCAGGGTCACCATGGGTTCCATGGGGCTTGGGGGGCTGTGTGCTCACTGGCACAGGCAGCAGCCTGTCCCCACAGCCTGCCCCCAGCACACCAGCACAGTGAGCAGGGCTGCTCTCCACCCCCACTTTTTTAAGCTCCTCTGTTCAGAGCTAAAGTTATATCTAAGGGGGATTAATGCCCTGAACGTGTGAATGCCCGTATGTATCACAGATGTGTTGATAATCTAAACCCTCAGGTATTTAGACATCCTTTTAAATGAATAGCCCAGGTAATGTTTAAACACTTCAAATGGAGACCAGTGAAGTTTTTCTACAAGAGAAGATGTTTTTAAGACACACTTGATTACAAAGAGCCAAAAGCCAGCAAGATTGTGTTCCTTATAAGGGTAGCAGCAGCTAACACATACAGCACAAATAGATCTATTATTTACTATCCACCTCAAGCTTTCTCAGTGCCACCGGAGAGCCAGACTGAATCTTATCAGCAAAACTGCTTTGACATCAAGCTGCTTTTCTCACAGAGAGCTTTCCTGATTTCTCCAGGCCCTGCAATGAGAACTGGAGAAACATGCAGGACAGTGTATGAGCAAAGAAGGCTACAGATGCAGACTGTGCTAATCATTTGAGCTGTTGGCACACTCTTAACCTCTTGCCAACAGCTGTGAAATTATTCTTTTTTCAGATCTGGGAAAAAAAAAATCAAAAAAAAATCAGTGATTTATTTTTTCCTCAAAAAGTTCCAGAAACAGTGATATGACCTTTCGAGCAATGCTACAGAAAATGGGAGAGATAATGGGTCCTTTGAAACAATGAATCAATGGGGGAAATGTATTTTCTTACATAATCCATCACCCTGATAAAATTTGCACTTGCTCTGTTAGGAAATAAACTGCCTATAAACTGTTCTGTGCTGGGTGCGTGCTGCAGTCTGTAACCAGGACACACAACTGGGGATATTTTGAGCTGAGTGATTTGCATAAGCAAAGAGCCTGATCCTGTAGGACTCTGGAGCAATGGAGGAAGCAGGGAAGCAAAAGCAGGAAGCACCTAACTTCCATGCATTCCCATGACTATGGAATGCAAAAGAAATGAGTGGAAGATAATCTGGCTGGCATGGGGGTCTGGCCAGGGCACTGCCCTTGGCTTTTCTGCTTGCTGGGCAAGTGAAAGACTCTGACGGTCGTGAAGATGAAAACTTTTCACTTGTTCTTCTCTGGCAGTGTCACACCTTTTGTGAGATGTTTTGGGAACTGTATATGAGAGTTGAGGATTTTTAAGCATGGTCTGTGGAATTCGGTGGCAGTCAGCAGAAACAGCAAAGGTAACCAGAGCAGGATAAATGCAGATTGTCTTGGACTGCAGATGCCAATCATACAATTGCACTGACACCCTAAGAGTTAAGCATGTAAAATACCTAAATGTTACAGGTACAGAGCATCAACCAATCTCAAGAAAAAAAGATGCATCTGCTAAAAATTACTAGAGCCCATACCAATATAAAATTTTCTGTACAGGCTTATAGCTGTCATCTTCCAGCCAGAGTCCTCTGGGAATCAGAAATACTTCATGCTTTGAAAATCTTTATCAATCCACTATGAAAAGGAACCATGCACAGCAGTATGTCTAGAAAAATATCTCCAATCTACTATTCTTTTTAATGCTCACAAAATCAATAATTCAGCGTAATAAAACTCAAAATCATTGCCTTTTTAACCTTACAGTGACATTATTAAACAAAGAAGCAAAACAACTCTCAGATTTATCTTTGCTTGATCATCTGAGTGAATTTTAGCTGATTATTGTGAAAGATGAAACCCCCAAATTATTTCCAGTGTAAAATGAAAATAATAGAGGATTTTTCCCCTCTGCTTTCTCATCCCTTCATCATCTCTCCATTGGAAAGCACTGTGGATTTAGTTCATTTCACTGTGGCCAGTGCTGGTTTGCCACAGGTTAGGTCAGGCTGCTTTGCTTGTGCAGGGTGTCAGAAACAAACACAAGAGAAATGAACACAGAGAAAAAAAATCCTCAACAGTAAGAGTCATGGAAGTTGCTGGGAGCATTAGGTATGCATCACAGCTGAAATAATTTCTGCCTGTTTAAAAAGATAATGTTTCAATTTGGAACTGTCACTTCAAAACAAACAAAGTGAACTAACATTTGCTTGAAGAAAATAGTAATTTCTTAAAAGACTAGTGTTAAAGTTGTTTAGATTTTCCTTTTCAGAACAGGAATAATTCATAGCAGAGAGACACGTTGAAAGGTGTGTAGTTTGTTAGCAGTAAATAGTAGTAAATACAATCCTGCTCTCTCCATCCTGCCATTTATATAGTGAAGCTGGCTGGGCTGCCAGCTCTTCTGTCCAAGAATACATTAGCAATTCATCAAAAGAGCAAATGTCATTATACATGGCAAGCCCAGGGAATTATTTTGCATTTGATTTCCAGCTCTGATAGTATTATTATTGAATTAAATATTCTCCTGCATAACATGCACTAGACAAGAAAGATCATTGTGTTTTTGAACTTCCAATCACAGTCATCCTGAGTTGCCCAAATTCTGATAGCTTTAATACAAATGAATACACAAACCCCTTAGGTCAGACTTCTAGCCTGCTCACTGATGAGGTTCAATGGAAGCTGCCAGACTCAAGCACAATTTCTGAAGTATCTAAGAACACAACCCTAAAATAGCTGTATTAGTATACTGTATACCCACAAAGCCAGGCATGAAGCCTTTAGTGCAAAAATCTGGTTTAGGTAGAAGCAGTGAGAAAATTAATAGAAAATGAAGAAGGAAACATTTCCTTGTCTTGCCTGTCTCAAGTAAATAATGGCACAGTGAGGTCATGTGTAATCACAGCTCAGTCTCCCCGAGGGACTGAGCCCAGGCCTCCCTGTGAGTACAGGGCTCCACCACCTCCCTTAGAAATGCCCATTTTAGGAGAAAAGACCAACCTGATAGAGAAAAAATGTGATCATTTTCTCTTTAAGTGAAAAGACTTCCTGTATTCCTCGAAAATGCAACTTTATGATTTATTTAAAGCACCAAACTATCTGGCTGCAGTGCTGGCTATACAATGGGAAATTATGCACATGTTGGGAACTCCTAGGTCATAAGAAAGGTGTTCCTTTGAATGTTTCTGACAGACATCATGTCCTGATAGGACCTGTGATGAAGAGTACCTATGGTACATGGCCAAGGCACCTTCAACAACTTCCCAAGCTGCATTAGGAAGCTTACAGTGCTCCAGAAAACAAGGACTCATGGATAGCCTTTGGTCCTCCTGAAGAATAAACATTAATGAATGTGAAAGAGACTTGGCAGGAGACTGGGACAGAAAACAGTTTTGACAGTGGTTTGCAAGGTGTCCAGAAGAAAGATGGGGAGTTGTTTCTGCAGCTAGTGAGACACTACGCTCTGCCATGGGTGGAACAGGCTCGCAGCAATTTAAGGCTGTGTAGGGATTTAAATCAACACAGCTGCTGAAGGAATCAGGAAAAGGAAACAAAAAGACCTTACAACTCCATGTGGCCTTATCTGAGAGGACTAGCTGGGATGCTCTCACAAGGCCAAAATAAAACAAGTGAGGGTGAGAACTTGGTATGAGCACAAGTTTACTATTCTTTGGTTACTTTGCTTGTAACTAGTATTGGATACAGAGGAGAACTGGTACTGAAGGAATTTGATCCCTCTCTCAGTAAATGCCGAACCAAAAAGCAAACAAACAACAAAAAACAAAAGAGAGAAGGAGCTTTGTTTAGATAAATGCACCCATCCAAAACCAAGTGACATGAAGCACTGCCGGGCTCAGACACAATGACACTTCCAGCTCATGAAGGGCTTTGACATCTGCTCCCCAGTGACTCTGGCTGGAGGGATAAATTCATGGCCCCTTCCCTAGAGGCCACAGACCCACAGCAGTTGGCAGATGAGACTGGCTGCTCACATCAGCACAGAATTCATCAGCTCTGCTGACTGCCCTGCTGGCTGTGGTTCAGAGCTAAACCTGGAGACCTCAGGGCTGAATCAGTGGCCTCTGCTGAGGGGAAATGGGCAATAACCCCAGCAAGCAGAGCAGGACACTGCAGCAAAGGACAATCTATCTTCAGCCATGTGGTGCACTTGTTGAATGAGGATGACACTTGAAACATCAGATTCTGTGAAACCAGAAAACCTCCCGAGGTGGTTGCCCATAGAGAGGACAATAGTGAAAAATAAGATTACCACCTCTCTTCCAGATGCTTCACTAGATTAGCATCTGCTTTATTGAAATGTGTGTCTTGCTTCAGCCTCTATTCCTGGAAGTGATGGAGTCAATCTTACTTTTATCAGCAACCAAAGAGGACTGTGGTCCCAAGACAAGAGAAGTCAGGACGAGTATAGACATGCATACTGCAGCTTTCCAGACCCTGCTGGCACAGCTCAGCTTGGTCACATTCAGCCACAGACAGGTTACAATTTTTATTTTCTGTCTTCTTTTTTTCTCACTTAGCAAATTGCACTGGGAAAGTTTAGTTATCAGAACTAACTCGTTTCTGCCACACTGGTAATGACATACATAACTGCCTACATGCTATATAAAAATTCAGTGATCCCATACCTAGAAAAACACATGTATGTGGGCTAGGGAAAGAGTGGGATGAGGACAGGTACAAACAGCACGATTTAGTTAGCTTGACTGAATGTTAAGCTTTCAATTGTTATTCCAAGATATCTATTTATTTATAGGTTTGGATTTTTGATCATACACTATTTTTATAAAATTAAAGTATCCTCTACTGAGAAAGCATCAGAACATACTCCAGATATCCAAGGATGACAGTGGATTTGTTCTGCTTGATTTATTTATTGAAGTTTTATCCACCCTCATCTTTCTCAGGTGCTACCATTCAGCTTCCAGTTTCACATTTTAAAAGGAATATTAAGAAGAGGCATTCTTCAAATCCTATGAAATCTCCACACTAGACTTTTACTTCTAAAAATATAGGTCTAAAAATGCAGTGCATGAATATGTTTTCATCATACAGAAAACACAGTACTGATGGACTGCTCCATTCCCAATTAATTAAAGTATAATTATTGTAACAAGCATTTATTCTTTTCAATTCCATTGTTTCATTTTTTAGGTTGACTTCTTTTGAGAGCCATGCTGAAAACTTTGCCTCACCACGGACCCAGCTTTCAGAAGCGAGGTGATAATTAGACATGGGTGATTCTTCTGTTTGAAAACCTCCACAAATTTACCCAATTAAGGGTAAATGGTGGTTGTTAAATAAGAGGTAAACAAGCACGTTAAAGGTGGTCTGTAGATGTTGCTAAGTGTTTGGAAGGCTGTGATGACTTCTAGTTCAGTCCTGAGCAAGGTAAGTTTCAAACTACTTGAATAGGACTCCTGGTTTTTATTCTCCTAGAATTCTGCAACTATTTTTTTTTTATGGGTAGTGCTTTATGGGCAGCCAGTATAATCACTTTTTATGCTGTGGTTACCTGCTGAAAGTGTTATGTGCTCACCTCTGCTGTGTGTTACTGTGTCTGCTCCTGCTGGAAGGGCTCTCAGCAAGTGGTGACAGTCAGAGGACAATGCTGGCAGGAAAGAAATTGATTGATTGCTGTTGAGTCCCTGCTGGAGCTGGTGCCATCACCATGGCTATGTTCTGGATCTCCTCAGTGGCAGTGCTGTGCCTCAGCTGTGCAGTAATGTTGGTTCTCAAGTTCTCAAAGCTAAAGGCTTGTGAGGTTGTGTGCAGGGCCCCCTTGGCTCACCAGGGAAGGCTGCAGCATGTCAGGAGACACCAAATCAGAAAGCAAGCCTGGGGCAGCTGCAGCAGTGTGTCCAGGGTGCTGGAGTATCCACCATCAGAACAGCTCTTTTTTTCTAATTTAAAATTTGATATGTACTGTGAAAGAAAAAATCCTTCAAACAATACGTGTTTAATACCTTCCTAGTGAGGCACTTGAAATAAGTTTAAGTAATAAAGGACTCTGTCAATCCAAGGTTACCCTACTTCACAAAAGAACAGTAAGAGAGTGCACTTGGTGTCAGATGCTCTGAGAGCACCTGGCTGCCACACAAACTGTTTTCCAAGACGTTAAAGCCATATGACTCCTCCAGTAAGTGATGGAAAATATCAACTTTCTCAGAAAAGCTTCTTCCTTGATAAATTTAAGAATCTCCATATTGTATTTTGCTTAAAGCTGATTTCAAAGTATCTTAGCTTAAGCTTTGAGGAGGTAGGTGCCTACTGAAGATTTTTTAAAGTATTTTCTGTGGTAAACCAAAGTTCTTCCAAGTCTATAAAAGACCCTAAACCAGTACAATGTGTGGAAGCAGAAACTTCCATGGGAAAAAAAATCATAATATTAAGATGCAAAAAGAATGGGATGAAAAATTAGAAATACTGAGATGTCATACCATAAATCATTGTTGTACCCTCTCTTAAAATATATTTTTGCTTTCCTCACCTGACCTAGGACATTGCAGGAATAGAAAAGACTCAAGATCATCTGGTAGAAATGATTAGATGTCTGGACTGACTGCTACAGGAGGAAAAATGAGAGCATGTTCAGGGAGAATAGTGTGACTTGCACAAAAGTAGCAAATGAAGGGCTCTATTTGTTATTTTACTTAATGAAATGAGGTAAATCAGTGGAACGGGCAATATATTTTAAATTAATTACTGATGGAGCTTAATCCTGTGATGTTTAACTGAATGCCTGGGCATTGCAAAAAAGGTAACAAACATGAAGCAGAAATGCAACAAAGCACCATTTAGGTCAAGGTAGATTCTGAACTTATGCTGGCTGTAGCAGTACCATAGCAGTACTGAAATAGAATAAAATGGCTACTTAAAACTTGAAAAGAAAAAAACCCAACAACCAACTGTTTCAAACCCCATCTTCAATTCTCAAAAGGTCAAATTCAGCCCCAGAACAGCAGGTACAAAGTATACACAAGCTGAATTTGGTGCTAGAAGTGTATGACTTTATCCTTCATCTCCAAGGTTTTATGGTATTTTTTTTTTAATTTTTGTTAAAAGCTTGGACTGAGTTGTTATTCTCAGCACAGTCCCATAGGCTTTAATGTGACTATCATATTTTATTTGTGCATTTTAGTCAAATGCATTAGTCATGTATCAGAGATGACCTTGTAAAGGATAACGCTGAAAGCAGGAGAATATTATGAAAGGTAATTTAATTAAAATGATAAAAGTTAATAAAGACAGAGCATTAAATAAAAAACAAGCTCAGGGAAGGCACCAACTCTAAATGGAAGTAGGCAGTGAATATTGTCACTCAGAATTATTTTTGCTCCAAGTATGTCCATTGTTATGGATATTTGCAACTGAATGCAATTAGCATGTTCCACTTTGTCAAATACAGGGCAATCTCTTTTACACTGACTCTCTTTATTGCAATATTAAAAAAAAATAATTAAAAATTGCCCATTAGAAAATACTTATTAGCAATTGCAGTATACAAACCAACTGAAAAAGGGGAAATAAAAATAAGAAATGACCACTTTTCCTGAGACAGCATGGTGGACTTGGTTGTTTGTTTGCATCAGTGCTGCAGGACAATGCACAACTTGCTGTAGAATCCAGGCTCTAGCCCGTTCCCTGGGCTGTGGGATGGAAAATAGCTTTCATGTGCTGGGGCTGGTACTGGAGGTGCAGAGCAGCTGTGGTTGTTAATAATGCTGAGCACAGGGTGAGCAGGGCTGTTGCACACACCCTGCAGGAGGGGCAATGGCAGGGCTGGTTTGTCCCAGGAGTCACCTTCACTGTCTGGGCTGACTGAACCAGGCTGGCCCTTGGGGACGTGGGGTGTCTGTGCCCAGAGAGCACCACAGTGCTCTGAGCACCTGCTCCTCCCCTAGGCAGAGCTGTGTACAGGACATACAGCACGACGTGGAGGCTGTGTTTACGTACTGGAAGCCCAAAGAAAGCAGCCAAGAGGCGTATTTATATCCACCGCCAAAGCAGAGAAAGAATATGTACAAAATTCTGGTCCTAACTTACACGAAAAACTTAGAAAATGCCATCATTACAGTCTTATGTACAATATAGCCTGAGGATGTGACCATGGCAATTTGCACATCCTCAGGAAAACCAGTGATTATCTCAACATGGCCAGAAGAAAAACTCCTGACAAAATAGAAATGGAATGAAAAAACCCGATAACACAAACACCACCAACACACATGAATCTGATTAAATGCTGCCCTCACTGAGGAGAACTGTGCTTTATGTTCAGAAGATGTGGTGTGCCCTGAATGAGCACTTAAGCTATTTAATCCAAATATGGTTAAACTGAAAATTGTCTTATCCCCTTTTTAGCCTAAATTGTGGGCAGAGCTTGGCACATGAGGCTTGCCTTTGGAAACGTGCCGATGGCATGTCACTGCCTCTCCGCAGCAATGATGTGATTTCCATTAAGCAGAGGGGGATGCTGACTGTAAAGAGCAATCCCATCACCTGACAATAGCTCTGTGATGAAATCTCTTACACAGATTAAAGAGGGAAGGGCAATAACTCACCAGAAAAAGCAGAACTGTCTGCTTAATTACTTGAAAAATGTCTGAGCCACTACCTTTTATGACACCTGGCGGGTATAAACATGTCCACAATTTTAATTAATTTTACCTCTTCTTTCATTGCACCTGTATAGCCTGGAGAAATGGAATTCTAATGAAATTACAATTGCGCATTTCTATGTGAGTTTGAAACACACTTTGGCAATAACCAAAATTGAGGCATTTCCATGGATTTAATTAGAGACAGAAAGTGTACTTGGAAAAAATACTTCCCAACAATTATAATTATTCCAAATCAAGCCACAGTGCAAAGTCCCTTCTCTTAATTCATATAACTTAGCTTTTTGGTGTCCATTTTAATTAAAAAAGATAATGGAGGAGGCTTTTCTCTGGAGTGAAGCAGAGTTATGGTGAAAATCCCTCTTGGCATTTTCAAAGCAGCAACAGCATAAGCTCATACTTTTGACCTTGCAGTCCTGCTACCCTCATTTAAAATTGATGAGTGAGACCCTTGAATTTATTCTGCTGAAAACAACACTTTTTATAATGACTTTTATAAACATACCACTAATTGTTCAGCATCCTGAAGTGCCAGCTCTGCAGAAAAATGAAAGGAGCAGAGGTCGTTCTCGCCCCCTCTTTTTTTTTTTTTTNTCCCCATGAAAGATTTTCGCCCCCTTTTTTTTTTTTTTTTTTTTTGGGCAGGAACAGGTTTGCTTCCATTCTTTGGGGACATGAGGTAGAAGCCACTGACTCGTTAAGCACAGCCTGAGTTTGTGCCAAAGCTTAAGTGAAGATGCCTTGCATGTTCCTTCTTTCATATTACTCTAGGGAAGCCATGCTTATGCTGGTCTAAAGCAGATAAAATTGAGATAAAACCTTGCATACAAATTCTAGATAGAAATCAAATGTTCTCTAATCCTCACTCAGCCACAACAGGTGACCCTTCTACAGCTGAAATCTTTCACTCCCTTCCTACATTAGTGTGTGAATTTGTAAAGAAAGCAAGTGCTTCAGAGGTTGAAATGGTTTTAGTGGATGAAATCAGGACAAATTAAGGATGTAGGGTAAATACTGGGGGAAGCAGAATTCAAAATGTGCAGGAATAGTGCAGTCACAGCAATGTGGTATTGACATTTCTATCAAACCTCAAGCTTCATAGCCTGGGAGTTTGGGTTGGTGTAGGACCAGTGCTTGGGCAGCAGCCAGGATTTGCAGTGTTCCACAGCACCCCTGATGAACACAATGACGGCCTCTGCCTTGGCTAATGCTGACCAGAACATTTTCCATGGGCCCCAGCCACAAAAACACAAACCTTTTGAGCTGCTGAGGAATGGCTTGAAGCTAGCCTCTAAATTTTATTTGTGTCTCAGTCATTAAATTTCTCATTCCATGGACAGATACTTCATAGTAAATGTAGCTCTAGTTTCTCAAAAACTCATTGACTGATGCTGTTTTAGCATGTTTGTACAGGTGTATGTAGCTAGGTCTTATTTTATGCAATCAAGCACATTACGCTTGTTTTAAATTTTTGCTTCCAACGTTTAACATCTGGAAGGTACCAAATTAATAACTATGAAAATGTCATCCCAAGTATATTAAATACTTTTAAAAATAATTTTGTATCTTGGTCATTTAGAAAAAACCCCCCTAGTATACTGATGCTAATCAGATTCAAAATAAAACAGCATGAATTTTCAAGCTTTTTTGACACCACTTTTAGCAGCATTTTGGCCTCCATGTTTTCCCTTCTCCAGAATGCCTGCGTTTATCATTTAGCATCATTACAAAGCTCTCAAATATTATCAGGTATCCACAATTCTTTACTGTAAATGCATTGAAGGGTTTGGGCGTATGATGGGATGTGTGCAGCCTGGAACTGCCAAATGACTCTAAGCTGAGCATGTCTCGAAATGACCAATACATCCTTTGGGAAGCAGGCATCTGAAATCTCCATATGCTTAATTGCCCTGAATAAAGCCACGGCAAACCTGACATGCTGAGGCAAGAGAAATGACAACGTGCTGCTTAGGAGAGATACAGCAAAAAGACAGATCCAGAAAATGTCTATTCCTTTGAGTATGTCGCTCCTGCCAGTGCATGTCACTGCTGAGGATCTGTCTCCACAAACACTCTTTGCAATGCCGTGGAAGACAAAGCAGAACTGGACCCTCAGTTTTAAACTCGAGGTGCTGGGGCAGGAAATAGGGCTGCTGTAGAGAAATTGATCAGCAAGAGGAGAGGCTGTAAGTGACCGAAATTGAGAACTGGGAGTGAAAAGCAGGACTGCAGAGAAGGGAAACTGTGATTGCAGGAAACATTCTGCAAAGAATGACTTAAAGCGAGCAGGATCTGCTGTACCTCCCGCCTGTCAGGTGGATTAATTTGGAAAGTCACACTTAGGCTAAATATGTTTCCACTGTATTTAGTTGCACAGAGCAGGGAACTGAGCTAGCTATAAATCTGTTGTTTAGATGTTCTTGTGATAGCTAAAAACCCGATAGCTTGGGTAGCAGACGCCTCGCTTTGGCAGTGCAGTGCTCATCATGGGCTAATTGGCCTTGCTGACAGTGGACTGGCTCTGCCAGATGATTTATGGCTTCCATGCTACATCACTATCATATCACTGTGATACAGCCTTTCCTATCCATCTTCCTAGTTAAACTCTCATTGAGGCTTTTGCCATACCGTGTTTTGATTACAGCAACAACCTTTTTTCTGGCCTTGACAAACGCAATCCAGGCCTGTTGATAACCATCCAGAAATCCAGAATGCTTCTGCTAAGATCATTTTTCTAGCTCACTGCATGCTCTTGTTGCAGTCCAGCACCAGCTACTCCTTCTCCATCTTATCAGCCATCAGCTGTTTGCCCTCACTTTCAAAACCCTTCACTGCCTGTTCTTGCCATGCTCAACTTCTCCAGTTTGATATCAGTCAGTCAGTGCTGCCCTCATATCACTGCGTGGTGATAAGAGCCTTTACTCTTTACCTGTTTGTTTTTTATTTGCTTATGCTTTTTTTTTGTTACACAGGAAGGGTTGTACTTTCTTCTGTGCTGTTTTTCACACTTGGGAGGAGTTCTCCATAAAAACCAGTGAAATGAGATCATGGATCTCCAAAGGGGCCCCTCTTTTTCAGCAAGTGAAAATATGGTACTAAATATTAATTGTGTGCTCTGTTACAACTAGTATATTTCATGCTGGCTAGTGTTGATTCCTTACTTCCCTGTGCTTCACAACTTGTCATAAAATGAGAGCTTGCATTTGGGGCAGGGGATCACCCAGATACTTGGACAACATGCAGTCAGCACAAGAAGGGCTCATAAATACATGTTGCCCTAAATAATACAGTTGTATAGATGTTTTTACAGTGACAGCATAGAAAATGCTCACTTGGGAATCAACCAGTTAAAGCCCCATCTTCACTAAGTTTATGGAAAGGATGCATCATTAAGTGCCGATGCAGAGTGTGATATTACTCTCTGCTGGCTTCCCCTGCAGACTCCCACAACTTTTTAGACATTGTTACTGCTGTTGTTCTCACACTATTTGATTTCAGAGAACTCTGACTGCCTTGTGACATGGAAATGATGAGAAGTGTGGAAACATTTTTAGACAAAGAGAATCTGGATGGCTTGGTGTGGTTGAAGCAGATGTATTGAGAAATGATAGATGCAAATAGATTAAGTTGCTGTAATAGTACCATCAACTTAAAAAAGACAAACAACTAACTGGAATGCCTGAGTTATAGCTGTAATCTCCTAAATTTAGCTGGCATGGCAAATAAGTGGTATTCCTTGAAAGCTCCCACTGTGACTGACTTTTAAGAATTCTATATGAAAGCAGGAACTTTAATGCTCTGTGGTCTCCTGTATAGCCTCTAAAGCACTAAAAAGAAAAAGATACTTAATTCTTTTGAAGGTACCTGGAGTGAACAGTGAGATAGACAAGGAAATATGCTTTTCTATAATTTTCTTATAGTAATTTTCCTCTGGGAGAATTCCTAATCACAGTATTCAATAGGAGCTTGCCCACTAAAGCATTTAGAACCAGTGCACTACTGTGCGAAGTTGACTGCTCATCCATGGAACTGACTTGAGCTGAGGTGCAGGTGCTGGCTCCTGTTCACAGGACACTACTGCAAGTAGATGGATTGTCACAGGCACTGCAGATGAACAGGACGATCATGGTATAAATCATGTTACTTGAGTCAGAGGTCTTCAGGTTTTACAGAGTGCCCCATGATGCATTTGCTCCACAACACAAATGTTAAGTGCAATGAAAGTCCGTCAGAGACTGCATTGTCAGGAGCAGTCTTACAACTCTGCTTCAGCTCATGCTAAGAAACTGTAGTGTAATCACCTACCACTGTACACATTTATTTCTGGTCATTGCAATTTAGATTAGTTCATGCCTCTACAGGATTGCTGTCAGGCACCCTGGTTACAAGTGAGTCATTGCTCTGGAGAAGGGACCAACTCCATGCACTCACAGAGATCCACATTTATCACAGCACAACACCTACAAACGCTTAGGTCTCCTATGAAGGGCAGGAAGCAGCACTGATTTATGTGCTATGAACTGAACGGAAACATCATAAAGGGAGCATTTTAAACTTAAAATAATGCTATTCTTAGCTGGCAAGTCTTGTGATTTTGACCCTTCTCAGATACATAGCCAACAGAGAGCTATCTGGCTGCACAAATGCCCCCGCTTTTCTTCTCTCTGTTAAATCTGTGATTCAAATGCATGCTCCAGTCCTCAGGAACATTATGTAGATTTGCAGAACTTTCAGAAAGACTTCCTGTCCATTAGCCGCTGGCTGCTTTACAAAAATGCATAAAGATAGCATTTTCCTCTTGTAACAGATGTAATCTCCTTGCACTGTTGTTGGAACTGCTTGAAGGAAAGCAATATATTCCTTTTCTCTTTTTGCTGAAATAGTGGCATCTCTCAGCATAAACTGAAAATATACTTGGAACTTAATTTGATGCAGATCTCAGAATTTCACACGTGAGGGATGAACAAATGAGAATCAGCTTTCTGTAATTAGTGAGGCATATTAGAAGGGCTGCATCCTGCAAAGTTTTCTGTGCTGGAAGTGACTTATTCTTGTAGTACCAACAAGCACTGAGGATCTGTGTTCTGGGCCCCTCACTTCAGGATATAGAACATGTCCAGAAAAAGGCAACAAAGTTGGTGAAATGTCTAAAGACTAAGTCCTATGAGGAGTAGCTGGGGGTATTTAGCCTGAAGTAATGAGGCTCAGGGAAGATACTTTGCCCTCTAAGATGACTGGAAAGGAGGCTGTGGCCGGGTGAGGGTTGGCCTCACTCCCAGGCAACCAGCAATAGGAAAAGAGAAAATGGCTTCAAGTTGTGCCACGGGAGGTTCAGGCTGGACATCAGGAAGAATTTCTCTGAAAGAGTAGTTACGCACTGGAAGGAGCTACCCAGGGAGGTGGTGGAGTCACCATTCCTGGAGGTATTCAAGAAACAACTAGATGTGGCACTTAGGGCCATGGTTTAGCTGACAAGGTGGTGTTCCGTAATAGGTTGGCCTCGAATATCTTGGAGGTCTTTTCCAAACTTAGTCATTCTATGATTCTATTCTATCTGAAAGGTTTTGAAATTTTTATTTCAGTTATCATTCTTGAAGCTTATTTGAAACAGCTCCACTTTTTAAATTTATGAACATCCTGTAGAAATTGTTACCTACCGTGTGGAGCAGATTTGTGTATTTTGGTTTCCAGCTGATGTTCATCACCAATGAAGAGGGAGAAAAGTAGTCCTAAAGTGCATTTCATCCTGATTAAGACTTGAAAGAACTGTAGGCATAATTTAGAGCATCCTGTGGGCTACTCTAGCTTGTGTTGGTTACACAAGCCCCAGCATTCTGACTGTCTGGAAGGGTTTTTCTCAGGTCTGCTCCATGTCCTTCAGCTGCTGGCATGGTCCATCTCCTGAATAAGCTTCTGAAACAGGGGGAGGATCAAAGAGCAGATGGCATTGAGCTGATTTTGCCAATCCTCTGCCACTGGAGGAATCTTTCCTGTGCTAGTAAAAATCTTGTGCTCCATCGTAAAGACTGGTTGGTTTTTTTAGGTCTACTCAACATGGTGAAGGCAGTATGGAGAAACTAAACCACGGTCTAGGTGCTTCCACAGTGACTTCAATAGGCTTGCTCCAGACTCAGAGGTGCTGCTGGCAGTGCAGAGAAGCCCATGGCAGATAAAATAGGTGATTTGTAATGAATGAGGCAGAGCTGTGCAGTAAATTTGTTAGGGACGCTGTGGCAAGCCCTAAAAGAGAAAGAGGTCTAATATCCATTGAAGAGTGATGATAAAAATAAATTTTGAACAGCTGCTGTCCTCACTTTGCACTAGACAAGGACACTTTAAAGGGTAGATATTGTTTAGAATAATCTAAAAGCTTCTGCATAATGAATTATCCACCTTTTCTGCAACACCCTTCAGAACACCTACCCTGAGTTTTATCGCAGGACTGTCCACAACCATTTTCCTAAAAAATCACTAGAAAATACATTCTACAGTTCAAAATCTGGACAAAGTGCTTTAACAAACTTCACAGCAAAGCAGGAGCAGGCTGCTGGGTGAGTGGTGACAAGGTGTTTCATAACTGAGGATCTGCAAACCCTTGCTGACAGCAAGATCAGCACAGTGGGACCAGTGTTCAAGGAAAGATATTTTAAGTCTGCCAGAAGTTTTATGGCTCTTGTACAACCCAAATCGTCACAGAATCAGTTAAGACAATTTTTATTTCTGAAGGGCAGCATCTGGCCTACTTGGCACACTTAAAAATTTCAAATGTGTATTTTTCAAAGCAAGAAGAGTAACAAAAATATATAATTCAAACTGGCACAACATTATACTTTGGATGACATTTTGTAGTTAATAACAATTTAATATAGCGTAAACTGTACTTCTGGTGCAACCTAGAAAAGCATCACACAGTTTAGAACAGAAATGCTAAAAGTTCATTCCAAAGTGGTGGTGGTGGCAAGCAGGCTCTGCGGCTCTTGCAGGAGCAGTGGCTTCTACATTATTATTATTAGTGACTGGTTTTGATACTTGTAAACGGACAAGAGTCTGAAATCAAAAGGGAATGTGAGGGGTAACACTTCAGTCATAGCAGTGCAAGATTTATACTATAGTTTTGTCTGTTCACAAAATCAAAAGGCTGTACAAACTTTAGGAGACTTATACCAAATGCACTGCCTGGGACTTTGCCTGGTGTCCTCATTTGCACAGAAAGCCCTCCCTGTGGCTGAACCTGACCCTGTCTGGTGCAGGACTGGCTCCTGCATCATTCAGCCCTTTCCTTCCCCTGCCCCGTTTGCATTCCATGTCACTTACACTTAATTTTCCTTTTGCCAAGTGCCCAGACATAATCTGGGCATGTCTTGGAGAGCTGAGCTGTGCCTGAGCAATGCAACTGAGCACCAGCTGCCTTTGTTTGTCCTCAGGTACCACGATACTCCTCCACTCAGTACATTCTGGAAAAATCTGGGTAGCCCCTCACTGTGCCTGGGAATGGCCAGACCCTGGGACATGCACACACCCTGCAGGCTGGAGGAAAGCCAGACTGGCTAATTCCTCATTTGTGTCGATGTAGTTACGCTTCTTCCTAATGATATTTTGACCTGGGTAGAGAAGAGGAGCCATATGGCATCTTCCACCCCTGACAACAACTGCTGTTAGTGCAATCAGCACATTACCTAGGTGATTTGTTTAGATTCAGCTGTCACTAACTTGTGGCAAACTCAATTATAATTAAGTTGTGTATTAGGCAGAGTCCTAACATAAACTGGTTTCATTTTCATATGCCATTTCAATTGTATTTTCTGCCATAGCCCTGCTTACAGATGAAGTGTCCTGACTAACTGTTCCTCAGGGCCTTTGCCTTTCCCACCTTCTACTTCAAGAAGTGAATGGCAAATCAGAGAGCTACAGCATCTGCAGAAAGCCATGCCACAATTTCAATAAAAATAATGCACAATCATGAGCCTTAACATGTGCCTAAGTCAGCCTTCAGAGCCCCACTTTTTACATTCGATTTTGCTTTTGACATCTGTGTTGCAATTATGCTTTAAGCTATTTAAAATGGTGGCAAAGTCTTTCCTTCGTTTTGGGCAATATACAGCCCAGTGCAGCACCAGGTATAAAGAAGGGCTCTGAAAGTCACAGAATCACAGAATAATCTGAGTTGGAAGGCACCCACTAGGATCATCAAGTCCAGCTCTTTGGTGAATGGCCAGTGGAGAGATTGAACCCATAACCTCAGAGCTGTCTGTACCATGCTCTAACCCACTGAGCTAATAAACCACTACCTGGTTTTGCAATTTGCTGTCCTTGGACGTAAATGATGATTCAGGGAATGGCTCTGGGTTGCAGCAGCACTTGAAGGTGTTTATCATGTAGGTTTTCTCAAAAAGTGTTGATGCAATAACAATCCTGGTTTAAGTTCTTTAAAATTCCCAATTTCCCCAGACAGTTTCCTGTGTTTAATAACAGGATGAAAGAGCTCAATAGTATTAACCCCCACCCTGTAAAATTAACCTTCCTCCCCTAAAACCCTGAGGATAGAACAGTGATATCCCCTCCTTTTTACAGTACAGATTTCTCAATCAAATATTAATGCTAAGCATAATGTAAATGGTTCATAAAGCTTAGAAGAAAGAGAGACAATGTTGATGGTTATCTAGGGCTATACCATTTTTCAACGTTACTGCATTAACATGCTAGTTAACAGAGGGCATGTAGTTCTTAAAAGCTTACTGCTCAAGAATACTGAATGGCAAAAAATTATAGATGCTGTCAGATCACTGCAGCTGATTTACAAGCTTTTGCTTTTGAACCATAACCTCAGAACAACAGGGAAAAAGATTGTAATAATCACAAATAATGATCAAGCATTGAATTATGGCTTTGGTAAATACTTTCAAAATTGCAATGATAAACAAATTAGCACCCTTTTACTATGCAGTAAATAGGCACAGCTCACTATTAAAAGAACAAAAGGATGTAGTTTCTGTAGGTATTTAAGGTAAGTGTGGGACAAAATACAGGGCAGCAGACAATGGAGACTTAATCCCAAATGAACGCTATTAATATCATTCAAAATTTCAGCAGTTCTGTGAATTGTCTCCATCCCCTGCCTGGAAATGGAAGAGACCAGAATGAGATGCAAATCAGTGCGTTTATCTAATGAATAATGCAAATGAGTGCTCCTCTTATGGCAAGGCAGTCTGCAGGAATCCTCTCTGCCTCACCTCACATTTCGTGTGGATTTAAGCACCATGTGTCAGAAGAAATTAGAGAACAGAATTGCCAAGAAATGACAAAGCCTTGGAGCCCCAAGTCAGTGCAGACAGCAAGGTACTTAAGATGCATAGTAGAGAGGAAGAGAGAGCAGACATCTCATTAAAATGAAAATGTTGCTATTTTTCCTTCACCTCGTTAATCGAATTGTACGACAATTTAATCAGCAAGTGTTTATGTGGCTACTAATTGGAAACATCCTCTAAAATGATACCAAGGTGGGATCTCAAAAACTTGACAAAATCTTTCAGTTTGGCTTCTTTTTTTAAATGCTGGTGCTATTTTATCTCTCTGATATCAGTTAACTGCATCAGCATTTTTATCATAGCATCACAGAGCATACTGCATCTTATCCATTAGTCACAAGCCTTGCTGTAACTTTTCCTTAGCATCTAACATTACCCTCCAAAAATATACTCAAGCAAACAAATCTGAAGGCATGGAAGCCCTGAAAATTAACTCTCTTTTTTTCTTTTCCAATCATATTTTGCCTGAATGCATACATGATTCAGAATCCAGGATGGATTTCATCTGCTCCATTAAAACCTCTTAGCACGCAGACCAGCTATGCTGCCACAGCTGGCATCCAGTCTCTCCTCTTCATCATTGCATTGAGTCCCCAGTATGGGGATTTGTGAAACTTTATGCTTTTGTACATCCAAATGAACAGCCATTTGCTCACTAGACAACTTCTTAGTTATCATAGAGTGGTGAAGGAGCTGCCCAACCATGAAAGGATTTGGGATCCACCATTCAGATACACAGGGCATGCACAGAAACCAGAGGTCTGAGAATGTAGTTTGGCCAGGTTCAGTGAAGTCCAGTTTGGGGTGGAGGGAAATTGCCTCTCACTTGGAAAGAGAAGTGCCCCTCAAAGTTCTGAACTGTAAAGCTGAGGATTTGATGCAGTCACTAAACTTTGGGGTGCCCATTGTGTACAACACAGTGTTAGGACTGTGTTCCCATGGGTCAATGAGCTTTGTCAGGAACCAGCAGGCAACAAACTGGTGGTTTGATTCAGTGACCCATCAAAGAGATAAATCTATCTATTAAGCAAAAGAAGAGATTAGAGATATCTTACTACATGTACTTCCAGGAAACGTGAAAAAAAAACCAACAACCAAACCAAAAAACAAAACCAAGATCCAACCCTTTTTTCTCACAAGCTGACAAAGACATCATCGTTATTTATAGTTGTGCTTCAGTTCATCAGTTGGAGGCACACTGCAGAAGATGCTAAAGCACTAGCGACACTGCTACTAAATTAAGAGCTTGCAGTTTCTTTATAATAGTTGAAAGCAAAGCTATTTCTCCATTGGGCAGCTTGTTGCAAACTCCACAATATTGAAAAAAAATGGTATATTATTTTGATGGATTTTCTCTCAGGTCAATCCTAGTGAATCAAGGGGGATTGCCTGGGATGCAGGTCTTTGCAAGGAATTTGGTGTGACTTCCATGAAAATGTGACTTGCACTCAGTAGCATTTTCACTCTCTTAAATTAGAAGGACACGGGTAGGTTCTCTGCTCCTGTTCCTGTTGGCAGTTGCCATGCCAGAAATATACAGAGAGTTTAGGTTTCTTATAGCAAGGGCAATGGTAACTATAGCGAAAAAAATACTGTTAAAGCAAACTAAGCAGTTGATTTGAAGCAAGGAGACAATTAAAGCACAGCCTTTCTGAAAGAGTAATAAAAATGTCACTGCAAATGACAGATTGTTACAAGTCCTTGGCTTCTTCCTAGCACTGCGATAGAATACGGTGTTAAATCAGTTCCCAGAGATTATTAGTGGTATATGTTATTTTCCCAAACTCAAGGAACTCAGTATCATTTCATAAATCAACGGCAGGTTAAAATTAGATTTTTTTTTCTTTAGTTCTGTGACCCCTGCATATACAATTGGCAAAGAAAATTATATTAAAAAAATAGCTGAAACCTGACTCATCAAACTTGGAAAAGCTAAACACATTCCACCAAAAACCCAAACCAAATAAAAAACCAGCTATTTTCTATGGCTTCTTATTTGCCTGTGAATTTCACTGATTGCAGAACAAGACACTGAGACAAAGATATTGTAGGAATGGACTCTCATTTATAATTAGATTAACATTCTGTAAATTACCTATAAAGTGTGCCTGTAATTTGTTGTGTATACTACCTGCACTGTGTTTCTGTACAAAGCATTAAGAAACCTGGGTCAGAAAACTGTAAGTAATTAAAGCCAATAATAACTGAACCCAATCACCTGGCATGTGAAGATCTCCAATGTGCAGGCTTGAAATAAGTTTCTGTGTTGTCAGGTAGAGTGGAATTGCAGGCTCAGTTACAAGTTCCTCTGTCTCCGGTGTTTATGGGCCAGATGATGTCTTCTAACAAAGTCTCAGTGACAATGCTGTTAGAATCTCACACGCATTTCTTATGTGGCAGAAAGCTGATTTCTACTGGAAACAAACCATCCAAGAATCCTTCAGGCTCCCCACAGAAATAGGAGTGATCTGTTACCATCTTCCAATGTGCAATATTGTTGTTTGCTTCTCTGCATGTGCATGGCTTGGTTAGGGGGGCTGCAGCACTCCTGGAACACTGTGTGTTGGATACAGGGCAGGGTGTGCCACCAAGAGCAGCATCCCCTTGTAGGCTCCCTGCTAGCTCAGATGAGGAGGTTTATTGCCCTCTCCTTCAGCAGCTGCACTGCCAATGTTCACACGTGTTTTAGCAAAATGCTAAGAACCTGATCCTTGGTTAGGAGGGGTAATTTTGAATTACAAAGTGTTTCCAATTTACAATTTATTTCACCACTGTAAAAGTAAACTTGTTCTGCTTTTCCTGTGACGCTTTATACAGATCATAATCAACAAAACAATTGCTAACTGGGAGTAAAGGCAGTGACAGAAAGGTTTGCTCAGCATTGCCCTTACATCTGCTTTCTGCAGCCTTGGTGGTTGGCTAGGCTGAAAGACAAAAGAACCAACTGTGGCTCACGTGACAGGAGTTGAGAGAAGCTCACATACAGTGGTGTCATCACAGGCACAGGTGCCATGAATCTCTGTAATAATTTGTGAAGAACATTATTTTTTCTTGGTCAGCTCCTGTATATCTTCTTTTGAAGTTATCAGAACTGGCCTGACAGGAGAAGGATGTTGATGGTTGCATTAGTAGAGATGTAATGACCTTGAGGATGGGGACTGAAAATAGCCCCTGATACTTAAGGTAAAATTCAGTAGTACCCTGCTGCTTTCTGATTTTTGTTTCAGATCTTATGATCTTTTCTGATCTAATAATTTTATTATTCCAAACCCATCACTTGGTAGTACGAGGCCCTTGACAAGACACAATCACCAGAACAAGATTTACTTCAAATTCTTAGATTGTTATTGATTGGGAGAGCCAAACACTGCCTTGTAAAAGGGCTGTGCCTGCTTTTTCTGAGCTCCTGCAATCTGTTTACTGTCCTAGAGAGTGAGCACCTGGGAAGGGCAGCACGGTGAGTGGGTCCTCATCAACCACTTGGCATTCCTTCTCCTATCCTACTGCTGAACTCTTTAAACTTAGAAAACATTTATAAGACACTTTACCTGCACCCATCTCAAGTCCACAGATGAGGTCTGTGTGGTCTGTACCACTTCCAAAAAGAATATTATCCAAATGGGGTGTCAGAAGTCTATCTAAGAACAAATCCACCAGCCCTGGTGGCTTCTCAAGGTGTAGAGCATTAAAGGTGTGACAAGACAGGGATGCAGCCAGAAGGGAGGCAGGCAGGCTGGCTCTCCTGTTCTTTGGAACAACTCCCCATGTCTCTCTTCAGTCTTTGTTTTCTTCACCATTTTCAAGACAGGGAGAGAGGGGCTGGCACCCTGGAGGGCTGCATAGACCACACAAGTGGCAGATGCGTGAGAGCTGCCTGCTGCACCATCCCATTAAATGTACATAAACTTTACACCAGCTGAGGACTTGTAGATTGTAGAAGAGGGAAAACAATTGTCTGTATGGCTTCAAAAAACTCAAACAAACCCCATGTGGCATTTTAGACATCAGTCCACTGTTTAACACTGAAAAAAAGGGGCATGCTTTCTGTCAAGGCTTAAAATTTGACAAAAAGTTCTGCTGAAACCCCTACCTTTTCTGATTAACCAAGGAAGGACAACTGTTGTAGTGTTTTCAGAGTCCTGTTTTTAAACTTACAAAACTTGAAGTTCATGATTGATAATGCCTGGCTAATGTTTGAGTGCTGCAAGCAACGATGGTGCAGTTACGGAGAACTGTGGAAAGATTAGTCAATAATAGTCTTCTGTCCTTTTCAATTATTTACAAATAATCTATGAGATGCATAAAGCACTAAAATTGTATATTTTAATATGCAAACCCCATTATGTATTCTATTTATGTATCCTAGCTGGCACTTTCCAACTAGATGCTTTCAGTGCATTTTTGTGTGCCCCAAAACTGTACCCAAGAAAATATGGATAATGTCCCACTATCCAAAACCTGCTTTGTCACTAGGGACAAAGAGCCTTGCACTGAAGCTCACAACAGCTGAACTAATCCAAAACCCAGCACCAGTAAATGAGTAAAGAAGATTTTAAAACTGAAGATGTCGAAAATAAGTGAACTTCAGTGAAACTGCTTCTGACAAGAAAAATATTAGAATACAAAGGCATACAGTTAACTTTACTTAAGAAACTTTTTATCGTTTCCAGTTGAGAGTTTCCAGCTGGTACAGTGCAGAGGATAATGCTCACTACTAAGGAAGCTGTATTCTGCTGCCATCCATTGCTGTCAGTAGGAGTCCTTCTGCTGCCTAACACAGGACACATTAATTTCAACGGAAGATCATATTTTAAGTCCTGTTGATGTAAAGTCAAACACTAGCTCTTAGGCATGAAATATACATGATGAGTCACTTCTAATTTTCTTTTAGTTATTGAAGCGTATCTTTTTTAAAAAATCAAAGCCACTGCTTCAGATAAAAAAAAGCTTCTATGTTCTAAACATTTTATTTTCAAAGGCTTATCCCACTTCTTTTTCAGGAAAACAGGGTTTTCAGCTGCAAACGATTAGCAAAAATTTACCCCACAAATTTAGTGAGGAAAGTTGCAATGCTTGAAAACCCCTCAAAGACGTTACTCAACATGTTTGGAAGTCTGAACCAACCCTTGCAAAGTGAGACACCTTGCTAGGATATTTCTGCAGGCTATCCCTACAGTATTCATACCACTTGGCAGATCCATATGGTCAAGGAAGCCAAGAGGCATGTCAGTCTGGAAGCCTGTGATAAAAATAGACGAGGAAAATAGCACGTGTAGAAAAAGTTGCTTTAGCAGTTAGGAAATTGCATTCTGTACTTTTTTTTTTTCCTACAGCTATGCACATTGCAGCTTTTAGAGGATGAGGGCTTTTGTGTAGTTGTTTGCTATTCCTTTTCATTTATTTTTTACCATCCCCCTATCCCCAGTCACTTGTAAATGTCACCCACAAGTATCTCTGTTTCTAGTTTTCACTGGAGGAAAATGTCTTATGAGCAGGTGTAGCTGGTAAAAATCAAATTGATGAGTTAAAATGTGGCTCGTGGCAGTTTTGCAGATAAAAATCTAAAATGCACCAAGATGTTGGAAAGACACGGCACGTACATGTAAGAAAATGTTCCTTTCATCATAATGGTGTCTTCTTTTAGAGGTTTTACAACTACTTAGCTATAAAAATTCTCTCTGAGCTGAAGCCTGACATAAAATATCCCTGATATAGTACAATCTCTTGCTGGTAGTAAATATAATTAAAATTCATTTGCACCCTTTTCTTTCCTCCCTGTTTTTTATTCCTAAATTCCATATAAACAATCTGCCTAAAGAACTAGAAGATAAGAAATAAAACCATTTTCCAGAAAATGCAACACAGCAAACATCAAAGCTACAAGAAATCACTTATGCATGTTGCCAAGTCAGCTCAATGCCAAGAATTTTCGTGTCCTTAGCTATATTTGTACTTGTAGATCGAGATGATGTCACCACAAGTGACCTGTGAAAACACAAATTTCCATACCTGAAGTGTGTTCAACAGGCATTGTTTCTACAAGTAAAATGGGTACAGAGCTACCCCTATTTTTTAGCTAGGGAGATTAGTGTTTCATTGTACACAGGGATCTGCATCTCATCAGTCAATGGCCTTAATAGTGTCTGGGATTATGTTTTATTTTCACATTCAGACAGTACTTGTAGGCCTTGAAACAATTCAAGAAATATTTGGATTAACAGATCTCTCACCTGGTTTTAGCTACTCTGAAGTAGGTATGTTACGTATTGGAAATGTCAATTTTGGCAAAACAGTATCAGTATTAAAAAAAAAAAGGTACACTAAAATTGACCAGCTCCCACACATCCAGCCCTTTCTAAACTCTTTAAAAGTAAATGACAGGTTTTCATCCTCACATAATGAGATGGGTAATTTCCATTCTTTGTCAAGAGGGATTGCTAATGCCTGTCTGTATTTTTCTCCTCTGCTTCCCAGCATAGAGCAGAAGGGATGGAAGTACAGATTATCGTCTCTGTTTGTACTCTTTTTTTTTTTTTTTTAATGAAGGTGATTTGGGTTGTATTAGGACCAGATGATTTATAAATAACATAAACTCTAAATATTAAAATCATTACTTGAGAGTCAACTTACTGATTTCTGCCTTCTCAAAGGACTCTAGGGAGCCCACTAACCAGAATGGTTGTCCTGATGTACACTAGGCTTGTAGAACTCTCAGCTGACTTCACTTGGCTTTGTTTCAACAAGATGCTTACAAATGGAAATTTTAATATATGGAAGTGTCTCAGGAACTCGCATTTGGTTTGCAGTGATTCTTAGTTTTTACAAAATACAAGCTCTGCAAGAAAGAGACATGCAACTCTGGTGTTCAGAGATGTACAGGTACTAAATGAAGATGGAAAAATATGTTTATCCAGGTAATTTGGACAAACCTGAGCACCATAAAACTCTCTCTGCTCAGTTCTGCCAAGCGAATCCAAAATTCCTATTCTGAGACTTGTCCCACTTGACAGTGGGAAGAAATATAATATCATGCTCTTTGTACAGTGTCCTCAGCCTGGAAAGGCTGGCACTGCCCAGCTCCCTTGGGAGCACAGGGCATCGTGCCCCTGACCAAAATGTGCAAAAGCAAACTCAGGGGGAGATGCTGCAGCTCTGCTCCTCCAGGCTGCCTGCCTGACACCAGCAGGTTGGGAAGCAAAGGTCACTCTGCTGAAAGGAGGATTTACCATTCTGGAAAAAATTCCCAGTTCAGGCTTTCTAGCAGAGAAGAAATGGGGTCACCCAGCTCTGCCTCCTGTCAGCCCAGGAGGGATGTGCCTGGCCCGGCTGAGGAGCACCAGCTGGGATGTGCTGCTGCACTGTCCCCCTGCACCCCAGCAAAGCTTGTCAGGAGTCTTCCTGCAGTGAGCCACGGGCTTGAGATCACCTCTGCCTCACCAGCAGCAGTTCAAATTACTATAGGACTAGTAAATATTTTATTTTTAAAGTAATATTATTTTACTTCACTAAAAGTGCTGCTGAGGGGATGTTTCTGGTCCAACTGCAGTGACAGCAAGCCATTCACATTCACCGTGGATGTCTGGGTATTTATTTTACAGTGGAAGACATTTATTTCTTTGTAAAATTGGTGTTGCTGGTTCCATACCCAAACAAGGCCAAAACTCCAAATTCCCACAGAGTACTTGGATATCTCCCCCCACATACCCACCTGGGTGCTTTGGGGGCCCAGGGAGGAGGGGAATAGCACCAGCTCAGGTACTTTTAAGAACCTCATCCAGAGAGCCACAATCTCCACCAACAAAGTTCTTTGCTTTTTAAGATCAATTGTTATTAAAATAATTGTCTAAAAATGTCTATTATTCCCAGCAAACTTCAGGGGGAAAACAAACCAAACTAGAAGAGCAAGTAGCAAATGGAACAAAGGCAATGCTAGAAAATGCTTAACAGCTGCTTTTACAAAGTGTATTCATAAAATACAAATCTCCTCAAAAGGATGCTGTTCCACACATACTAGTGACATGTGCTTTAAAACTGCAACTGAAAACATGTAGAAACTGTTGATTTTGTTTAGGAACCCTGATTTACCCTCAAATATTTTTAACAACTGAAGTACTTAGTGGGCTTGCTTTTGTTTTGTTTAAGGCTTGAAAATATTCCAGTACCCAAAGTGTAACTGAGGAGAAAAACAAAAAAGGCAACTGGACAGAGTGTTGTTAATGATTTACTGGAGAATCTTGATGCGTGATAATGAATAAAATGCAAATCTGTTTTACAGCCAATGCTCAGTTTTGATTTATGAGCAATTATTAATTTTTAGATTGCTTCCAGTTGGAAGAAAACAGACATTTTACCCGACCATTTTTTATTACTGCTGTCATTAAGTATATCCATTTTTTAAAATCTCACAGGAAAACAAGGAATTCTTTCCCAGGAGGACCAGGGAGCCTTTGCAGAGTGTGCAGCAGGTGCTGCCAGAGGCACAGGTAGGCTGGTGAGTGGCACTGCCCAGCAGGAGAGAGCTGGGGGACAGACAGGGACAGTCTGTGCAAGGGCACAGACAGGGACAGTCAGTGCCCCCCACATCCCCGGGGCACAGGCAGGGACAGTCAGTGCCCCCCACACCCCTGGGGCACATACAGGGACAGTCTGTGCCCCCCACATCCCCGGGGCACAGACAGGGACAGTCAGTGCCCCCCACATCCCTGGGGCACATACAGGGACAGTCTGTGCCCCCCACATCCCTGGGGCACATACAGGGACAGTCTGTGCCCCCCACATCCCTGGGGCACATACAGGGACAGTCTGTGCCCCCCACATCCCTGGGGCACAGACAGGGACAGTCAGTGTTCCCCACATCCCTGGGGCACAGAGAGGGACAGTCAGTGCCCCCCACATCCCTGGGGCACAGACAGGGACAGTC
>VXBB01020895.1:218174-230158 GCA_013399915.1 Illadopsis cleaveri
AGCCCGGGCCAGTCTGTGTGAGAGGACAGTCAGCCCCCGGCTGCTGAGGGGCTCAGTGGGGCTGGGATGGGAACAGCCTCAGCAGTGGGGGCTGAGCTGTCCTGCCCTGTTGGGCAGGGGCTGGAGCTCACAGGTCTCCAAGTATCAGAAACCAAATGAAATATTTAGTAACTTCAGAGGAGGCACCAAAGTAAAAACCCCTGAAGGCTAAGGTGCTCTCCTACAATGAAAACGTGACAGCTGTAATATTTATATGTGCCCAAAGAGTTCAAATTAGATGAATGCGGGTGTTGTGAATAAAGTCTGCAGTACCTTTGAACTGTACATACTTTTAAAATATGCAACTATGAAAATCCATTTTAAACAAGACAGTAGCAACAGCTTCATCTTTAACTTCCTGTTTCCTTTCTGCCCCATGCTATCTAGTAAGACTCTACAGACAGAGTTTAGAGTTTAGAATCCTTCATTTTTATTCAAATTTAGCCCATAAAGGAAAAAAGCTTTTTTCTTAACAGCATCTTTTAATGATATTGCACAACACTGTTTTAAAATGTCTCACTTGAGAAAGTAAGTATGAATGCCAAAATGCTTTCAAAAATAATTTTTGTTTCACATTGTGATTTATCCATTACTCAGAAAAGTATCTGTTCATTTAATTATTTCAGTAAACATAATACTGGTATCACTTTCTATGCTACACAGTATTTTCCCCTTTTTAAGGAATATGAGCCTACTTGTAATTAAAGGAATGCTATATTAATGATGCTGAAAGTCTCAGAGGGAAAAATTTAATGTCCACCTCATAATATTATGCCAGAATTACATGTGCAGAATACTTTTTAATAATCTTTGTTTCTTAATTTAGTTTTGATTGGCTGTGAAATACGGAGCAGCACTCAAGGGCTCAAATTTCTACTGTCATCAGCATTTCTGCTGTATAAATTGTACAAATGCACAGGACTCCCATCTGCAGGCTCCTTTTCAAGCTTCTATTTAACCTATGAAGGAAATTAGCTGCAGGCAACCATAACTGATGATAATTTCATCATTTTTTAGCCGTTGGGATGGTATTATGATATCTAGGTCTAAACACAAACAGAAAATTATATTTTCATGTTGCTGTTTGAGCTGCAAACACAGGTCGGTAACATAAATCTGTCTCCAGTTTGCAAATTACAGCAATAGCCACTAGGAGTCTCCTGGTCAAACTCAGGATGAATTTGCTTAGTAATCCTGACTCAGGTTTGAATGCAAACCCCATGCTAAAGGCTGGGTTTCAGCAGAGGGACCAGCCCATGTGCAGGGCAGGTGGGACTGGCTGCAGGGTCTCTGAGCTGTGAGCAGCATCATCAGGTTCCTGATGCTTGTACCAGGGATATAGCTGGCACATGTTTTAGAAGGAAAGCCAGAAGCCACCTACACACTGTTCTGGTAAAGCAAAAGATGGTGATGAGAAGCCAGATTTGTTTCTCTTTATGACTGGACAGAGTTCTGTGGAATTGTTTTTACAAAGAGGGAAGTAGATTTCACCGACTGCTAGTTACTCCTCCCAGGGATTTCAAGCAGATTTGTTTCGCACTGAAATGCTGCAGGCCACAAGAAGTAGCACCACCAGGTCCTTCAAAATTTGCTTAGTGTCTCTGCACAGTGAAACCTGCAGGTCAAACCTGAAAATGTGAACAGGTTCTTTCTCTTTTCCTCTTTCCTCTCTTCTCTTCTGTCTCCTCCCAGGCTAACTACACACAAGCATATGGTGCCAGACACACTCTTAGCAATGCCAAATGCTCAAAGTTCATAAATTACAGACCTGCAGGAAGGGGTCACGCTGGCTCAAACACTGTGGCTGTTCAGTCCAAGTCTGTGACTGACAAAACATGTCCAAATTTCCTCGAAGGAATACCACAGAAAGCAGTCATGCACCTTCTGCCAGCATATGTATCTCACTCTGAGACACTAGGGATTGCTTTAAAATGGACAGGGAAGCCAGAGCTGACCAGTGAACCCTTCCCCACAGTGCTGGTTATCCCGTAGGCAGGAGGAGCACTGTTTATTCTGGAAGGATGCTGTCACATCCTCCTTACAGATACATGCAACTCCACAACTAGAAACTGTAAGTGTTCACTGCTCTTAGCCACTTATTTGTTTATAAGTTTCTTTTATGCATTTCTCCTCTGAGCAAAAATCCTTTCCAAGCTGTAAAAATCCTGGATGACTTTAAATCTGATGAGGTTTTAAACAAATAATAATTTGGAAGGCTATTTATTTGGCTTCTGCTTTTTGAACTCCTTGGTTTCATTTTCAAACTCTTCCCTGCAACCAGAAGGACTAAGGAAATAAAGATGATGTTTTAAATGAAAGCTGAGAATCACACATAATCATAATTGTAGGACTCCAGGGGTTTGAGGTTTCAGAATAATCTCATGAGCTGTCAATATTGAATGTCACCAGAAACTATAATGTTATTCTCAGAATAGATGCCTAAAAGCAACTGTGGGATAGTTTTTTTCTTGCATGCTCCCCATAATACCTACAAATGCTGTTCTGGGGGGACACCACACAGGTACCTGCAAGTGGTGAGCTGCCAAATGCTGGCTTTAGCTGCCAACTAGGGCTGTTATATTTTGAAACATATTTACGCACACAAAGCCCTGTTATTCAGTCTGTCAATTAAACAAGCTCACTAAGTACAAATTCATCATGGACTCATAAGAACATTTAATACCATGGGGAATATGCAGAAATAAGTAGGGAGCCAATTTAACCACCCATCTCCTCTGTATTGTATGCCTGCACACATTGCAATGCACGGCTGCGTTGTGTGTTATTGCAGATTATTATCAGCTACTCTCACAGACTGCCTTAGATTCTACCATAATCTCCCAGCAGGACTTGAATGAAAGTCTCAGTCTGGTTTGTTTTAAGGATCTAATCTCTATTACACCTAAGGTTTACAGAGACTCAACAGCTAGTACATTTGGTGAACAGAAAATTCGTAAGCAAGCCTGATCAAGGAACCGACATGCAAATAAAACAGGAGGCTGCTTCAACCTCCTTGTCATCCTGCAGAAGCAGACTTGGCTGCTTGCTACCCCTGCTTATTATTAGAATAGCTGAAAAGACCCTGTTCTTTTCCAAGTCAGTGTTAACCTGATTTCAATGACAAAACAGTGGTACAGGTTTAGCAGGCACATAGCCAGCACTTACAAGAAAACCAAGCATTTGTATAAGCCAGTTTGGCACTTCACCATGCTGAAAAGGAACCTTTGCATCTTTGTCACTTCAAATTTGGGATTTTTTAGCACAAGAACATGCCTAACACGAAAGAACTCTTTTTTCCACTGCCCACTTTCTCCAAGTATGTCAGTGCTATCTTCTTAACTCGTTTTCTAAAACTAAAAGTGAACACAAAAATAAAAGATCTCAAAAATGCCAAAGGCTCAGCCCTACAAAATATATAAAACCTCATTTTGAAGGAAATATCTAATTCCTACTGGTAGCTATAGTACAGATAGATATGAAGCATTTTTAGGGATGAGAAGGCTCTGCTGTGGGCCATGGGCAGTACCTTAGGAGCACTAAATATTTCTGTCATTTTCCTTATGTTTCAAACAAGCCAAGCCATTACCAATGCATATCTAAATATAGTGTGTATGTACAATCTACATCTATCCTGGAAACAAATCCCACAGTTTATCATGTCAGTCACTCTACACTTGTGTAGCTAAATACACACTGTCATTCTGTGTGCTCTCTCTGCCACTTCCCCAGCTACTCCCCTTTCTCTGCTTCTCACGTGAGGATTCTTCTGCATCTCACAGGTTTAAGCTGCAAGAGAGCTACAGCTGTAATCTCAGGTCACTCCCAGGCAAAGTTTCATCCCACATCACAGCACTGATGACCTGGTGTGGTCAAATGTTTTCAAGGGGCGTTCCGGCACCATTTTTAACATTAGGTTTAATCAAAATGTCTTTTGTTTGCCTGGTTGTTTTTTGTTTAAAATTGTTGTTCTACCTAGAGTGCATACTGATAACAAAGGCCTTCAGAAACTTACAGGATTACTTAAGATACGAACTGCTGCAATGTTTATCTGCACTAAAAGGAAGAAACAAGTTTTACTAGGCAGGTTTGTTTGTTTGTTGGGTTTTTTTCATTAAAAGAACAACTGTTTGCATTACATGATGAGCTACTAAATATTATTGAGTGCTAAATCACAAACATTACAATTCAGAGGGAAAAAATGTATTTCAAGATTAAGGAAAAAAACCAGTAAGAATATCATGCAGGGCACATGACTTTCACTAGTTTTTAAACAGTTGCTGCTTGAAGCTGCTCGGAGGTTTAGAGTGTCAAAGACATGTCAGCAGAGATGGATTAGTGGGCAGAGAGCAAGTGGTGCAGTCAAAGGTTCATAGTGAATGTAATTTATTCATGTAGCTCTGCAATTTATCACGTGGTTATTACCATAATGTACGTGGGAAGCAGCTGCATGCGTGCAAATAATGCCTTAAATGTATGTGTGGTCGGATCTGAACTCCTTACAGAACAGCAGTGGTGGAAAATGATGCCACAAGGCATTTAAAAGCAAATTTCCTTCCTGTGGGGATGCTGTCACCCAGCAATGATGATTTGTACACAGGCAAATAAGTATCTTGTAGACTTTTCTCAGTTGTGATAACCTCACTTACCAGAACTCATTGGTATTTCAAACCTAAATAATGTAGGTAATGTGGTGCATGTTGCCAGTGCTGTATTAACAGATGTAAGTGTGCATGTTTTGTACCCCAAACTTGTATTTTCTAGTCAAGGAACTCAGTATCTTCTACTCACTATTTAACAGAAATATGCACTGGCAAAGAAAAGAAGTCCTCTGTGGGTGTGAGGAAAGAAGTTACCTACAACTTAAAGATCTCCTTTAACTGAAACAACTTCTCACAGTGTCATCTATCAAACATTTGGGAGCAGCACAGCTATAAAAGACTAATATACATACATATATATATGTATATGTATGTGTGTATATACATATATAGCGTCTGCCTGGTTTCCTTATACCTGTGCATTTACTTACCAAGCCAAACATTTCCAAACCCAGTCTATTTTAGGACCATGTTAAATATGGAGCTTTGGTCTCTCTTAGTTTGCTTGAATGGCTACAGTTTCAGCTAGGAAGAAAGCTGCGAGTAGCTGCTAGAGCTTGGAGGTGTTTTTAGCTGCACACTCCATACACACCTGCTGCAGCTTCTTAGGTAGCAGGGAAAAGTTCAACAGCCCAACTCCTACCATTTTTTAAGCTTTAGCAATCTGAGCTCAATTGGTCTCACTATTTGGAAATTATGCTTAATTATGCCATGCTTTAAACTGATTTTAGCGGAACTAGTTCATTCAAGTCTTTGTCAATCAGGCAAAGGCCACCCCAGTTATGGGTTAGCACAACAGTTTTATGCTGGTTTCTTTTGATACATTAAAAGTTGCTGTAGAGAGACAGTTAATTCAGATAAAGTCAAGTTAGGTCCTCATAAGCAGAACATCTTATTCCTTAGCTTAATGTACTGCTTAGAGTTTTGTACAGCAGAACCTTTCACATTTGGAATATGAGGCAGGTTTTATTGGATAATTTTGTGTGCACTCTAGGGCTTCTATTTTGAAGCCATCTATCACAAATATATCCCCACTAATTATGCAAAATGAAAAGTTTGCCTTACCATTGCACAGTAAGTCTCAGGAGGATCTCCACACGTTATGTCTGGGGGATCCAAAGTCACTTTTACATATTTGATCATGTCTCTGGCTTCTGGCTGGCAGGCCATGTAATCCCATACTTTTCCTTCTTCCGTGTAAATCTGAGTCTTACAGACGTCATAGTGTCCCCACACAGAAGGGTAGTGCTGCATCACGGAGGATACAGTAACCCAGAGGGCGTGAAGTGACAGGAATCTTGACAAATACATTTCTAAATCCTTTTATTTCAGCTTCGTAAGGATGCTCAGTGCTGGCGTATGTGCAGTCTAGAGATTATATGTACATATACACGTATATATTTATAAAATAGGTTCCAACTCAAAGGTGAAGCATCAGGATAGGATGTTTGTTTTGCTATGTTAAAGACTTTGGTAGAAGCCACCCAGGCCCTGATGACAGCCTTTCACAGCCATGCAGCGCTTGTCCTTCATCTTATAACTTATCTGTCAGGGCTTCTTGTAAAAGATGTCCAACAGCAGATAATAATTTGTGAAATTGCAGGTCTTCAGCTACACTGTCGATAACCCTGAGTGATCCTCCGTGTTCAGGGCTCGCAGAGGATGTCTGGGCACACTGATAAATCAGCATCCGAAGGGAGAGGGTGAGTGTCTATAGGCTGGTGTCTGTTTCCCATCAATCATCCTTTTCTTCTGGCACCAGCACCCTTTTAGAAACAATAAAAATTAGAGTTATTGTCCAAGAATCAATGCATTACAAAATATACGATATGTTGACATTTTGGAGGTTTGATGCAATATAAAGCAAATTGGTGCAATATGTATAACCTTTACTCTAGGTTCTGTGCTAGAATGAAGAAACTACTAAAATCATTCACAGTGAAAAGTATTTTGACATGAAGGATTTAACTGTACTGTAACAAAGACAGATTTATAATGCTCCAGGTGAGTTAGAGTTTCCTGTTTCCAGAACTGTATTTTCACCCTAGCAAAACTGGAGAGCAAACTACTGAACTCAGCCATGGCCCAGATGGTGCAGGCAGGCAGGGGAGCAGGCAGCCCAGCACTGCGGGGCAGCAGCAGGAACATTCTTTTATTAAAGTGACACAGAGATGGGCATCAGGGCTAGCAGGTGCTGGTAGTTTCCTGGCAAGAGGACCTCATGGAGCTCCAAAAGCCTTACGGTTTTTTTTTATGTTATTATTATTTTAAGAATAACAAAGATATGGCAAGTACAATTCAATTTCCTTGACATTTCTCATTAGCATTGCAAGAGCTTTAATCCCTTTTTTTTTTTTTCCCCTTTGAACTGCGATTTACTGACCACATTGATGACAAACTACTGATAAAGATAATGGCTTATTTAGTAGCTAACTATAAGGACGCTTTTCCCCCTTTATTTTCTTAGGTTTGAGGGTGGCTGTACCTGAGTACTCAACATTTACTTCACAGCAGATATATGCCCTTTCCCCTCTTCAGTGAGCAACTAGAAATTCCCTTGCTTTGCAGCACCTGAATGATACAATTACAGGTATAAAATGCCAGAATGTTATCAGAGCAACTCCAAATATATATTTCCTAAATAACACAGGCGAAAATCCAAATTATCCACGAGGAAAACTGCAAAGACAGAGTAATTACTCTAAAGGAGGTCAAGGAAAACCAGGGCTAAGAATTCCAGGGCATTTGTGCCAGCCTGTGCCCCCCGAGGTTGGGGAGCCAGGGCGCAGGGCTGTCGGCCGGAGGAGATTTCAGCCAGCCGCTGCAGCACTTCCACACTTCCTTTGTCTGGATGCTAAAATCCAGGCAGACCCCTCGGACAGATGTTGAGAAACAACCCTAAGTCGCCACGTTCTGCAGCCTGCTTTGCTGCCCAGCTTTAAATTCTGCCAGTGTTGTGAACCCTCCTACACCCCACAGCCACGGGAAGAGGTGTGTGACCTGGTAAGCTCCTTAACGGGTCACATTGGGAATATGCATTTTCAAAACTTATCTTCAAAGCTATTTGCAAACAGCCTCCCTATATTTAAATAATGCTTCATCTTAAACTGAGCTAAACTACAGACACCATGAAATGCCAACAGATGGTTGAATTGTGTTTCCATAGCAAAGTAATTTACAATAATTGCTGTATGGACGTAAATGCAATTTTCCATTATATTCATTTTATCAAGTGTTACCATACAACTCTCATGTATTTTATCAGAATACGTAGAGAATGTCTGAATTTTCCTGCAGTAACAATTCTCAATTTGTTCAAACATATTTAAGCTTCAAATCTAAATTTGACACAAAAGCAGAAATACCTAAGACCAAATTAAATTTAAATCTCTTTAAGAAGCACACTGGGTAGTACTGTTGGTTTTGCAGCAACCTTACGTTCTTTTTTTTTTGTTCTCAGTGGAAGTGTTTGCATATTATTTTGGAATTTGGTAAGTAAGAGAATACTTTTCCTGTCATTCTAAAGACACTTCTTCCCCTCTGTTTCCTTTCCAATGTATTTACTATTTTGAAGGGGAAAAAAATGCATCCACAACACCCCATAGCTTAGAACAGTCACTACGAAAATGGGAAACAACTCCTTACTAGAAAAGGCCCCAAATTATTATAAATTTATGGCAAACCAAATACTCTTTACTGGAGGTGGCTTGGTCATAGCTGAAATAAACAAAGTAAGTAAATAAATATAGTTTTTCTGTGTAGAAGTAAGAAGTTACTGAGTTTAATTCTCTTTAGACTGCAAGCTTTTATACTCAGGCAAAAAAAAAAAAATAGTTTGTTTGCTTTAATATCTTTCTTTCTAGCTCTTCAGTTACCTGTAACCTTTTATAACTGCTGAGACTCAGATCCACTAATAAACAGAACTAACTGGACAGGACTAAATAATGTGAAGCAAGCCACTACCTTAACACACTGTGCTAAAATACTTCCCAAATAACGAATTCTCATTAAAGTAAGCCAGTCATAATGATGGTCATTACACAGAATTATAGACTATAACATTGATTGAATTTAGTGCACTGACAAGAAAAAAGTGCAGAGGAGTGCAAGACATCTGAGCATTAGGCAGCTGTAGCCTTGTACAACAAAAACTCCTGACAAGAAGCAACCAATTATAGCTTAAATTTCTGGCATATAACCAGTTCTGATTAATAGTTTTCCATTACATTACAGACATATTATTAATGTATTAAAAATGTCAAGCTTTGGCAAGAACTAGTATGGCATGGCTCAGTTAGTCTGCAATATCTTCTTTTAATGAGCTTCCATTGATATAGAGAAAGATATTGACCAAAGCACATTAAGGATCATGTGCTGAGGGCTGCCAGGTTTTTTTTTGACGGAGCGATATGATTTGTCTTGCTTTTGTTTGTTCCTGCAGAGTCACTCACGATATGCATTTTACATTTCAGTGCCCTATTGCTAAGGACATATCTATTTGAATAATTTTGTGAAAACCCCCAGTGTTTAGAGTAACATTTCTGAAGTTTACAGCTGTAAAACATGCAGTGATAGGCCTCTAGCTGTGGGCAACACGCAACAATGGGGTTTTTTGTCCCCAGTAATGCCTGTGCATTTGACCTTAGAAAAAGGTAATCAAACAAACCAGGAATAACTACTGTCTGATGCCCTGATTCTCTCCACCCTGCTCTGCTAGTCGCACACCCTGGGTGTGGGGCCATGGAGGTGGCAAAGAGGGATCAGCGTCCTTGCTGGCTGCGGGCGAGGGAACGGCGAAGTGCCAGGAGGACTCCAGGTAATGCAGGCGAACCCCCGGAGCACACCGCTCCCGGCGTCTGCTGCGTGGGGCAACAGCGCTGGGGCCTTCAACATTCCCGTGTGCCACAGCCTCTGCACTATGGAAAACACTAGGAAGCACCTGGGAGGCTCCGGTGCAAAGGCCACGTCTGCTCCCTGCCTTCCCCTCGGAGCGCTGCTCCGTCTGTGAAGCGCCGCTCGCTCTGGCCACCGCTGTGTCACAGCCATCGGAGAAGAATGGCACGCAGCTGACCCCCAGACGGAAATCAGCTGTGAGGAGGCTCTGTGCACATGCATCCCTTTTCCAGATGGGGAAGTCACACCTCACGCAGCCTGTTAATCCTGCAGATGGAGGAGACACCCCCTTTACAGAATAGATAAAATGCATCTTGGCAGAATCAGTGCCAGGGAAGGACCTCAGGTCTCATTAGGGGTTGTTAGCAAACACTCCTCCCTCTATCACTGTGAAAATCCACCCCCTTCCCCAAATAACTCCCTCCTCACAAACCACAGCGGCTGGATGTCTTGCATGAGCTCCCTGCTGGGAAATCACTCTGAGATCCATAGGGGTGGGCTCTTGGGCCTCTCTCTGTGGCAAGCCACAGGAACGTGAAGGAGGTCATAAAATAAAGAGTGACCACGTCCCACACTGACCACGCATTGGATCGAGTGTACCCTGCCACCACACACGGACAGGAACGAAAGCCAACACCAGACACCACATTGCCTGAGGAGAACTGGCTGAAATAACCAAGGAGTGCCGGCTGTCACCTCCCAACAGCAGCAGCTGCAGAACAGATTTTTCCAAAGGAAACATGTTTCAAGTTTGTATCCCGAGCAGCTTAAGCAGACGAATGTATCCAATCAAGCCCAAGTAAAAAGCTCCTTTGCGTCTACTCCAGCTGTTAATTATTTAAAGCCAGTTTAGAACATAGGAAATAATGTGTATTAGAAAACAACTAACCCTCATGCAACTTAGATTTACTAACCTCGTGTTTTATACCATGCTACATCTGGGCAACTTGAGAACCTTGTACATATACAAACCAACCCCCTTTATAAAGGCAAAATTATTTATATATCCAAAGAAGTAGGTAACCTCTATTTAACGATTTAATACACATTATTTTTGTCAATACTTGCATGAAATGCAGTATACTCAAGCAACTGCTTTGGTGTCTTTGGCCTCAAATGCTGTTCCAATCAAAGTTTAGGTTCTATTCTTATCCAACTTATTTAACTATTTAGCAGAAAAAGATTTCTTTGCCTCAGGGGAAATTTAAAATGTCAATACCTATTGGCTAAAGAAAATAAAATACAGCTACCAAAAAACTGTGATTTGGCACTATACTTGAAATACTTTTGGTTTTCACACATTATTCTTTGCTGACTGACACATCATACTACCACTGCCATTACTTGCCAGGTATCATCAGCTGTCAGAATACGGAGTAAAAAGCATTTCAGCTATTTAAATTTTAGAGCCTTAGCACATAGCTGCTTTTTTTTCCTCTCGCATCTTTATAATTGTAGCTTATTGCCTTAAATATCTCTGAACATAGCATCAATCTGTTCTACAAGTTTTTCCTCTGGGAATGTAAGTTAGCATGTGGGGCAGTTACATGCTTTGTTTTGGGGTTTTTCCCAATGATTCTTCACGCACAATAAGGTGATGCATGTTCATCACACTGTGTCCAGGGTATAGGGCTACAAAGCTTACAAGTTATGGTGTGAGCTGATGACTTTCTAACTGAAAGTACTTAGCCTCAAAAATGAATGCCTACCAGTTGAGGAATTTGTTCTGTGCTATTACTGTATTTTACCTAAATAGCTAGAAAGTTGGTGCTGCTTATCAGTGTCAGAGGGTTGACACAAAGTTCATAACTCCATGAGAGTATCGCCACTAACTGCTCAAAACTCTCCGATAATCATCTTTTTAAGGTCCAGAAATATACCAGAAATCAACCTTTATTTTTTCCACATGAAAACCACAAAACAAAAAAACACCACCCCAAACAAACATCCACCACAACAACAACAAAAAGCAAGCCAGGGGAAGTTCTGCTGTGGTTTTCTTCCCTTTGACGGGCTTCCCAGGCCACAGCTTCTCATCCTCAACCGCATTGTCCTTAGGCAAGACAGTGACTTATTCCCTCTTTAAAAGCATCTCCACCGCTTGTTCCACTCATTGTCTCCGCTAACATTTCTGTAGAAGTAATGCTGGCTCCTACCACATCACATCCGGAATATTGAAAAGTTGACTGCAGAACAATAGAAGTCTATCAATCAGAGACCAAAACCGCACATGCACTAACTTTGAGAGTAGAAAAGCATTTGTTTTATCGCGTTTAGCTGATCTGCGCTGCTCACCGCCATAAGGGGTTTTCTTTGGGGGTTCTGTGTGCGTGTGAATGTTTGGAAAAGCCGCCTGCAATTTCCGACGCAAGGGAGGAACTGTTTCCAGGCTGGGTACCAGTGACCTGCCCGCCGCTGCTGGCCGGCGGGGCGATGCCCTGCGCCGCCGCTCCC
>VXBB01020895.1:230681-319246 GCA_013399915.1 Illadopsis cleaveri
CGAGTCGGAGCCGCCCAGCCGCCGGCGGGGCTGTGGCTGCTCCCTGCCCGCTGGAGTAGCCTTAATTTTCCCGTGTTATTTCGGCTTCAGCCTGGTAACGCGCAGGCGGAGGTGCTGTCCGTGCTGCTGCCGTCCGAGCCCCCAGCCCGGCGGGCTGACCCCCGCGCCCCGCCGCAGCCGCGCTTGGCTGCAGGGACAGGGCAGCGTCCCGCCCGACTCGCCGGAGGGTCCCTCCGCAGTGCCGGGCACGCCGGGGAAGCGCCGCTTCGTCCTCTGCCTACAGCACCGAAGTGCCAGCGACACAAGGGAGGGAGCGCGACTTGTCCTGTTGTGCTGCTGTGACCGCCCGCCCCGCGCCAGCCCTTCGGGGCTCCTGAAAGACGCGAAAACCCCGTCTCCTCGTTCTGCTGTGCTTTCTCGTTCTCTCCTGCACGCCTCTACTTCTGCCGCTTAAACGAGAGGCGCACGCACTTCTCCCTTTTAGATTTCTCCAAGCTACAAAACAGTATCTAAAACTAATGGCTAGCGAGTCCCGTGCAGGAATTGTGCTTACTCCTGGCAACTACCTGGTTACTGAATTTGACCGACTGCAGCTGCCAGCGCTGGGCAGTGGGACACTGGCTGCATTGTGAACGCTCAGAAGCTGCGTTTATCGTTTGTTCGCGTGTTTTGCATGTTAAGAGGTGTTAAATGTATTTGTGTAGGCAACAGTGCCGTTGTATTTTGTCGACAAAATTTGGCGCTTTGCAATGCCAGTAGGTAACCAGATGAAATGAGGCAGAGGCTTTCTGGAAGAGTAAGAAATTTTTTCTCTATTTGAGCCATGGAATTTGGTAGGTTGTGGAAATAACTGGCAGGAGCCATTAGGAAGGACAGTTTTCTTCTTTCCCGTAAGCCAGGTAACCCAGCAAAGTAATAAAGATGCCTCCTTGTTCCTCCCAGCTTTTGTTTCCCTGAGTGGGCCGTGGTGTGGTTTTGGCCTTTCCATTCATTCTCTGGAATCTCTGTGGCCGTGTTAGTGCAGGTACCACATGCATGGAAAAGTTCTTTGTGTGGGAAAGCCAGGAATGATCAAAGGGGTGGGGAAAACCAGCTTCAGGGATTTTCAATCCCCAAAAGCAGTTCTTGCTTTGTTTGCAGCCTCCTGGTCCCCTGAGGTGGTACAAAAGGATAGAAGATGGAAATCAGCAATTTTTTTTCTTCCCACTTGAACTGGAAGCATGTCAGGCATCGAGGCTCCATAGGGCCTTTTGTAAAGAAGAGGGGCAGAGTTTCACTGCAGTTGGAAGAAAAGGGTTGTTTTCCTAATTGCTAGACAGATGGTGGGCTGTACAGCAAAGTGCAGGAGACTGTGCACACTGAGCCAAGTCCCTGCAGTGGCACACACGGATGGACCAGCTCTGCTGCCTGTGGCAGCTGTGGGGCTCCTCTGCCTCGTGGCACTCCAGTGTGGTGGCTTTGTCTGCCTCTGGGCCAGGCTGGATCAGCTGTGTGCAGATGCTGCCAGGGGGATGGTGTGGGAGTGCTGGAGGAGTGTTGTCTTGCTTTAGACTTGAATTTGGAGAGGATGCCTTCTTCCCACAGCAGGTGGAGAGTGTAGCTCTTCGTGTCACAGCAATGCCACTGGCAGAGGTGTAGTTGGAGAGCAGAGCTGGGCATGCCATGCACACCTGCTCTGCACCTTGTGCTGCTCTGGTCACATTCCCCGAACCTCACCTCCAGGGATGTGTTGGAAGTTTTCTCTCCTCTGTGTAGAGTCTTTGGCCTCTCTCCTGAGACCATTATTTGCTTGGTGGGACTGACTGGCCACAAAGATTAAAGGCAGGACTGAGTAATCTGATACGTCAAACAGCATTAATTTCTTCCTGCTAATGGTATTGGCCCCTGCATCAAAGCTAGAGCAGCTGGTTTGAGTGCAGTGTCACCATGTATGAGATTAGATGTGCCTTACTGGTAAAAATGATGGCCAAAAATCAAGTCTAGTCTGAGGATGTGGCCAAACTTTATGGCCAAATTTTAAGCTCACGAGAAAAAAGGGATCTGATTTAAATTCTTTGTCAAAGGCTGTTGGAAGAATAGAAAAGCAGAGGGAATTCAGCAGCTAGAGATTTATCTGTGTTGTTTTTGTGCTTTTTAGAGTCATAAGCTGGGGTTAAAGGAAGAAGGGACAGTGCTTTTATAACCAAACTGAAAATACCGTGCCAATACCTGTATTAAATTTCTGACAGCTCTTTTAGTAGTGAGTAATGATTGTTCACATGTAAATGGACTGGGCAACTCGCTGTCACAGCACCTTGAGACTGGACTTTAGCACGATTCCTAAAGCAGACTTGATATGTAGACAGAAGATAAGATTAACCAAAGTTTAAAAGGAATATTTAAAAACACCGCAGGTCCCACTGCCTGCCTTACAGGATTGGAAATTGACTAAAATGAAGATTTAGTCAGTTGTTAAATACCAGAGGATGGAAAGTCACAACACTGGGAAAGTGTTATCTTGAAAGTGCTCCCAGCAGTATTTCTTATGTCTTCTCAGTAATAGCTGGCATTGGCCCCTAACAGAATCAGGGAAGGGGATTAATTTTTGATTACTGGCCTGAACATGGGAGCACCTATGCCTATTAGGACACTCCTTGCTACAAGGCATAATTTATACTAGAAGCAGCATAAATTGCTGGTACAGAAGTGATATCGCTGATTGCAAACTTTTCTGTGAAACACCAGCTAAACTGCAAGTTTTTAACCAAGTCCTAAATCTAAACAAGCTTTGCATGTTTTCAAGCTGTGGTTTGGCTATTTAGTGCATCCCCTCATGTGCCATTATGAATCTTTTATTACTTGCTGTAGTCCAAGTTGACCTCTAATGATACAGCAGAATTATTTTGTTAGTGCCTTTCCCCACAGCAGAGTACTGCTGCAATGGGCAGTAGCAGAGTACCTGGCTTTGCCTGAAGTAGCAGCTGTCCCTGGAAATGTATCCAGAGACGCAGGGAGCTTCCCTGCCTGAAGCTCAGCATTTCAGCATGGTGGTGGTTGAGGACTGCAGTGAAAAATGCAAGTGTGATGTGGTGCAGTGGCTGGGACCTGCCCTCAAAGCAGAGAGGCTGATGATGGTGAGGCCATGGCAGGACAGAGAGGAGGAGGCAGTGGGTGCAGCTGCAGGAGCTGGGTGGTGGCAGGGAGGATCCTGCTGTGCAGAGGGCGGCTTGGTGCTTCTGCACACCTCTGCTCTGCGGAGCCACTGCCTGCTCCGTGTGCTGCTCTGCTCCTCCATCACACTGCATGCATATTTCTGACCTCTTTTGGTGCCAGCTGAAGGAGTTCTTGTGGAGCAGCAGGCAAAAGGTGTGGGAGATAAAAGTAGGAGTAGTGCTAATTTGCCCCTGCCTCCCACTGCTGAGCTGACACAGGGGTAGAAAAGGACAAGAAACAGCAAATTCTTCCAGAGGCAGAGCTTGTCTGTCCCCGTTATTGCTACTTTGCCCACAGTGGTTTAACCTTCTGTAAAATCAATTGGCCATCTAGAATTTGAGTGTTGTTCTGGGCTTCCATCTTTAGCACCTCCAGTGCTTGCAGCAGAATGATTGGAAAATTGTATTTAGATAAATGACAAAATCAAAAGGTTTCTGTGTTAGAGTTGGAGTTGTTCAAACTGGAGAAGAGAACACTCTGGAGAGACCTTATAGAACCTTCAGGTACCTAAAGGGGACCAACAGCAAGAGAGCTGAAGAGAGATTTTTTGCAAGGGTGTATAGTCATATGAAAAGGGGAAATGGCTTTAAACTGAAAGGAGATAGATTTAAATTAGGTATTAGGAAGAAATCTTTTACTCTGAGAGTGGTGAGGCACTGGAACAGGTGGCCTAAAGAAGTGGTAGATGCCCCCTTCCTGGAAGTGTTCATGAAGGAATTGGATGGGGCTTTGAGCAATCTGTTTTAGTGGAAAGTGTGTTTCTGCCCATGTCAGGAGGACTGGAACTAGAAACCAACTCAGGACGTTGAATGATTCTATGATTTATACAGGCAGGAGACAAATCCTGACCTCTGTTCAGTGAACCAGTGAATACACAGACCTCCCTGTGTAATGTTTTGACACTGCTTGAGCTTCAACTTAGCTCAAGGGCAGGGGACAGGGAGGCTACTGCTAAAAATGTCACCCCTTGCTCTGAAACCTCCATGGCCGTACAGTTTGTGAGTGGTTTTCTCTGAGCAGGCTGGGTGACAGAACAAAAAATGCTGGCAGTTACAGGTGCCTTGTCTAGACCACAGCTTCCACCTCAGCACTCTGCACCAGCAGACCCAGCTTTGCAGGCCTGGGAAGTCCCAATGGGAAAGGCCTGTGGAGGCACACCCTGGAGTAAGGTAATCTGGGCAGCCAGCTGGGAGTATGATGTTACACTGATGAACACTACATCGAGAGATATGCAAGTCATCCTACTCCTGCCTCCATTTCCATACAGCTTGATAATGACTTTTTCACCTTAGAGGGTAAGGAGATCTTTCCCAATGATGTTTCAGGGCTGAGAGCTTCTCTGAACAGGACATTGGGGTCTGAAATCTTGAAATAGGGTAGGTATGAAATCTGGGAGAAAGAGTACCTCATCAGCAGTTTTTCATTTGGCTGGGACTGTTTCCTGCTAGCAGGCTGTGGGACCCCATTACTCTTTCCTCAGGTCTAGGGTAGAAAATGGACCATTTCAGGTCTCCTGGGAGTAGTGTGTTTTTAATTCCCATGCAGTTCCCCAGGAAATGCAGGCAAAGAATTTCCATGAGATGTGCCCTCCATGAGAGGGCAAAGTAAGTTATTTTTTATATGAAGTGTTGTTTTTAGGTATTGTACTTGTTGATTCAGAGATGCATGTAAATTATAGCCTGGATTTCCACTTGCAGAATGAAAAATGTTTTGTTCTAATAATAAATACTGACTCTCTGCTGTTCCCATTTACATAACATACATGACACAACGTGTAAATCCTCAACAATATTTTTTCAGAATTTAGCAGCTTGTTTTTCTGCAAACATAAACATTTATTTTTGGTGTTAATAATTAATAATATGCCACATGCACATAATATATGCAAAATCTAATCTTGTATAGGCATAAATGTATCTGCCAAAGTGGTCTTTCTGTGCTGTAAATGACTCTCACAAAGTGGCAGCATACATTCTATTTTCAATCACTGTTTTTTTGTTTTGTGAACAGATATGTCACTAAATTAAATATTTTCCTTTGCAATTAACAAATACTTTGCACTTAAAAAAAAAAGGAAAATAGTAGATAATTATTTTAAAAAGGGACATGGCTAATAGAAAAGTCTTTGCAGCTGTGTCCTAGGCAAAATACAGACAAATGTAGAAAAATCCCGTCAATGGAGGGAAGATAAGATGTGAGAGTATCAGTCCTTTTCTGCAGCGAAAAGAAGGAAATGACCTATTTGGGGTCAAAGTCACTCCTGCAGTTGGACAGGGAATGGCTCGATGCTGTGCAGAACAAGATACCGGAGTGGTGCAGGGTAGCAGATGGAGGGACACCCTTCTCTCACTTATTGATTCCTCCCTCCAGAGTCCAGTATTTTTAGGTTTCATCACTTCCTAGAAACCAGCAGTAGCCGAGAAACCTCCTGACAAAGCCTTGGGGTTGTATTGCCGCTAATGGCTGTCCCACCTGGCAGCCGGGGGCGCGGCCGCTCCCGGCTCCGCTGTGGCTGCTCTTCCTCACGGCGTGAGCACAGCCGGCAGCCGCCGCTGGCTGCGAGCCGTGCCTGCGCTCGGGAACCCCGACTAACAAATTAGATGGTGTTTTAGCACTGATTGGTGGTACGAGGTGCAGTGTAGTTTGTCTCGTTTTCAGGGAAGCCACGTGGAACAGTGGTTTGCTAAACTGCAGGGGGAATAACCACCTTTCCAGAGCAGGCTGAGCTGACTTTTGGGAAAGGTAGTGATGCGCTAACACCAAAGGCTTGACAAAACATGAGATGTTCTATTAGGCTGTTTTGTAAAGACTTTTTTATTTATATATTTGTTTTGCTTTTATTTATACTATTACAGGCATTAACTCTCGTCTTTGTTGACAGTTCGTTGGTTGTGGTTAGTAGTGGGGGTGACATAAGAGTCCTCAGAAATTTGTCAAACCTTTTAGAGAAGGTAAACCTGAATATTCCACCATGAAATAAGAGAAGAAAGAGATTTATCTGAAGCATTTTCATGCTATCATTATGCATTCTGTAGAAGACAAAGATCATAAAAGTCCAGTTGCTATTAATGAGCCAATACTTATTAATCAAATGAAAATAAGGTGCCTTAAGGAGGGTGAGTGCAGAGTAACTGGGCTGGGATGACTCAGCCGTCTTTACAGCGACAAACTCCCTAAATAATATTGTCCAAGGTGCTTTGGAGGAAAGTTTTCAAAATTCCCTGTTTCCTGAATTTCTCTCTGGTCAGTTCACCTTCTGTTTGGGCACTTTTTCTGGAAACTCTGGACACTCTTTTGGAAACACAGAGTCACACAGAGCTTCACATTGCTGGAACCAAACTGAATTCTAGGGGAGCCCACTTACCCGCATGGGTGATCATAGGGTACAGCTGTCAATACAATTGATCCAAAATGTGCATAGCAAGGTTTTTTTGCACTTCCAAAAAGGCTTTTAAAAATGAAATGTTCTCTAGAAATGGCCAGCACCAATGCAAGCTTCAGCCATTTCTCAAACGTAATAGTAAACACAATATATTATAAATAGGAATAGATTATTTGTCAAAAAATATTGAGTCTGTTTTTGAAATGGAGGTCCTATCTTTTGATCTTGTATTTTGAAAATATTTCTTTTAGTTGGGCTTTTTTTTAGCAGACAGACTTGTCAGGATGGAGTCAGGGACTACTGCTTATGTCTGTGTACAGAACCGAGCACTGCTCTCATCTCAGTTATGCATCTAAGGTTGGACTTGCTGCATCTAATACATACAGTAATTAGCAGTCATTCATCATCTGTCATCAGATACCTTCTAGCTGCTAATACTATCCTAAATGTATTTCCTTTGGAAAAATCGCTTTTTTAAAGACACATAGGTCTCAGTATGTATATGACAACTAGCTGAAACAACCAACTAATCTAAATTCAGTTTCCAGATGAACCTTAATGTTTGGACACAGTGACTATTACATTTGCTGAACCAGCTGTATTCTGTTCCCCCAGCAGGGCAAGATGCATGTGTTGAGAACTACCAATTATTTACCTGATCCCACCTGCTCCTACACAAATACAGACATTTTTAGCAGCATTTTTAATCTGTCCAATATTTTAATATTGAATAGAAACATTCCAGCAAAAATTTTCTTTATTCTATTATTGAGGGATTTCTTTCATGGAGGAAAAGCATAATTTAACACTGAGGATAGGATTACAGTAGTGCTCTGACATGGGATAAAACACGAGAACAGTGGGCAGGGATAGTATTAGCAACTCTCTTATCCCTCCCTGTGAAAGGCATAAATAAGTATATAAAAACATTTCTTACTTGAAAACTTGGATTGTGATGAGGCAGTTTTTGGTGTTCATTTGATAGGAATGTGGAAGTCCTGGAAGGAGGAGTAGGGAGAACTCGGTTTTCATACGGCTGAGCCAGTTTTTTCAGGTAGCCACTAATTTTGATTTGTGGTATACCATTATGAACCAGTGAAGGGCAGCACTATCCAACTGTTATAGGTAACTAGATAGATCACTAATTATGTTTTCAAGTTTACAATGATGTAAACATTAAATGTTTGACTAAATTTGCTATGAAAATGGTTGCGTTTCTGTTTTACTGCAAAATAGTAACTTCAAGAGCCTTAATCATCACCAGGTTTCTGCAGTTACAAATTAACAGCTTACTTGTAATGGATTTTAGGGAAGGGCATTTCATTTGTTGAAAAGCTGAATCTCTTGCTAAGAGTCGGGTAAGTTCAATTGCTTTGTTAGGTTGCAGCATAGGGTCTACACATCAAAACAGATTTTAGGAAATTGAAATATGATTAGTATCAGAAAAACATAAACAAGAACACAGATATTTTTGTAGTTTAAAACACTGGTGGTATGGTTTTCTACACAAATTGGTAGATGAGATCAGTACTTTTATTTCTGAAGTTTCCTTCAGTATTTTTCAATAGCAATTAATGATCTATGTGTCTGATACTCATACTTATGCTCAATATAACAGGATATTGGAAAGAACTTTCATTAACAGTTTTTTTTTTCTTTGTGTGTGAAATTTAGCTGTATAACTTATACAAACCCTTTCAAAGTGCTATCTTGTTTACTATGGTGTTTGGGAAGGAATAAAATTAAAAGGTGTTCTACTATTTAGTCTCTTTTTAAAGGTTCTATGCCTGTGTACACATCTAAAAAAATAGCGGTTTGGTATTTTACTCCAAAAATAATATCTTGACTTTCTGGAGGAATCTATGGAGAGTCAAGATATTATACTACAAGTCCATGCTTGTAGTATAGTAGTTCATCTACTTACTTGTAAAAGCAAAGCTATACTATATTTTTCTGGATTTGAAGTATTTGTCACGTGAGTTCAGATGGTGACATTGTGCCTTTGCAATGTTCTGCATGATGTGAATGCTTTAGTTTTTTTTAAAGATGTCTGAGTCTTCCTGGCATACAGCTGGCTCTTCTGCCAAAAAAAGTCTAACTGGTGCATACCAGTGCTGGAATTTCACCTGTGGTGCCTCAAGCACAGACAAGTGGGTGCTGGCTGAGGAAGCTTCCCTTGGCTCCCTAGGCCAGGGGATGAGACAGGCAAGGATTCATCATCCCTGTAAGATTGGAGTTAATGAGAACTCAGTGGGGAGCCTTATGGGGTGGGCTCCAGGGAAGAGAGCCCCTGGGTGCTCCCTCCCCAGCCCCAGCATGGCTCTTCTCTGCATTGGAGAGAAGTCCTGGCTTTATTTCCTTGTTTTCTTTTTCACACAGGTGTACCATTCCTTCAGCCTTGCAGCACTGTAGAGAGGGTGTCAGGGCCAAGATGGTGTTAGTTACTTTCTTTCTCTCTCTAGCAGACTTGTGTACTTACTAAACATAAATATCAGGATATTCACATTCCTATAGGCAACACCATTTATTTATATTTTAAATTTAAATTTCACCTGCATTGCAAGACATTTATTACTATATTTAATGTGCAAGACTGTCCAATTAATTCATGAAAAATTCTGGGACACTGGTTACAAATTAAAAGGGTGACATTTGCTGCAATAATGGTTTTTATGTTGGAGAACCAGACCAATGCATCAGATTATAGAAAGATGAATGAATCCATAAATGAATAAAATGATTAAAAGCTCAAGTTGGCAGTGAAGTTTATATGTTTACTCTGGTATGTAAAACATCTATTGATCTGAAGTTTGATCAGTAATATTTACAAATTTATTCTCATATACGTCATTATGATTGTATTCTCTTGTGCTAAAAGTTTACTGGTTTGCCTGAGTAGGGTATACTGATTACCCAGGTTGCTGCAGGTGCTCAGACATCTTGGGAAGCTCTGTAGGGCTTCTACCTGAGGTGGGAGAAAAAATGAGCAGGAGGACAACACTTCTTGTGTTTGTTCTCAGAGGTCTGTTTCTCCAGGGCTTTTAAAAGTAAAGTTCCTGAGGGTAAGCTTTCCTTTTCCTAGTCTTTTCCTCATTTTCTTGATGCTCTGAAAAGACGTTGTATTAGACATCACACATGCCCTCCCCTCCTCTGATTTTGGACATTTTGAGGGATCCAAGGACTGATTTCAAGACTTGAGAGGATGGGAACTCACTGTATTATGCTTGAAAAAGGCATGTACAGAGAGAAAAAGATGTGAACCTGGAGGTTTCACTTTTAAAATAGAGCTTAAAAAGAACTGTGAACAATAGACCAGTAATTTCAGAAAAGCAAAACTGGATTAAGCAGAACCTGGGGTTTTTTAAGAGAGGAAAGCTGGGCAATGGATATGGTCTGCTGATAAAAGAGAAAGTACAAAGGATCTCTGAAAGCAAATATTTTAACAGAATTAATATTTTTCAGAATGATTCACAGACACATAAAAAAGATTGAAAGAAAGAAAAGTTTCCAAAATCAGAAGTTAAATGCCAAGGGGATGCATCTAGCATCCATATTTTAGTTGATGGTAAAGCTACAACTCTTTCAGCGGGTGCAGGGTTCAGATTTGACTCTTTCAGAGTTGCCTGCCAGGTGTCCTTTGTACCATCTACCCTCTCAGGCTCTTTGATTTCAGCAGCTTGCTTTGCAGATGTGGGGATGTCTTCTCAGGGACTAAGAGCTGGGAGACCATGTTTTGTCATTAGCATCTGTCCCACTGGGGAATCTGCCTCCAGCTTGCAGTCCTGCCCAGCAGATCAGAATCAATATCAGCTACAGCTGTCACTCTAAGTATTGGCCGTGTATATCCTTCTGACTTATGCAAAAACATAAACTAAAATACCTCTTCTCATTTTTCATATGCTTCACCTGATGTCTGAAATCACAAATTATATCCAAAATGAGAAACATTGTGTGCTCAACTAGTATATATTGCAACTTTTAAAAAATGTATTTTTTATAGAACGTCATAGTATATTATATTGGTATATATTCAGTGGCATGGAGCTAAGCAATATTTTTACAGGAAATATAAATGTGCTGCTCTGATTGGAGTCTGCAGTGGCCCTTTGGAGACATTCCATAATGGGCACCCCCAGCAGGCAAAATGGGGCAGGAAATCAGCAGGAAGGGTGTGCTAGATAAATACTCATAGAAGAGCCAAGCCAATACAACTTATAACTGCAGGTGCTAAAGCTTGTAAGTAACTTTACTTAGGGGAATAATTTCATATTAGTTCTTAAGGGTTCTTTGGTCTTTGCAATTGCATTCTCATGTAAATTAATATGTAGGTTATCTTACCAAACAGATAACACAAAGTCTTTTACAATAGAAAATTGAAATATTTAAAGTCATGTCATGTAATAAGTTGTTGCCTGAACACTCATTTACTTCTGAGAAATTTGGCCCAACTGCCCTAAAATAACTGCTTACTCCATTCAGATTCTTATTTAAAAACTGTATTTAAAATAGGGATCTGTACTTGTTTTGTTGGGGTTTTTTGCTTGTTTGATTTTTAATTTTATTTTAAGGCCCTGTTTCGCTCAGCCTGACAGTCTGAGAGTTCAAAAGATAAGCATTTTGTGACACAAACAACCTGAAATATACTTTAAAAGAAAGCCATTAGAAATATTGTTTTCTAACACATTTCACACTTTATTGATGCTGAGTAGTGAAAAAAAATGTGAAGAAATATATCTATAGTAATTTTGTCAATGGACCATTATAGAAAGTGTGATTAGTCTCATAATGAAAAATAAACAATGTGCAGCTGAAACTGCAGGCAGGAAGCATGTGCACACTGTAGTAGAGGTCTCATGGGGTTAATTGTGTGTCTTAAGGTCCTCTCCCCTCCCCCAAATGAAGAAATTAACATCTAGCAGCACAAATAATTGTTTTTCTGTTGTCTTTCATATACAGGCTGCTAAAAGAGTATGGGAAATGAATTGAGTTGTGTGTCAAAAATGACATTAGCATGGAAAGTCTATTTTCTTGCCTTGGGGCTCTCTATGATAACTTGTGTGTGGATGTCTCATTGCAGCTGTGGTCTTGTCATCACCATCAATTGCATCTGCTTGCTTATTTCTGCATTCTTTTATTCACCACAGATCAAAATGAGAAGGTCCATTTCAGCTCTGTGCATGTTCTCCAATCAGTCCAATAACTTCATCTATTTTCTCCTGCAGATAGGCTTCTTCACTCCCATCTGCTCTGTACATCTCCAAAGTGGTTGGAAATTGCTTCAGCAACCTCAGTCTATCAGATGAGAGATGCATTCACTGGGGAACAGATAGAGAACTTTCCTTCCCTTTTAACAGCTTTGAATCATTTAGTTAATAATGGTTAGTGGCTCATGTAGCTTCATGGCTTCTTGGCAGCTTCCTGAGCGGGTGGGAGTCCTTGGATGGTCTTGTTGCACTGTGGTTACATAATATATGTGATGTCATCCTCTACCACAATGGTTGTTAGCTGGAGTATGGAATTAATCCTGAAGAAGCTATTCTAGTTTTGTCCTGGTGGATACTGAAATTATTAAGGAATGAATAGGATGAAGTTTGTGTTAATGTAATCCCTGCTCTCTCCTCTATGGTATGTTAACCATAGCTCAGTCATCTGTCAATATCTACACCCCTCGATCCCCTTGCCAGTTACTGGAACCAGCCACTCTCTGTATGTATTTTAGAAATTAATCTCTGATTATTAAATCATGACTGCATGTTAACACAGATTATTTTTATAAACCCACTGCAGACTCCCATGCATTATAAATAAATTGTATTAACTCTGGTTCATATGAAATATTTATAAATACTATGGAAAGGGCTCACTTTCTGTGCATAGTTATTAGACATTTTAGATTATAAAAGATTGCAAATGGTCAATTATGTAAAATTATGAAAATACAAACTTAAAACCAGGCTCATAATCCTACAATGTGAGACACAGAAAGCCAAGATTCCAACTGGGTTCAAGAAGAGTGGCATGCTTTATGTTTCTTAATTATCTTTATTTCCCAGTAGCATTGCTATTGCCAGAGCTCAATTTACTATGTGCCAATGAAAGACTAATAAGTTGCAGAGACACTCCTATATCAGATGAGAGAGTTTCAGTCTCCTCTGTTGTCAGAACATAAACCCATAGAGGTCAGATGATTTTAGCTGTACCGTGTTTGACTCAGAGCAGTTTTGTGATTTGGGCAAAAATCAGCTGTGAAGTAAATGGTTCTTACCAAAACCACTTCTGGAGATGGGCACTGAGGCTATTGATGTCACTTAATGTTAAGCAGCTAATAGGAATTAGAAATCTACATATTTTTGTAAATCTAGGTCATAACTCCTGAGCCTTTGAAAATATACCTGAGTGTAGTAATGAACCCCAGAAGCCAGAGCAGGAGTACTGAGCCTGCTGGTTTGCAGTGCTCTAGTTTATGGACTAGGGAAGGACGTGTCTGAGTGACAGGAAGAAGTGTTTGAAAATATTCACAGACATTCCACTGAATTCAATTGGAAATCATGTTTTCTTCTCTGGGAGAGCATGGGGAGACCAGTGAAAAATACCTCAGCCTGGTGGTCTGAGCTTACCTTCACAGAGCTGCCCGTTAGCTTCCCCGTTAGGGATTAGAAGGTTTTGAGATGTTTTGCCTTTTTGTTTTGGTGAGGAAGCACCTCTAAGATGACTCTGAATGGTCTTTTACATAAATATGATAAACCTGTTTACCCAACCTCCTCTCATCCAGAGCTTTCTTCTAACTAAATCTAGGTTATGTCCCTAGTTAGAAAATTAATAAATAAGTTAAATGTTTGTACAGCACCTTGAAGCTGTAAAGTGCTGTCTAAATCCCAAGTACTAGCAACCCTCTCAATTATGATACAGCATGTTTATACAAATATGTTTGATGTCCTCAGAACATTTGGACTAAGTGGAGCGTATTTCCTGTTGAGAATAGATTTTGCTGGTTGGAATGCAGACTGCTGTCACAGCATCCAGTTGAGGAAAATAATGACATAAAGAAACATAATTTGCTACATTAACCCACATTTTCTACATATTTGGAAGCAGGAGTAAAAGATTTCGAAGAATTCCTTCTTCTTGGTTTAATCAGAATTGTGTTGCTTTGCTGATTACAGGAGCACCTGTGAGTTTTATTATAGTGGCATTGCATTTGAATTTAGTTAATGGTCTGACTATTTTCATTATGTATTTTTATGAGTTTATTGTTTGGACATTTTCAAATGAAAACATAATGAAAATCATAATGGAATTAGGAAGCTTTTCTCTAGAAGAGCAGTTTTCACCATAGCCTGTTCCTACCAGTACTGTTTTTCTCACTCTAAGCAGAGGAGAGGGCTGTCTTTGGGAATATTGGGATTTGCTGGGAGGTCCAGGACTGCAGCCAGGGAGAGGGCTTGTTCTAAAGCAGTTCTTCTGTCACAGTTGCAGGAGACGTGTAATAAGGTGCATGAAAAGACTAAAAGAAAATGTAGTGAGAGTCAGTCTTCTATTTTCACTCTTTAAGACAATGACTTCTCCCTCTATATACCAGGCTATACTTTATTACCATAAGCTTTCTTTGAGTCAGAATATCTTTAGCATTCTGATTCTTGAGTGTTGAAGCTGTCAGGCAGTACCTCAGCAAGCAGAATCTATTTTTTCAGGGGAGTATTTCTCATCATTACAATGCTTTTTAGCCCCAATTAAGGATGGTTTATAAATTACGATATCACTGCTAATGCCAGTAAAGAGGTCACATTTTGCTGTGATGGAAAAGAAAAATTATGCCTAAGGACTCCAGAAAATGCATGTACATTTTGGGTAAAGAGCTGTTAGACTTCTAACAGCCATGTCAGAATTCATATGCTCATCGTTGAAAGCTGATACTGGATAATTAAGCCATGCCAACAGATAGCCTCAAAGATATGCTACCAAGGATACACCATGCTATTCATGGCATTAAAAAAGCTCTGAGGCAGAAAGTTCTGAATTGCTCACCATTAGGGTGGCTCTGCTGCCACTGAAGTAAAAAGTAGAAGTCCTGTCAGCCTTCACAGGAACCTTGCTGCTCTACTGACACGTGTCAGATATCTTCACCATTAATTGCATGACCAAATATCTTAATTGTAAATCTGTTTCAACCTTACTCATCAGTAATGTATTAAAAGTATAGATGGGCAAAGAGCAACAGTTGTTGCATTGACTATCAAGCCTTCAGCATTGTGTTTATTTTTTGCCAGATTAAGTTGAGATTGAGAGGAAATAGAGAAAACCCCTCTCAGAATAGTGTTCTGATAAGAAATAGCTGCTTACACAGTAATTAGGGAGTCACCTAAGTGATGATTAAGAGGATGATTCCCCATACTCAAGCACTAGGCTGCCTGTGCTATCCCTCCACAGCCTGGGAGCCTCTGTGCCCCAGCAGAAGTGGTAAATCACAGCAGGCAGGGCTGCAAGAGGCTCTCCTGGTCCCCATCCTGTGCTCTCCCTCCTGCAAGATCCCTGGGTGCCCCACGCATCCCGCCTGCCCGACCTCCGGGCTGCGGGCAGTGCCCGTGCTGCACGACTGCTTTCACTGGCAAACATGTCCTGCCCTAAACTCCTCCTGCCGCAGCTTCTCCATCTTTTGTCATGCCACTTTCTGAATCCATGATTAATCCAAACTTTTCATGTCATCTATTGCCCTGAAAAGCATTTCTGAACGGTGCTCAGGCCCCTGGGATCTTCCCTCTCCCAGGCTATTCCCTTTCTTTTCCTGCAGTTTCTCTTCATCAGCAAGGCAGTTAATTCTGCCTTTTTTTTTTTTCTTTTTTTTTTTTTTTATCTTTTCTTTTCTTTTCTTTTCTTTTCTTTTCTTTTCTTTTCTTTTCTNCTGGTATTTTCTATTCCATGGAAATCAGATGACAGTCAGAACTACAGATGGAATTAAACTGAGTAATACTCAAATTCATTATACCAGACTTCTACCTATGTTTTCCATATCTGACATCTGGTAATGCTTTTTCTGTGGATAATTTATCGTGGATGGAACCTTTTCTTGTCTTAACTTTTTTGCTTATCTTATCAACTGAGACCAAGCCTGTAGAATAGAGCATCCGTCACTTCCCTGCCAAACTCTGTATGGAGACCTGCTGGTTTCTCTACCTGTGATCCCATACCTGCTGCATCACTAGACTTACCTCAGCTATCTCATAATTTTTGTATGAAATACATGAGATGGTATCACAAACAAGTTGAGCTGTCTTCAGTTTATACTTTCTGTTTCCATAACACAGTGGCCATGGGAATGGGTTGCTCTGCTTTAGCCTACTCCATGTTCATCCCATACCTGCTTAATTGCCTAAATATCTGATTTTCTGTTTGCTTTAAGTCTTGTTTGGCAGGTGGATTTTTTGATGTGTCATTTGTGTATAGAAGCTTCTCTTATTTTCCTGTGAGTGGCTTTCAGCTGAGGCAGCCCACCAGTGCAGGCTCCCTGTGAGACCTTGAAGGACTTGCTGTCCACAGGAATTCCAAATCATTGTTTAAGCTGATTAGTAAAGAACATTTACTATAGATACAGAAAGCCCAAATGCTTAAGAGACCTTCACATTGCATAAACACTTATGCAGTGTCTTTACTGTGGTGGTTTTTATCTTTCTAAAATCATCAATATGTCTTCTAATTGGGTGCTCATCATGAGCAATTTCCAGTGTTGGTCAAATATCTTGTGGTGATTCCTGAAGCTTTCTGGCTGTCAGCTGGAGTAGTGACCCAATTTGTATTTTTGGTGTACAGTATGCAACTTTCTTCTTGAGAATGATCAGAAATCTTAATAGTGAGTTGGGAGATTGCTGTACTTTGTTCCAAGAGCCAAGCCTCTTCACCCACCATGGGCAAAGTTGCAGCAATTATCTGCACAACCTGTTTTAATGATGGTGAAATGATAGATAATCACAGAGTAGCTCCTTGTTTCTTTAGTACATATTCAGACTATTTCATGCTTTACTAGGTGAAACCCTATAATCATAATTACATACATAATTTACATTAATGTAATAGTATTAATGTACATTGGATTTTGCTGTTAAAACTGACCAGAATTTGATTTATTAAATTTTATTTAACTAAATGCAATTACTAATTAAAAACTAGGAGTTCCTATGATGTTATTTCCATTCTTTGTAGCATGTGCATTTTTAAGAAATGTTCCGTATATATTGAAATCATACTAATTGGTATGAGGGTTACCAGAGCAATAGCTTTAACTGAAATCCACAGTAAATAGAAGAATAAACCCCAAGGTAAATATCAATAGCTTTGTAGCTCTCCACAGCACAACAGAGACTGCTACAGGAAAGCAGTCAATTTCTATACAAGCTTTATTTTTCAGTGCTGGTTTCCCAGCAATTTGAAACTGAAAATGCAAAAAATATTGCTTTCACGTAAGCAAAATATTTTCTCCAGCACTCTTGTCCAATGGCCTGATGAAGAATTGGCCAGTGAGACATGCAGGAGATCCCCAAGCTTCAGCTCTATTGATCTGGCTGAGACGAGGCTCCCTTGAGTGACACTGTGCAGAGTGAGTCTCTGCCCATCCCAGCTCAGGGGTTGTGCCTTCCCTGGGATGGAATGTGCCGTGGGAGGTGGGATGTGCAGGGGTCAAGGTTTCAGAGGTGAACGCTGCCTTTCAGCTTTCCCTTTGAGCTGTCATGTCTAATGACTCTTGAGAAACTACTTTTGCTTGGTTCCAGTTCTACTTCTCCAGCTTTGTTCTTTGGTTACTATGAAATACTTATATATACACACACACATAAAATATTCCCTAACAAGGTATACTTAAGAGAATTTTACCTCTTGGTATTTATTAAAATGTTATATGGATGTGACTTCTGGATGCACATTATAATATAAACGTGCATTGAAATAAATGAATTATTTAGGTGTTGAAATGTTCTAAATTTGCAAAATTATAATATTCCTTTCACTGACCAGGGGAAGAAAGGAATGAAACATGGGCAAGTGATGTTGTCTGATTTTGAATTTCACTTTCTTACACCAGATTATTTCCCAGTAATTCCCCCTGCCTCCCTTCTGAAATTCAGAGTGCAGGGCTGGAAGGATCTTGAGGTTGTCGAGTCAAACCTTCTCTTTCTGTTACACTACTCTGTTTCTCCCTGTTTGCTATCCAGCTCAATAGGTTGCTGAATTAATTATTAAAAATATATATTCCTAATTTTTAGTTTGAATTAATCTGCTTTCAGCCATTGCTTCTTGTTACCCCTTTTTTTCAGCTAGATTAAAGATCCTTTTAGTGCCTGGTATTTTCTCCCTACGAGGTGCTTATCTGTTGTAATCAACTCACCACTCAGTCTTCTTCTTGATAAGATAAACAGATTGAGCTGTTCAGCTTTCTTACTGTAAGGTATTTCCTCCAGCCTAAAATAGTGTATGTGAGCCTCTTCTGCACATACTTCATTTTTTTTTTTTTAACATCCTCTGCCTTTTTATATCTAAAAGGAGCAATCCAGCCCAAAAATTGCCTTTCCCCCCCCCCCACAAGGAACAATCATCATACAATGACCCTATGCAAGCCTCAAAATAACAAGAACTGGATTTCTTTTGACAGCACTCATTTATTAGGCAGCAAGGGCAGCTGAATGTATCTGAATCTTACTGTTTCATTTTTGGGTGAACCAGGTTGTGGTAAAATCCTCTGATTCATCAGAGGGGAAGGTGAACAATGACACGTGTCCCCAGGAGACGCCACCTTGCCTCACAGCTGCTGATGTGCTGGGCTTCAATGTGAAAGCTTTGGGGAGGGGTAGGAATTGTGTCCAGCAGTGGGACAAAGGTGGGGATCGTCCCATGGCCAGCCAAACCTGGGAGCATCTTTGTACCAGAGAGATTTGAGGATTTTATACAAATCCCATACCAAGCAGGAGCAAATATATTGTGGGTGCAGAGGGCTCTGGGGAGGAAGACAAATCAGATGAGTAATGCTGGTACTTCTTTGGGAGCGGGTGAAAGGAAAGGTTTATCCTGCTGTGCAGGGGATGGCTGAGAGCAGAGGGAAATTATTCCCTGCTTGCCAAAATCACTCAAACCCCTTGTTTGCTACTCTTGTGATACTCACTGGTATTGTTGGTAATGAAGTAGTCCAAGAACCAAATGGTATCAGCTGTGGTATGTTGAAAAAAACCAAGTGATTTGCCCAAATTTAATTACCTCACTTTAAAACACATAATAAGTTGTAGATAATTAAAAAGGCAGTTTTAGGGCTAGTAGAAAGAATAGCAGAATAAAAGACATACTAATTAAGTTTCTCTTTAAGCTGTATACCTGGTGGAATCAAATTGCATTTCAGAAACAAAATGAATAACAGGTGAGTTCCTCCTGATGCTGTCTTACAGAACTTGGCTTTTCTGCTGTTTATATCTGTGAACCTCCACGTGAGTGCAGGAAACTGCCCACAGAGAGTTCACTGCGTGGCTGGGTTCTAAATAACCAAAAATTCCATCACTCTTACACAGGAATATGGTGAAACACGTGGCATTCCTGCCTTCAGCTGCTGAAGGATGGAGGAGATGAGGTGCAGGGATTTCAATAGTTGCCTATGACTGAACAGTCATGGTTCAATAGTTTTCCCCCGCTGTTAGAAAAGCTATTTAAGAAATTGCTAATACCTCATTTAAAATCTTGATCCTTTTGATGTGATGACAGGGGGTCAGGCTTGGAGGCGGTGTCACAAACAGAAAGATACGAATGTTCAGCATATAGAAGTATTCATTAATGACTCATAAGCAAGTGTGCCTGGCAACTAATTGGAGATTTTTTGTGCAGAAATATTGTATTTATGGGCTCCACAGAATCTAACTTAGTTTTGTTCTGTGGCTTGTGAGGCTATCTTTTTGGCAGGAAGAACTCATTAATCAAAATCCTTCCTTTTGTAAATGACAGAGTATTGAGAGGGTGGGGAGAGAGTAGGACAGGTAGAACATGCATCTGAAATGCCAGAGAGATTTTGTACTGATACAGCTCATACCACCAAATAGGAGATGGGGTGTCAGAAAAGAGGAAAACCTCTATTCTAATGCTGCTAATGTCAGGACAGCATTGATGAAACCCAGCTCTACTTCCCTGTGAAATCTGAAGTTACACTTTTATGATCCCTTCATATTTGTTCATTTTTTTAAAGCAATGCAGCTAAAATCCAGTCTGCTTGCCATCAAAGTATTTGAATTAACATTTTACTTTCTCAGCCTATTTCTCACTGCCTGAGGGTTCTTGGTGGAGTAAAGGTTCGTGGATAGCTGTGGGTTTGGGCAGGGAGCCTGATCCTGTTCCTGCTGGGTACAGGATATCCCCTCTCTGCCCATGGGCTACCAGAGGTAGGGCAGCCTGGAGAGCAGGCTGCACAGAGCAGTGCTGGGGTGCATAGAGTACCTAGAAACAGAGAACAGCTCTGGATATGCCTAACAATAGCTCCCCTTGAGCTAAGGCTAATGCTGTTTTCACATTTTATTGCTATTGAGCAATAATCCGGGATAATTTAAATAGATTGAAAGGTATATCCACCCTTTCAAAGGACTGAAATATGCATTCTCTGAAACAGTTTTCTTGGAACAGAAAATGTGGTATTTAAGCTCTTTTTGCTTATGCTGTGTCATAGACTAACAGATAGGGATTTTACATGTATCTACTGGCAGAACCACCTTTTGTCCTGTTCCAGCAAGACCCAATTAATCTATCTTTTTAAGATAATAAATACATGGTTGACCCTGTCTGCTCCCATACTTTACAAATTCATTAACACTTTTCTATGTTGTATTTTTGACTGTGCTATACAGCTATGCAAAGACAGCTCCAGCCATTGTACTGTAAATCACTAATACCCAGACTGAAAGCAGTTGCTGTTAATGAGATAGCTCACCTACCACTCACATGTCAGAGATGTTAGTAAAAGCAGGATGATATGCACAGCTTTGGTGGAGGCTGAATTTGTCTCTCTAATAAATGCAGGAAAAATGGACAGGATGCTTGGCCACACACCTGAGCAGCCTCTCTGTGATGCCAGCACTTTGCAAAGAACATTAGGGAAATTAACAGGGATGTCCTTCTGATTAGCCAGCTTTTCCGAGTCTAGCTAGCATAAGCTCTTTAGTCTTTGGAAGGAAATACTTCCAAGGAGGATAGAGAATTGTTTTTAGTGGTGCTAATCTTCCAATAAATTACTTCTGACCAGGGGAAGACTTGGAGGGGCAAGGTAATCCCAGAGTAAAGTTGATTTAACTTCTCTGTTATTCTCAGGAAGGCTCTGGCACTGGAGGTTTGAAGATCTGTATGTGACATTTTTAAAAGGTTTCAGCAGAGGCTTAAACTCCTATAATGTTAAATATATTTTCTGAAGCAATGAGATTCTCATGCCAGGGGGAAGACACAAGGAACGCTTTTGTGTGTGCACTAACGTAGATGAAATCAGCTTTTTTACAAGGTCACAAGATGCAAAAGTACTTCTGAGTGCAGTCTTATTGCTTTTCCAATTAAGAACAAACAGGGAGTTTCCGTTTTTCTCTGTAATTAAGCACTGTACACAAAAGAAACTTCTGCTGTCGGACACGACTGTACATCAAAACTGTGTCTGATGATCTGGCCTCTGCCCGTGTGCTCTAGGTCTGCCATGGAGCACCTCGGCAAGGCTCAGGGTGTAGCTGGCTGCCCTCACTGGCCTGTGCACAAAGATATGACTTTGTGAGTCTTGAGAACCAGTGCCTTTTTCATTCAGGTACAAGAAGGGAACCTGAAATTGTCATTTTTTGACAGGATGTACTGATTTGCATTACAAGGCTGGGAAGAAAACATGCCCTTCATCTGCTTTGACAGTTGGCCTTCTGAATTACACTTATCAGCTGTATTAGCCCAGCGGCCTTTGGCAGAGGAGGAGCAGGGGTGGGTAGTGTTGTTCTTGCTGATCAGGGACCATGCATGGCTCTGGATTTCTGCATTCCCTTTGGCACTTCGGTGGCATTTAAAAATATGACAGCTGTGAATTAGCTCAGCTATTTACAGGCTGGATTGCACATGGCTCACTGACAGGCAAGGTGCAAAAGGTTTTTTTTTTTCTCTTTCACTTAGTGTTTGATTTCCACCAGGAAAGCTGTGGCAGCCAAATATAATAGTGGTCACAAGCCTCAATTAGACTCTGCTGATCTATTTGCCTTGCTAATTTCTGGAGATGGTTGTGTTTGCATCTGCAGTAGGTCTCGGCAGGAGGATCTTCCTTCCACAGCTCTATGTGCTTGTGTTAGGGGATAATGAAGATGAAGGAGGCTGCACACCTGAATTCCTGCCCTTACAGAGGACCCTCACCTTGTTGCTGTTTGGGTGCTAATCGTGTTTCTGGCTTTCCCATGGCCTGTTTGATTGGTGTTCCCTGCTGGATGAGCTCTGTAATGAACTGCCAGTGCATGGTGAGCAGCTCACATGGCCTCTGCACCATTACTTTGTCTTCCTTAGTAGGAGCAGGGGGGGAAAAAACTCCACAACCACTCTTGCTTTTATTTTCAGAAGTTTCTCTCAACGTTCCTCTTAGTTTGAAAGCTTAAATGTTTGCTGAATTTCTTTGCTGTCATAGACAGAAGTGACTTTTTCCTTAGACTGTACTGGCACGTACATACAAAGGTGTGCAGGAAGTGCCCAGTGCTGGGGAAGAAGAGGATGGGAGCTCATCAGGAAGGGCAGAGAGAAGCTAGATCCTCAAATCTGCACAGGGTGGGCAAGAGTAGAGTCTCCTAAAGTCCTGTTTTGCATTGGAGCAGGCTGTGTCCTGGTGGGTTTGAGGCTGGGCATTCATCCAGACCAGGCCACTGTGAGTGGCTGGCATGTTCTTGCCTATTGCCTCTTGTGGAGGGAGTGCCTGTAAGCCACCAAGAGATTAAACAGGGAAGACCTGTTTCTTCCTCCAGACACCTGAAAGTCTCACTGCTGCCTTCTGTATCAGCAACAAAATTATCTATGTTCTTATTGATGCTGGTAAGGCTCCTCATACATCAGTGTCTAAGGGTCTTAAAACAGGGAGATGCTTTCCCCTCTCAGCTGTCTGGGAAACATGGTCTTCTCTTGTCAGATCATGTCAGCAGCATCTCTGCACTGCCTTGTTGTATAGATGTAATCATATGTCTCTCTTATGTTATATACTGTTTGTTTGTCACAGAGTAGAGGATTGGTGTGGAAAATTCTGTCTTACAAGAGTTATTTCTGTGTTTGCACCCCCTTCCCCCCATCAGACTGTTAGAGTGGTCTTTTTAAATTTTTTCAGTACCTCCCATACAATTCTGCACAGTCACCACCAAAATCAGTTATCACGGAAAATCCTTCCCCTTCTGCCCCCTCGCATTGCTAAAATCTAATTTTAGCCTGGGAAAAAAAAGATTTAAAGGATTCATATGAGTAGGGTGAATTTTGTGACAGACTGGTCTAGAACTCCATCCTGGAAACAGTCCTGCCTGTCAGCTGAGCCACTGCAGTATCTGTAATTTTTATGTATTAGGGATCTGGCACCTTTCTCTGGCATCTTATGCCGTACAAAATTAGCCCAGCATATGGGTGGTGTAAATTGGAGGACATAGGTTTGAGTAATGAACAAACAGTGACTATGCTAATTGGCTTCATGTACATGGAGTTCAGTGTCTTCACAACAGGATCACCTCAGCTGTTTTGCAACCAAAAATAATAAAAATGAGAGTCTCTGATTAGGTGATTTCTGTTTTTTCTTTTCATTTTGGCAGTGGCAAATATTTCCAGCCTCCTACTTATTGTGATTAGAGTTTGTGTGCAGCCCGATTCTCTGCATATTGTAATGGATGGCTCTTACAAACAGGTGAGCCAACATCCTTTTCCTTTAAGTTGTTTAGTGTAGCTGCAGTTGGTAATAAAGATCAGCACATCCAAAGGTGTTCATCACATTCTAACATCAAAACAATAAGGAAAGTAAGGAACAGTAAGGAATCACTGTGCTCGTAAGAGCTGTAAATATCTCATAAAACTGAATATCAATTTTCAAAAAATAAAGCTTGCTATAAAAATAAAACCTCAGAAAAATATATTTTGCAGTAAGATTTATTTTATGAATTTCTACTTACTACAGTGGTTTCCAAAGTTGCCAGGCTGTTAGTTTTTTGTTTGTTTTCTTTCTTCTTTTTTTTTTTTCTTTTTCCCTGCAAGCATTTTAATGACCCTCATTCTTCCTCTGCCTTATCCTAATTCTACTGCCCGTGGTCACTGCTGGCTTCTGTGCCAGAGTGACCTCTGGCCCAGAGACTGCTGAGTCAGCAGCAGCACTGTCTCCCTTGCCAACCCTGTTCCTACACTCTGGCTGACAGAAGCACCCTATTGCTGCAGGGCTGAGCGTGTTCTTTGTCCTTCCAAAAGCTGTGGGCCCTGTTGAGTGGGCAGTAGGTTTCTGGCATGGAGGGGGAGGCTGGGACACCTTTGGGAAGTTGTTTGCTGCCATTTAGGTCCCTGCTCTAGGGGTGGGCAGGTCTTGCCAAGCACTAATGTTGAGATTTAGAGCAGGCTGAGCTTGTGCAGAGTGAGTACAAGCAATTTCAGTTCTCCTCTCACTATGAAAAGGATGGGGTAGAGGGAAAAGGAAGGAAGAAGAGGTGGTTTTGCCTTGTGAAAGCCAGCTCCTTGAGAGATGTTACACTTTCTCATTGCTGTACAAGCACACCTCCGTCCTCACATGCAATTTTGCAATCTGTGTTCTGGGAAACTTGAAAGGTGATCCTTCAAATAGGGTATTCTGAATTTTGCCTGTGGCTCTTGGGGCTGTGGAGGTATTCTGAAATTGAGAAGTGTGATCTAAATGCAGTCTACAGAGGCTGCTTAAGCAGCCTTTGTTCCTTGGTTTAGAACACCAAATACCTGCATTTTAGGTACTATTTGTGTAGTTTTAACTGTGAGTAAAGAGGAATTTGATAGTCACATCTATCCCGGAGGAGAGGTAGCTCTAAGTTATACATTTTTCTTGACTGGTTATAAATCATAATCACAGATCTCAGAATATTCTGAGTTGAAAGGGACCCATGAGGATCATCAAGTCCAACTCTTAAGTGAATGGCCCATATGGGGACTGAACTCACAAGCTTGGTGTTATTAGCACCATGCTCTAACCCACTGGGCTCATCTCAGGGTCATAAAGATCATGAGGATTCATAAGGATTGACCATTATTCATGGTAAATGAGCTAGAAAAATTGTCCTTTCTGTCATACCCCTCCTCAATAACCTAATAATCATTACTGTGCTAAAAACCTTGAGAAATATCCTAAACAATTTGCTTATTAATACAAACGTTTATAATGGAGATATGTGTATATTTGTATTTGTATATGCAAAAGGCTAATAGTACTGTTTTTGTAGTGCTGATATTCTAGGATTTAAATGGGCAGGGTTTTCAGAAGGATAATGTCTTTCACTGGATCAGCAGTTTTAGCTGGGGAACACTGGTAAGTGCTGGTGTCTGTTCTCTTTGCCTTGCAACAGTAGTGCCTATTAGTGCAATGCTCATGTGGTTGTTGTCTGTTATTACTGATGCTGGGACTTGAGTTCCTCCCCTAATCATGATCATTTAGAAGCACATTTTGGTTGCTTCACATTGCACCTGCTGTAATTATCGGTGGAAAAAAAAGTCCTGCCAATGGCCCCTCTAGCAAGGGACATCCTCACAGTATGTGTTACTTAGAAATTTCCTAGTCATGGCTGTCCACAATTCTTCTCAGTTATTTTTCAGGCATACTGTTCTTTTCTTACAATTGAATTGCAGAGTGCTCCTCATCTCACAAACCATGCAGTAGGATCAGGACAGCAGCAAATGCTGTAACTGCTGTCCAGTGCTTTATATCACCATCTGAGCTGTTCTTTGTTAGAGGAGTGCCTCTTTGTTACTGTCCATATACCTCCATTGTTGCCCGGTAACTTCATCTGCTGGGTGTGAAAGTAACCTAATTTTGACTAATTTTTAGAACAGACATGGCTAAAATCTCCTGCTGACCTTGATAGCTGCAAGATTTCATGAAGTAGAGGAGCTAAGACTTTCACCTCCCATATGCTAATTTCTGTCTTAACTAGCTGAGGACTAAGAGAAGAATCGGATGGGTGATCTCATGAAAATGATAAACTTGTGTAACCATGAGCACAAATTTTAAAAGCAAAAAATCATGATCTGTACATCTTGTTTTGCCTCACCCTTAGTTTTCATGAGTTCTACACAGCACATGCAACAATAATGTGTTCTTTATACTCTTGACAGATAAAACCAAAACCAAAACCAGCCACTGGTCCCAAAACCCAAGCATCGAACATTTTCAACCTTTCTAGTAGATAATTTTAATTCTCTCCAAATAAAGCAGCACAATTCAGGCAGTAGAAAGCTCGGCAGGTAGCATGATGATGAAGATTGAGCAACTTAATTGTGTTCTAGATAGAAGGTGCCAAAAGGAATCAATGATATAGGAGCCAGTAAGAAACAAACTTGGGCGGTCACCCTTTCCATCAGAGAATGGGGTGATTTGTAATTTAGTATTCCTGCATTGAATATTTTGTCTTTTTCTGCCTCAGAGGTGTTTGTAGGAGAAATTCAGAAACCTTTACAAATGCTTAATTAAAGTTTGATGCTCCATTATTATTATTTTTTATTATTAATTGTTATTATTCAATTTATGTAGGCATATCTAGCAAAACACTCTTACTTTTTTTGGTTCAATGTGTAAACTGTATTTGAAGAGGCTCATTTCGATTTAATAGCTGCCCACATACCATAAAAGAAAATCACAACTCAAATGAGCCAACTGCATTTTGCAGGTCACAAACCTGCAAAGAAGCTTGGTGCAAAGTGTTTTCCAATTCCAATGTGTTTACCTGATTTTCTTTTCTATAAAGAAATTAGGCCCACACTTTAAAAATGTATTTAACAATATAATACCTAGCAATTTCATGTAGATAGTAAGGATGTAGCTCACTGTCTTTAAATATAAATAGAGGTGTACCCTTTCAGTTACCTGCTTGATGTGATCCATTGAATGCCAAGTGCTATAGTGGCAAATATACAAAAGGGGAAACAATAATGAAGACAAAAATCCTTGAACAAGAGAAATACAAGTTTCCAACTGGAAAATAACACCTCTGCTGTTCCTTTTGAAATATAACAGATTTATAATAGATTTACTCCTCCCAGAGCTGAGATATACACACCCCCCCACCAAGTTCTGTTAGAAATAATCGAGGATACCATAAAAGCACTTCAGTCTTACACATTTGCTTTAATAGTATAGAAAATAGAGTTAATAGGTATCATATCACTACTCCCAGATTTCAATTTTAGCTGCTCTGTAAGTTAAAAAAAAATATATATAGACAAGACAGGGAAAATGAAGACACCTTTCTTTCCAAGGCAAAAATCTTTTCACCTCTTTCTGGTCTGGGCCACAGAAGCTCAGAAATATCACAGAACAATGTGGGAGAGAAAGAAAAGATAATTCTGCATTTAACTGTAAATCCAGGAATAATTTAATTTATCCAAATTACAGTTTCTCCTGGATACTGTTATATTTAACCCTCCCACACTTACAGGCAATGCTGTGTGCTCTTCAGCAGTCACCATCCCCGGGACCTTGGCATTGTGTTTCCCACAGAAGCTGGGCTGCCTCCCCATACAGGCACTGGGATTGCTCCTGAAAGATTGTATTGGGTCTCTGAGGCTTCCTCTCACAAGCTTCTTTACTGGGGAAGAGTAGCAGGCCTGTCCCTGCCAGAGCTGGGATACCTTGGCATGGTTTTTGTTCACAGTGTCACCATTCTCAGACTCGCCAGACAAGGTCCCTGCCTGGCAGCAGGGCAGGACATGGGGAGCAGGGCAGGGGCAGTGACCCCTCGAGGCTCTTGCACGTGGCCTACCCTGTTGGCAGCTTTGCTGTTACCAGTGCTGTGCTGCTCTTACAAATCAGCCCTTGGAGGGCCCTGTGTGACCTGTACCACCTTCCTTCCTGAGCCTTTCTGAAGCCCCATGAGGAGGAAGCTGGGGAGATGCAGTGTGCCCTTCTCTCCTCCTTGGGCTCTAGACATGTTCCTGATGAAACAGCACTGCTGTGGCAGACCCTGTTCTTGGAAGGAGCTGCCTTTCCTGGTGGCTCAGTGGCACAGTTTTCAGGAGCTGTTTGTACGGTCTCCTCTCTGCCTTATGAATCAATGAACTGCAGTGAGATTCCAGGGTGCTTTGCCAGCTCTTGTGTTGCTGGCAATGCTTGCAACACTTTTGGTTGGATGTGCTGAGAACGTGACAGGGTTTGTAGCCAGGCTGGGCAAGTGTCCCCTCACAGGCATTTTAGGGCATTGTTGACTCTTCTGCTTTATTTCCCTAAATTAATTAGATGCAAAATGGAAACCTGTGCCTTTCAACACTGAGTGTAAAATCCGTTTGGTATTGGAATAAACTGTGGACATAATTCTTGTTTAAAAAGGAGTCTGCTCAGGTAAAACATGAAGATGACTATATATGGCAGTAAGGGGCAAAAAATTGGAAAAGCACAAGCAGTTCATGTGCTTATTCATGGCAGCAACTTACTATTCCCTCCCTGTTCTTATCCTGTGTCTGAAACTGAAACATCCATCATGGGAAAATAGTTAAAATTTGGTAGTACCTCTGGTTCAAATTTTATGTTTTCAACAATTCCACAAGACAAACAACTTTCAACAAGTTTTACATCAGAAATGCCAAAGCAGGAGGTTCTTACTGCCCCATTGGTCAGAGGCAATTTCACATGTTAAAATCAAACCTCAGCACTGTTGTTCCACATGGCCTTGGTTTCAGGCAGTGAGTAGCCCCCATGTCTCTGCTGGTGGCACCCATCCTGGAGTTCCCCTGGAACTGAGGCAGCCACCCTGCTCCAACCTCTCTTGCAGACAGAATTCCAAGTAGGAATTCAAAACTTGTGCAGGGATGAGCACATATTCCTCCTAGTGTCCTCTCAACTCTTTTAAAGGAGTTTGGATAAAACACATACTTAGCATTTTCTACTTTAATAAGAATGCATAACAAAGATAATGTATGTTGCTGCCTATGGTGTTTGCACTACGCTGTTCCAGTAAATGTGCTAATATCAGGAGTATAAAGATCTGAAACCTTTTTCCTGGGGTGTTGGTTATTATTAGAAGAAGTGTAGACCTACACGGGATGGAATGGAAAGTGCTTCTTCAAAATATAGTGACTGATCGTATATTTTAATGCTTCCTATTATATATACACACTTGTTTATATTACAGCACAAAGTACTTTTCCAAGGCACAATCAAGAGAAATACAGTATATACATGTGAATTTATCATATTTTTGGCTGATACACTTCTGGTGAAAATTAGGAATAGAAATAGGACTATGAATACTAGGGCAATGTGACAAGTAAATTTAGAACAAGAGAGTAAGCTGCTATCTGGTACTAAACTTTGTGCAAGGGTTTTCTTTGTAAGGATACAAGGATAAATCTGAAACAATTCCACAGAATTTATTAGGATGACAACAAATCTAAAATTGAAGCAAATAAAGCCCTAACTTTGAGTCCTCACCAGTCTGGGGGAGAATTTTGGAGACTGCTGTTTAGGCCTAATTCTCATCAAAATGTATGTTCAGATATAACTGAAGTCCAAGCCCAGTAATAAAACCCGTGTGTGCCCTGAATTTATATGAATTATTTAATTACATCTGTAGCTATAAAAAAAGTTGGAAATAGTCTAAATTTTTGAGGAAAACAAACATTATTCAAATCCCACTTCAATGTAGTTCACGCCAATTTGCCTTCCATAACAGATGCTACTTCTCTTGACAGTTTATTAAGGCCAAACCATTTCTTTCTAGCCAGAAAATGGAATAAATGACAAAAGCCACACTGGAGGAAGAGATGTGCTCTTGTCAGTGGAAGGGCTTTCCTTTCCCCAGGAAGATGCTGGCTGCACAGGAGGTTGGGTGCCTACCCAAGTGCATGTGCAGGCACACACACACCACACACACTCACTCACTCACTCATTTGGCTTTTTCTTCAAGGGTGTTCATTAGCTTAGGACTTGTTTGTTTACATTTTTGCTCTTCTAACTTTGTTTGTTTGTTTGTTTCCTTAAAAGTCTGTTTTCTCTCAACTCTTTCTCTTCTGCTCCAGGGTAGTTTGGAACACTTTGTCAGTGTTTGGTCTGATGGTCCATTCTGCAAGTTTGCATCGTGCAACTTCATGTCTCAGTTCTTGGCCCTTCTATATGTTGTCCAACTCCTTTCCTAGATTGAAGGGTGCATCTTGCTCTATAGGGCAGTGTTCTTTTCCTGCTTTCAGAAGGTATGAAACTCTTCCACTCAATATCAAAATAACTTTAATAATCACTTGCTACTAAATCAGAATTGCAGCCTGCTGAAGGTACCATTGTGTGGAAGATCCAGAAAATGATAATTATATAATGATTTACTAATTCATATTTTTCCCTCTCAGAGATTCTAAGCAGATCATTACACTGCTTTATTTGTGGCAGCAGCAAGAATTTTAACGTGGTAGAATACTTTATGAAAATAAGCAAAATTGTCACATAATGCATTTTATCAGGATTTAGAGCTATTGCAGCCAGACATAAGAGAAGCATTTGCTTTTACTGGACAATAGTTGTACAAAACAGAAGAGAAAAAGATCAAAGGAAGGTTCTTGAGGGAGTTCTACTTTCACACCAGTGTGCCCAAACTTCCCACTGCACTTGAAGAAACAACTGATCCAGATGTATTTCACTCTTGAATCAGGAATATACTGTATATGCAGTACAAACTGTCCTCAGAAAACTTGCCTTCTCTGAGTCAGTGGTGTATCTTTCTGTCTTCTTCAGTGTCCTTTCACAGGTTTAACAGCCCCACACTTACAAGAAGCTTGCAAAAGCTGAATTTATCTTGACCCCAGTAAGAATTTTCAGATTCCCTTTGTTACAATTACATTCACAACATGAGTGGAGACATGCTGCTAAGACTAAACTTGATGCTTGAAATGTACTATAATAAAAATTGAAGATAATTTTCCATAGAAAGGGAGAGTAAAAGGAAACCTTTCCATCTTTACTAATGGCATAGCAAACTACCAATTGTTCAGCCCGCCACCAGCTCTGCCCTGCTGTGTTACATGGGAAGGAGGCAAAGGTTTCATGCACTTTGAAACCTTTAATTTCTCTGACTAAGAAAATAATTTTGCATTATTTGTAATTTTACACATTTCATGGCTTGTCACAATCTTACTTGCATTTGAATGCAGCTTCTCTGTGTGTTAAATATAGCCTTTTAAAATAAGTGACATTTCCTGTATTTTATGTGGTGACAAATTGCAAAGTAAGAGTCTTAAAAATATTAAATAACGTGCATGATAGGTCAGTGAAAACAGAAATCTTGGTGTTTCACCTCTTCAAGGGGGTTCAAGCAGTAAGAAGTCCATATTCAAGGTGTCAGCAAAGACCCCACAGGATGTCATGCAACAGACATTGCTGTCTCATTCCTCTCTAGGCCAGTTCCTAAAAGCTGGAGCCATGACTTGGCTTCGGTGTGTTCTTGGGTGCTGTGGGGAAAGGCAGTCTTTGCCCCAAAGGGTTTGTGATTAAAGACAATCTTACTCTGATTTTTATTTTAATTTTTTTCCCAGAATGTTATAGATAAGAATAAATTCTGCTGCCAGTGGTGCAAATGGTGTCTCTTGATTTTGCTGAGCATATAAAGTGAACTATTTTTTATCAGGTTTAGGAAATATTTAACCCTAAATTGTCTGATTTTATCCTGCAGCTATGCATGCAAGGAACCACCAAGGACTGCAGTACACTTGCAACATTATAATTTAGGAACTGCTGAATCAAGTTTTTCCATCTGTCTGCCAAGGCGACAGATTTTACTTTCCTTGTTACAGGAAAAATCAAGGGAAAATGTTGCTCAAAAATTTTTTAGTAAAAAATCACTGACCATCACTTATATCATAGATATGGGTGGGCCAATATTAAATGAAAAAACTCAATCCACACGTGCACACATTTAAGCTCTCAGATGATTCTAAGCAGTACAGCACATCTCTATTCCATGTTGCCGGATCTTGTTAATGTCAGCCTGAAAACATCTCAGGCAAATCTGTTCAGAAAAAGAGCACAGGATGTACTGATCTCACTAATCTAAACAAGATGGGATGCTGCTTACAGGTATGCAGTTTACAAGGCATGGAACATATGTTGAGTGAGCAAAACAAAAGAAATCGTGATCATGTAGCAATCAACCATCTGAATAAGCAAGGATGCTGTGCACAAAAGTCTTTCATCACTTAAATGATCACCTGCATTTTCAAAAGGCTTTATTAATGTATTTGATGACTTTTTTGCCTTTAGTGCCATTGTTTGATATTCAATTATGTAGTATTTAATATCGTTCATGCAGATAAAAAGCAGAAGTTTTAATAAGCTAATAAAAAGTCTTAATAGATTGTAATTACAACAAAGTATCTTGATCAAGAAACCCCACAATTCCTAACCCTCCAAATCCAACCTGATTGTAACAGGATGTTTGCCAGCTATTCAGATGGGAATGGGCCAAAATTCATAATCTAAAGTAATACCTAATTAATATTTTTCTGCAACAGATATCAAACTCTTTTTTTCTAGACATGAGTACTATAATTTTGTGTATTAAACATGTCCTCAGAATCCCATTTTTGACCTCTGTTTTAGAACAGCCCAACCAGAACTTGCCCTAAAGGAACAGCTGTGAAACACCCTGGTGCTCAGATGTGCAAAAGTCAGTGCAGGCAGCAGCTCTGGGACCAGAGCTGTGCCCCAGGGCTGCTGTGGGATGTGTAATACACAAGCCAGGTCACAACTGGTCACTTGCCTCTGCTCACTAATTTGGCTCTGTGGCCTCCTGGGGTCATAGGGCAGCAGGAGGCCAAGGGCACAAGACTGTGGTGATGCTTTTTTTTCCTTCATTTTGTCAATTTCTGGGCCAGTTAGTTCTGCCTGTACACTCCTATGGCTTTTATCCCACTCGTGTTCCTGATCAGTGCCTGCAGAGGTGTCTGGAAGCACACGCCGTAGCCAGGCACAGCAAAGTGAGTCAGCTGCAGCCTGCATGGCAGCTCTGAGCTGTGTCCCAGCAGAGCTGGTGACGTGTCCCAGGCCTCCCATGGCAGGTAATTCTGTTCTGTAGGCAGGAGAATTTGCCACAATTGGCCTGCCCCTATCATTAAGATGCAGGATGGCTCATGTAACGACATGTAGAACTCCAATTTCTTCAGAGGGCATATAGCAAAGTTTATTGAAAGACAGATTCTTTTTATACAGTGTTTCGGTACAATGAATCAGATTGGTCCTTTAGGGCACCACCTTTTTGTAAACATCTCTACCAGTAAACAAGTTGGAAAAACACCAGGTGTCAGGAGGAGGAGATCTACAGGGGTTGTTTGTAGGGATTGTTTTGGGTTCCTCCTCATGGCTTCCCAGACCAGACTGAGGCAGTTCTGTATTTGGTTGTCCCACTGGCTTCAAGATTCTGCCTGGTGCCTAAGAATCCATATTCTGACCACTGTCAGTTCCCACATGCCCCCAGTGATTTTCCTGGCTGTCCCTGTGCCCAGCTGCCGTGTGGGCAGTCCGAGGCTGGCAGTGGCTGCTCAAGAGTGGGTCAGGGGCCTGTTGGGGCTGGGTGTGCCAGGGACTGGCACGGTGCTGGCACAACCATGCCATCGTGGGCCTTTCTTCCAAAGCACTGCTGTGCAATGTGCATGGGGAATTGCTTACAGGGGTGTCTGAGGAGTTTTACAGAGAAGCCCCGTTTTGCAGACTCAGAGAGAGAAAAAACACACCCAGCCATAAGAGAAATGACAAGGAACATGAAGGAGATGAAAACCGGAGAGACAGAGAATGCAGTGATAGGGAGGCAGCTCTGAAATGCTGCATGCTTTTGTTTTCTTTGTCATCTGCTGTCTAACCTGTAGCTCTCCCAAGAAAGTAATAAAATACAGCTTAGCTTGTGGAAGTAAGGAGGACAAGTCTGGAGTTGGATTTGACCCACTTTATATAGGACCAAAAATTCTAAGGATAACAGTGTAAGCCACAGAATGATGGATTGGAGTGAAGCACAGAAATGGGTATGGAGGGATGCTCTGCAGGGCACTTTTAAAACAAACTGCAATAAAAAAAGGCACATGTACATGTGTCTGTAGGAAGAAAACTGACCTTACCTCCAAACAAACTCCAACCTGAATTTTGCAAGTGTGACAATAAATTTAAAAGGAAAGGCTTGTATTTTCCTTCTCTAGACCTTATTCTGCTTCTGTTTTCCCCTGTGAGAGGGAAGTGAAACAAAAGTGAAGTTAAGCCATCTTGTCGTGGGAGCAAGACAGTGCTTCTACAGTCTGACAGCAGTGTCTAAGGCTGATGCTGATGAAAATCTTTTGTTTTTTTGCTGATGCTTTTAAATATTCTAGGGGCAGTGATTAAAATATTTGAAACTGACAAATAGCATGGAGGAAACAACTTTTGGGGTGCACAGTCTATATGGATGTTTTAAAAGAGTGATTTCTGGAGTCTAAAGTCCCTCCAATTGAGACATTAAAAAAGTACTCTGATCAGGAAATAGCATTTTTCTTTATTTTGAGTTTCCCAGCTTTTGTTGGCTTGTAACATGCAGAAATATAATAAAAAATTGTTATACTTTAAAATGGCATAAAAATGCAAATTATTTACCTTCTTTAAAGAACTTAATTTAGGAGCTCTTCCTTCCCTCCTCTCCTAATTTTTAAGAATGCATGGGGAGAATTTTAAAAAATGAAAACTGTGATGATGGGATAGGTTGTTTGACATTTCTCAACAAAAACAGAGTTCTTGGTTTCAGGCTATTTTTCTAGCCTGAATGAATTTTCATGGGTACATCGTAAACCCTTGAAAATCACAGTTTATAGGGAAATGGGTGATACAACCTTAGTTATGATATATAATGAGCTGCCATTCTAAAAAAAAAAATTGTTAACTCCTTCTGGGAACTTGTGACTATATTGTGATGTTCATGCACCATCTGTTTGGTTATATTCCAAAAAAACGTGATGGTGAAACATGTATAGTCTAAGTGTCAGTTTAGATTAAGTGATCAGCTCCATGAACTACAAACACAGACACACACCTACGCAGCTAATCAATCTAGACTTCATTTGTCACTTCAGTGCATATCATTTGCGGAGGAGAGAACAAACTCATATGTTTAATGTGGTTAGCTTTGCAATAAGGGGACTTTTCCTGATCTATATGTTTTCCCTCGTCTATAATTCTGTTTTGGTAACAAAATTTGAAGCTGGGGAGTTACACTCTCAGGAGTGCTGATGCTGGCTTAGAAATCATGACTTTTGAGATGTAAAGATCTGGGAATCTTATTAATTTAGTCTCTAGGCCCCTTAAAAACATGGGCATGATTTTCACAAATTTGCAGACATCCAGGGGCGGGACTTAGAAAAAGTTCTAACAATTATCAATTATTTGGCCAAGCAAACACTTTCAGCAGGTGGTTGATAGGGTCTGCCCTCTGACCCCATGGTGTGTATCAGGCAGGAGCTGGAGCTGCAGGGCTGAGCAGTTCTCCAGCTTTCACCGCTGCCCTTTCACGCTCAGCACTTGTGGGTCACAAAGCCAGCAAGACTGCAGGTACAAGGAAATTTCATTGGCTTAGTACAGCCATCAGGAGTTTTTGGCCAAAGAAATCTCAGCAGCTGGGGATGGATATATTGGAATCACGGGCTGAAAGAAAGCAGAACAGGTCTTCCCCCTCCTGGCTCTGCACAGAAGGAATGAATGAAGCGTAGGGATTTCAGTTTAAGTTAATGCCGTGTTAGCTGACGCACAGGCAGCTTCAATTCTCTTTAATTAGTGCAGCATTAGGTGACAAAGTATTTAATCAGCAAGCTAACAAGTGCAGCGGCTGATTGCTCTGTGCATGCACTTGTGTGGGGGTGTGACTGAAAAAAGTAAATAAAATTACTTTCCTTGCTTTAAATGAAATGGGATCCCTAATTTTATTACAGCTGCAATCGGTTTAGAGGCATGATAGAGCAATAAAAATTGATTCTATCCTGTTTTATTCCTTTAACAAAGTATTTAATTTAAAAAGCTAATACTGTAATTTAACTGTTTACCTTCTTGAGGTATGAATTTAGGCCTTATTTCCACAGTGTCTCTGTCAAGGAAATGATCTAGCAGTCTTATCTTGATGTAGTATTCTTGCATCTAAAGCATACTTCTTTCTAGTTGCCACTGATCAGATTGAAGATTGAGCCTCCTTTTCTTAGAAAGGTCTAGAAATCATGATCCAAGTACATAAGCTTATTAACTTCCAGTATTGCAATTCATTACATCAAGGTCTTAAGATAAATACTGTGAAAACCCTCTAAGTGCTGCAAGCCACTTACTGGCTTAGTAATGCAGATTACCATCAACATGTCACCCTGCACTAGGCTCTCTGCTGGGTTCCTGTTGAATACAGTCCAGTTCAGGATTTCTGTCTCAGATCCAAACCCCTCTGCACAGACCCTGCAGTCACCTGTGAGATTGTCACTCTACTGTACTAAACCAGAACTGCATGAACTGGCAGAGGATGATTTGTATGGTCCTTTTGTGCCACTGAGTTCGTGGATCTCACACACATGAGCTGGAAATGGCCCATGCACCTGTCCACTTTCAGACTCAGAACTTCCAGTTCCAAGCAGAATTCTGCTGAACCTGATGTTCCAGGCAGAGGGGGGACTCCATGTGTTAGCTACCCACCAGTCAGGAAGGCAAACCTTCTGATAAGCAATTTCTGAAACTAAATCAGATGGGAGGAAATGGTGATAGGTGATGGAACTCAGAGAAATAGTGAGTCTGTATCAATTTATGCGGGCATTAGTGTGACAACAGTGGAAACTTAAATGGGCTTTGAAGTAAGTGAACCAGCTACTTTAGTATTAGCTAACTACCTAGTCAAGAACTTCTTTTGTCACTCTCTAAGAGAGAAAAAAGAGACTTTTCAATTAATTGATAAAAAGCATGACTCATAAATGCAAAATGATCCATTGTAGCTGAGTGGCAAAATTCCTAAATATTCAGTGAGATTTTTGTCATTGTTTTCAAAGAGCTCATAATTTCAGCCATAATTGATAATTTATAGTTGGAGCCATCCCAGAAACATGGGCCCAGCTATGGGGGCTGAAATAACTCAGGTGAAAAGGCTGAAGTAGCTCTGATGTGACTGAGTGGTTTGTGGAGGAGAATGGTGCAGAGGCACACAATCGCTACCCAGCCCTGGGAGCAGGGGACAGTGGCACATGCCCACAGCTCCTCCTACATCCATGCCTGAGACAGCAGAAGTCATCAAAAATCTGTACCATTTCCTCCACTCTTTATCAACAGCAGCGCTCCTGGGAAGTTTGTTTTTTGAATTTACAGTAGAGTGCTGGGGGAGTTTAGCCTGAGAAGGCAGACATGGAAAACAGACCCTTGAATATGAAGTTGACAGGTTTTATTTAGAAAGCTGGCATATGCACTGGCTGCATTCATATCTGCAGTGTTCCCCAACTTGACAGGCAATCTAGAGTGTGGTGTATATTAAAGAGAAGTAGTTTTGAACTCAGATTTTGGTTCCCTTCATACAGTTCCTGTAACACTGAACATTTTTAGACAAATACTGGTTTTGTTTTTCAGTAGAGACTACATGGCTTGTTTTTTTTTTTTTTTTTAACAGCTCACTGAAAAAAAAAGTGCAGTAGCATAAATCTGGCTGCCTAGTTAGTCAAGTTTACTTGCATTTTTTTAATGCAAATATAATACCATCAGAGTTGATCATAAAAGCCTGCCTGAAGAGAATAGAAGAATGCATGACATAGTTTTTTATGGTTTTAATTTAATCTCAAAAATAATGTCCAGCAAGTAGAATACTCTACATAACTACATAAGCAATATCAACATAACCAGAATTCCTTTGAATTTCTCAGTCACCTTAGGAGGATGGGTTGATTCTGCAGGTTTTGTCAGGCTAATACCTCTCCTCTGAGATGACAAAGTAAATGGCCTGTTCATGGGATCTAATGTTGAGTTATGTCACCTCATTCAAAAAGAAATATATGTATAAGAAATACATGGTTGCTCATCCATGTGCTATTGACCTCAGTTCAAGTCCTGACTCAAGAAAATCTCTTTGGGAGAGCACTTAAACACAATGTCTGTGTTGACATGCTTTTCTGAGGGGGAGTTGGGCTACAGAATGTGTGCAAGTTCTTTCTTCAACTAAGACAGAAGAAAATGTATGTAGTACTGTGGTAAATCTTTGAGAATGGGAAAAATCAGGAAACCACAAAAAACCTGCCAGACATAATTGTGGGAGTGTATTGGTCCAGAGTCAAGGTATTGCTAGGTCTGTGTAATGGAGACTGCCAGGCTGTACTTTAAATGTTGCACTTTAATAAATTTGTTTCATTTATTGAAGGGGGGCTTCCCACACAAACCTTCCCTTGTGTGTAGGAGTGTTACTGAAGAACTCTGTCACATGATTTCTTAACCTTCACAAGCAATTTCTGATTGCACACCACCATCCTTGTGATGCTCCTTTGTGACCCTAGAACCACAAGACTGGCTGCTGGGAAAGATGTAGATAATGGGAAAGCAGCTGAACTGTTTTGTACATAACCTTAAATTGGTCCCAATGGTTAAAAATTATCAACTATTTTATAGTTGTTATGAAATAACTTCTGTAACGCAGCAAATGGAGAAGCCTTCTGCAACTTTCAACTTAAACCAATACCAGAGATGGCTCAAAATCAAATAAAAATTAGAAAAAAAAATTATTATGCAAGTTAAAACAATTTAAGTTTTGTATTAGTCTCTGTAATATTTTCTTACTTGGATTTATACAGACTTATATTGATAAGTTTTATAGTTCTCTTACAGATCTTCATTATATTGATTCATTGACAGCAAGTGTGAAAAGAACAGAAAATAAGCATACGACAAAAAATGAATTATTAGAATTCTCCTAAACTGGGGGCTTAACCTGTGTAAGTACTCTACATGGAAACAACCCCAGGTGTTAAAGGCTTTTTAGCTTAGAAGATGATGAGACTCAAAGTCTGGCACCTGAGTGACTCAGAATGCAGATGGGGGTGATTGTTCTGTGACCAATCAGGCCATTCCCCAAGTAATATCAGGGCACTCTCAAGGCAGGTGTTTCTGAGTCAGAGATTTTCAGATTAGGCCTTAAAAAGCAAAGAGTTTGCTCTCTCTTCCCTCTCCCTCCAAAAAAACCCCAAACCTCACCAACCAAAAAAGGGGTTATGTACTTGAGTATAAAGTGTTTTAGCTCCTGTGTGGAGCTGTGAAGCCTGAAGAGCTGGACGAATTACAGAAAGCTGATTGTTTATTGACTGGTAAGTGAAATGAACTTGTGGTTTTAATCCAAACCTCACAAGTGCATGTTCAGATAATAAATCCTGTAGCTGTTGGTACTTCTGTTTTGGTAATCTTAAGAGAAAGTTCCCTGGAGCTGTCATTTGGGGCTGAGGCTGAAAGGCAAAAAATAAGGGTCAGGAATCACACTGTCAAGAAGGTTTCCACTTTCATTTGTCCACTAGATGCTGCTTCTGATTACAGCTAGAGATTGCTCATAGTAAAATGATGCTCATGGGGGAAGATGCTACTTCATGGTCTGAAAGGTCTGAAATGAGCTTGTGGCAACGTGGAGAGTTATTCCCTGACAGGAGAGCTGAGCTTCTGGAGAACTCTGGACTAGGAGAGAAGGTGATGGTAGTGTTTTGCCTGTTCACAGTATAAATACTCTGGCTGTTTTCTGCAGGCTGAGTTCTGGCTGGACTAGCCATGCAGATTTATGGCATCTCAGTGGTTTCATGACGCTGCCTGCTGTGCAAACCCTGGAGCTGGTTTCTACTGGAAACTAAGTACAGCAACACAGGGAGCATAGATGCACATAGAAGTGAGAAGTACAAAAGGAAGTGATAATTTTGGCGTGATCCTTTCCTAGATTTTTAAGTCTCTTGCTGTACTACACTGGCATGTAGGAAATATTTTTAATATATACTTGTTTTTGCTTGGTTAAAATGAAATATTTAACATAGCATGTTTTCTGTGTATCTGGACAAAAGGGAGTAAACACAAGAGGGGCAAGGACAGGGAAAGGGGAGAAAAGAAAATCTCTGAAGAGGCTGAGGAGCTTTCCAAAGAACAAATAGTATGATCTACTTTGTGGCTAAACTGATTAGCTCTCATATAATCACATCTCAGCTGATGAACTTTATGATCTTCCTCTTTAGAGCCCTCTATGGCTGTTCTATTTCATTCCTTAAGAAGATTAGGTGGGTAATCCTGAAGCTCCACAAAACCACCTGTTGTTTGGGCTGCTGTATAATACAGCTTTGGAGGCAATCCTTTGGCAGTTCAGAAGCAGGATTGTGAGCAGGCTCAGTGATTTGTGTACCTGCTGGTTGCAGTCTGTGTGTGCTCGTGGCACTCTGGGCTGGGTTTCCAGCAGCATGAGTAGCTGGCCCTTAGGGAAACCCCACCCAATCAGCCTGCCCTCCCTGCTGCTTCCCCTTCCCGAGGGAGCGTTTCTGTCTGCAGCAGCACTGCTTTCTGTGCTGTAATGACATTTGCAGAGTCTGTATCTTTGCCATCTGGCTGTTCTAGGGTTTCAAATGCACCAGGTGTTGGTAAATTCATCCACTTCATCAGGAAGGGTGCCTTGTAGTGTGTCTAGAACGGGATTATTAAAGAAAACAAAAAATAACCTAAAAGCAGATAAATGCATTGGAGAGAGAGTGTGTAAATCCAGGAAAGCCAGTCAGTTGCAGGTTGAGCTGTAAACAATAGTCATGCCAAAACTGGGTCAAAATCCTTGTTCTACATAATCTGCTGGGACACAATGGTGACTGTTCAGGCTGGGATGTTTTCCTGTAAGCTGCACTGTCTGACTATCCTACTGAAAATGTCACTCACTAAGAATGAAATTCCTAAATTTAAACCCACAACCCTAACTCCAGAGGAATGTAGGAACTATTTTTTTCCTCAGAAGAGTTCAGAAACCTGTGATGATAGAATGTATTTGTAAGATATGAGTTAAATACTCTGGGTTACCTGGTTTTCTGCTCTGCCAATGTTAAGGAGACAATCTAACAATATGTTAAGCTGGTGCTTAATTCTAAGCATCTTAATGATCTAATGGTGGTAGGCAGTAGTGTGGCTGTTTGTCTGCTTTGATTTAAAGACTTCCTTAAATGCATTTCTGATTTTGGCTTACTCCACCACAGGTTAATACATTGTGATTAAAAATGAATAAGTGGAGTCGTATCATCAGCCACAAAATTGTCTTTGTCAATCCATTAAAATAAGATTATTCTCAAGTATGTTTATTCCTTTCCATTCACTCCCCGCCCTCCCCCAATGAAACCTATGAGGGGAAGAAAAATAATTTTCAAGTTATAAAGCTTATTATGAATGATAGAGGGATTTAAGACAAAGGCCTTAAGAATGTCTTACATTTAGTGCCTTTTTCTATGAAAATATAGACAGACATTAAAACAGTTCTCTCATGTCCTGCTTACACATCTGTCTTTCTGACCCTACAACAGTGTATTTTGGTCAAAGGGTTTTTCAGCATCTGGAGAATACATCCTGGGAGTAAGGGTTGCACACTGCTGGTGTCCTCCCTTGGGGCCACGATGACAGGTAGAGCTACAGCTGTTTGCTGCAGTTAGATTACAAACACAGGATTTTGTGAGCCATGGGTGGTGAGAGAATCGTGTAACAACTCATCAGTGCTTTTCTGACTGTGGGAACCTGACTTCTTTTTAAAGAAGAAAACATATGGCTATTGTGTTTGATTAATCTGTTTCTTCATATTCCCTGGCAAGGAACGAAGGGGTCACCAGACTTGAGCATAGATAAGTCACTTCTGGTTGCCCTTCAATTTGATCTCTAGTAATCACCATTAATGTTGGTGCAGCTCAATTGAGTGTTTTGTATTGCAAAGTGGATCTGTATGGTTAGCACTTTTCACGCTTAAAATGGCTCAGTAGAAAAAGAATTATCTGAAAAATATTTTTGACAGGGTGTCTTAAGTGCCAGAGTTAGAGACAAAAACAAAAGATTACTGTTGTGAGGATCAATTTTATCAGTGGTGCTAAGGGTAAATGGAAAATGGATTAATCATCCTATTCCTGACAGTGCAGGGCAGAGAGGGTTAATAACAGGAGTATTCTTTCACCGTGCTCTTCTGGCTGAGGAAGCTCAAGGTAACCAGATGTAGGGATATGGTTTGATTGACAATTTATTCATCAAGGCATTGATTGTTTCCTGCCATTCAGCTTGTAGACAGGTCGTTGAGTGAAGAAGTGTCTAATTAAAATTCTTTTGTGGTGTGATTCCCCTAGAAACACATGAAACCAACAGTTGAGACAGCAGAAGAATTTAAAAGTACTGTTTTCCAGTGTTTCAAAGTACCTGTTTTGCATGATCAGTTTAGAAACCTGATTCTGGAGGTTTGTCCTTCGATGTAGCTGCCCTGTGAAGTTTCAAGGCAGGCACGTGCCTCTGCTTTCTTTTTGCTTTTGGCTAATGGCTTTGTATTTTCTGATGACAACTTACCAGGGGAGAGCTGTGATAAACTGGAAGTTCTCTCAAGATAAAGAGTAAACAAACCAGGAAATTTAGTCTACTTTTGGTTGAGGAGGTGAATTTAAGTTGTTGATGGCTTCTTTTCTTCCTCAGAAATTGATGCATGAACTTAGGGGTAGAAAGGAGCTTATCTGTTTTAGCTCTCTGAAGGGTAGGGAATATGATAGAGGAAAACAGCTTTTTTGCTTGTAGCAATTACATGAACAGCAGAATTTAAACATTGAAAATTCTCCCACTCCAGGAAGTCAGCATGCTATAGCTCAGCCTTGTGCTTGCTCCCATTGTACTGATAGTCATTTTCTGTCCAATGGTTTCTGTAAGACAAATAGACCCTATATTTCAAATATCTCCTCCTGTTTACTCAAAGAATTACACTGTTTCCAGCCTTCCTATCTCCCAAAGGAAGTGTTAGGCAAACTAGGCTGTCACAGGAATTCTAAAATCCCAAATGTTTTGTATGAGGTGCTTCTAAAGGGTAAATGAATGCTGAGCAAGCACAACTTTTTTAACTTTTACACGTTTCTATTGCGATCTTGTAATCTGTAAGACAGTAAAGAAACCTTTTTCCTAGTAGAGAGCTCTAAATTGTATCTTGCAGAATTGGAGAATATTGAGTGGCATTATATTCCAAAGTACTGAGATACAGCTATAAAACCCTCAGAGACAGAGCTGGAGGGGGAGTATGTGTGTGTAAATATATATGCAGCTGGCAATAGCCATATTTCTTATTGCAATGAAATATAGGGATAAAGACCCATGAGTGAAAAAGTGATTGTAACTACATTAAATGCAGATATTTGCATATTCTGTGATGATAAAGGGATTAAATGAGACTTCTTTTAGATCAGTATAAAAGGATCTTTCAATATTGTAGTTGTTAATTCTGGATTTTGCATAAAATATTTGTAAATCAAACAATTTTTCTTCATGTCTAGGTATTTCTAGAAGCTGACTGCAGTGTCATTGAAGTGCTTGAAATAGGAGGAAATAAGAGTTGTATGGCTTGAGATGGTGAGAAAAGTCAAAAGGTCACCTCTTAGAGAAATAAGGCCTGGACAGATGAAGAAAATAAGTTGCTGGATACTTTATTTCTTATTGAAGTTTTTGGCTATGGAGAATCTATATTGCTTAATGAGATAATTTCTGATTATTTTGTTGTAAAACTTTCCTGAGGATGCAAGTTGACCACAAATGTTCTGATTGTGCAGGGGCTCTAATAGGAGGCAGCAGACAGAGCACTGTCACTGGCAGGCAGTGCTACCCATAGATCTACTGATAAGTTTTCTTCTATCTAAAGAAAGTGTAGTGAACCTCCCTTGGTACTTAAGTGAGATAGAGAAGAATAAATCATAGCAAAGATCTGGAGTTACCTGAGTATCTAGAAGTACTTTAATTTACTATTTTCTTAATGGAAGATGGACTTCAGTCCCAAAAGTGGCAAACAAATCATTTGGCTACATTTGGGAAGAACGTGGATAATTCTGTGTTGGGGTCTATTTTGTGTCATTGAAAGCAATTTTGGTTTAATCAGAAATCATAGAAAATATGCAATTAAAAAGCTTTCAAAATGTATGGGTTAAAAATGTCACTTAGTATGGGTCTATAACAGCTTCATTTGTCCATTCTGTACTTGGAGCTGTATGGCAGGACACAATCACATGTATAGCACAGTGATTTATAGAGCTGAGAGCAGACACTAATGAGAAAAAGCTTTTAAAATAAAGACTTGTATTACATAATTTACGTAGCTATGACCATAAAAATTTTAAAAATACTGAACAGATAGTTTCTAGGCTTAAATGTAAAAGTGTCCAAGCTTTATACCCTTATGCATATAAGAACTATAGTAGGAAAGAGCTAACAGTAAATCTGGAGGACAGCTATGTCTTGCTAAGTGGCACTTCAAAACTTGTATGAATTCTAAAAGCTGAAGTCAAACTTGCTTTTTCCCTCCCTTCCTTATGCAATGAGGAATTTGGGTTTCAGCTGGTGTTGGGTTTTTGTATTGTAGATGAATAAATACCACTTGCACACACTATAGAGGCGCAAGTCAGAGAGAAGCCTATGTTGTCCAATACAATACAGACAAAAAGTTTTTAATAAATTATTTATCTAAAATCTTTTTATGGTAGTGAAGGCAGTGCCCAGGTCTGGCTGGTACAAGTCAGCAGTGCTGATGTTAGAAGCTCAGGGCTGAGTGAGTTCCACCTGCTGCCAGGTGATAGAGCCCATCACCTGCTCTCACTCCTGTTTAGTAGTTGGCTGGAATTGCTGTGCAGTAACGTGGAAGGGCTCAGGCAGCCTGGAACACAGCTCTGCACACAAGTAGGAAACAGCTGTGGAGGGAATGCTGCTGCCTACTTGTCCCAAGTTATGAGGACCTTTTGCAGTGAGCTGAGTTTCAACCATACCAAAAGTCTTTGCAACCATTAGCAGTTGTGTCTCTAAAGTCCTGCTTGTGCTTTTGAGCTGAAAAAGGTTTTACTAATGACAAGAGTAAAGGAAGAAGCAAAACATTATAAATAACATTTCTAGTAGATAACTTCATCAGCAAACAAAACCTTACTGGAGAGTTGAGTGATCTATTGTCTAGGCACCATGATGTACAAATAGATTCCCAGTTCTTGAATCTTAGTTTACCAAGGCATGTGATGCTAAGTATGTTTGGGTTTTTTTCTGACTGACATCTAGTAACTGGCTCAGTAACACCAGAGAAATGTTCTTAAGGCTATTGCAGGGCAGTCTATGTGTTTCATACAGCTTCCACAAGTAATGCTGCAAACATTACAGTGCTGTTCCAACCAGTAGCTCAGAGTGGGGCCAGCTTGGGGTCTCTCTCCAAGAGCGACTTGAATGATGGTCAGTAAACATCTATGTACTACAGAAACTAAATAAAATTTTACTAAACTTTCTTAAAAATTCTAAAAACCCTCCAAAACCCAAAACAAACAAAAAAAGAGAACTGATTCAAGGACTAGTGGGCTCTCAAACATGAATTTTATTTGTGATGAAATGTGAGGGGTTTTTTTCTTTGTTAGTTGCTTTTAGCAGCAGGATTGAGGAAGCTATGTAAGAAACTGGAATGGATGTCTTTGTAACCCAGGAATAGGGCAGGTTTATAAAGCTCACTCCTACTTGTGGAATCACTGGAGATTCTGTAGGGTGGATAGCCTTCCTTTGGGGTCCATGCTGCCTTTCACTAGAAGCTGGTCAGGGGCTCAGTTACATATCCTGGTGAGTGTTGCTTCAACACCTGGGAAAGACCTTGCCTGCTACCCCAGGTAATTTTTTTTATGAATATCATAGCAGAGGAGAGAAACAGGCAAGTCTTTTGCCCAGCCCAGGAACCTGAGCCAGGATGGAGGCCACTGCTGTGTGGTGTGCATGCTGGATGACTGCTAGTTACACCACTGTCTTGTTCAGATGCAAAAACAAAGGATTATTTTAGCACTGCATTTCTGATGTAAGTAGTTATGAAGGATGGTCAGAAATAGCCTATCAAACCTACTGCATGAGGAGGAGCTATTGCATTACCAAGTACAACCTCTAATTTCTTGGCACCTTGGGAACTACATCAGCCATGAGAGCTGTTTTGTGTGGTATAAAGCCTAGAGTGAGTCCTTTGTGTAATATGGCATGGGTGGGCTTTGCATGCGAATTAGTAGAAATGGTGATTATTAATATACCTGTTAGTTCACATACCTGGTGAATACCAATTATTCTAAATATAAAACAATTTGTCTTTTTTTAAAAGAGTTTTTCATTCCTAAACAATAGTCAGTCTTAGAGGAAGCTACCAGGGGACTTTTCAGCCAATTAATAAAAAAATGCAGTGTTTCCTGAAAGTATGATTTTTACTTGGCTTTTGTTAGATTAACAATTTAGTAAATATTGTTGAGTGTGTTTAATGAAATTTTCTTCTTTTAAAGTGTTCTTGTAGGTAAAAGAAAAATCACTTTTATTTGTGCTTTCATGAAAAGAATCTCATTTTCCCTCCCTTCAGGATGATCTAATGCTGCAGCAAATAGGGGGTGGGGAGTGGAGGGGAAGGGTTGAGCAGCCAGGTTGTTCAAGCATTGCTGTCAAGTTTGGATGGCCAGTGCAAATTAATTGCTTTTCATCGTTGTAAGCACTTTGCATATCACCACAACTTTAACTGAAGGAAACTTGGTGACAAAGTGCTGTGGCAAAGAAGGCAGTAGGGAGGTCTGGAAGTACAGGTGAGGCATGAGGACAGCTGGAGAAGCAGAGTCTGCTCTTGCTTTGCCTGCCCCACACGGACACAGCAGAGGGGCAGTGTTGATGGGCTGGTATCTGCTCCTCTGCTGCTCTGTGCACAGTGTTGGAGTCAGGGTGAGTTCAGGTGCTGGTGCACTGACAGCTTGACACATCTGTGGCTCTTAGTGAGTTCTCCTGGCCTGCTGCCCTTTCCCTCTTCTAAATGGTGCTCCTCCATTGTGTGCTTCACTTAGGAGCTACATAAAAGAGAAGTTCCCGGTTGCTGCAGTCCCTGCCCCAGAGGCTGCTGAAGGGTTGATGTGCAGGTCCTGGCTGCCAGCAGGTGCCCCTCCCTCACATGACTTGTGGGCTCCAGGGTGCACCATGTCATGGAAAAGAAAAGGAAGGAAGGATATGGCCATCCACCCACCAGCAGCTGGGCTGAAGCAAATGTTATATTAGACAGGTCTGCTGCTTTGTGCTGGAAATAGAAACAAGCGGTGAGCAAGAGAGTAACATGGCTCTAGTTTCAGCATTAGCAGAGATTGGTAGTGGAAAATAATGCCTCTTGTTCCCTAGAGGCTGTCCAGCACATCATCTGCTGCTGTGGGCTACATGCTCAGCAGCCAAAAATTGGCACTTGGGGAACAGATATTAAGTATTTTTGCCTAATTCTCCAGAAGTTCTATTGGAAACTAGACCAGGAATTGCACTGCCTGACATGAAAATTTTATGTTAAGTAGTTCAAATGCTTAGTCTGAAAAATAAAAACTCTCATCCTTTCACAACAGGAATACAGAGCAGAATATTCAGGTAAAAGTAATTTATGACAGTAATTATGGTACAAACCAACTTTTCAGCAGCCAGTTGCTTAAATTCCTTCTTCCCCACTTCACGCTTATCAAACCTGTAGGGAAATCACTGCAAGAAATACCCCTTCTGCCTTCTATATTCATCAGAAATAGGATGTTGTATGTGAATGCTTAACTGTGTAATGAAAAAAGGGATCTCATATGCAATGATCTGGAGGATCAAGAGGTCAACCAGTTCTCTGAAACTAAGTCTAATTTTTACTGGCAACATCTAATATTAATTACTAAAGCTCACACCTTTCCCCATTAAATTCTGAACATTTATGCACATTAATGTGAGACATCTAATAGCTTGACAGCTTTAATTTTTTTCACTGTGTGCATTTCGTTTTGTTTAACCACAAGAAAACTGAACTTCTATTTATTATGGGAAAAATTGATTTAGAATAAATCCTGACAGTTTGAGTTACTTCTGAGCTTTTGTATTTAATGGAAACACAGTATGAAATCCCTTTCTCTGCTCCCTGTGTGGGAAGGGGGAATTTGATAGCAGGAGAACAGATATCACCACTAATAAAAGTGACTGCATGGCTGGGTGGGACAGGCATGTTGTGCAGTCATTTTGCTTCAGGACCCTTCCCCAGCAGGGAAGCCCCAGCACGATGGTACTTAAATGCAGATAACCAAGAGCAGGCCCAGCAGGCAGCATTAGTTGTGATAAGTGTGCAAGAGTGCTGGTATTGCTGCCTTTACCCCAGGGGTTTCTGCAGGCTGGAGGTAGTCAATAGAGGATCAGATGTCCCTTCTCCAACCAGCCCTTGATATCTCCAGGCAAGCTGAAGCCCGTAGGGCAAATGCAGATGTTACATTCAGAAAACAAGCCTTGTTTGGTTGAGCTCTTCCTCATTGCCACAATAGCATTGTAGAGGTCTGGTGCTTGCTGGACTTTGGCTGAAATGCTCAGTCTGGTGTGACAAGCACAGATGCCAACTGGATCAAGTATGTACTGCTGCAAAACTGGAAAGTGGTCACCAACTCCTTTCACAGCAGCTACTGGGGAGACACCAGCTGAATAGAAAGGCATAAACTTGGTATGGGAGTTAAGAAAGAAAAAACCCCAAGCCATATTTTAATCATTAAGAAATAAATCATAAGTGAAATGTTGGCTACTGAAGAAGGCTAGGTGAGGACTCTGTGAGGCCCCAAGGAAATTCCTTATAGGAGAGCAGTTACTGCAGCAGAGTTCAGAAGTGGTAGGGAGACACTCCACAGCAAGGAGAGAGTGGAAAGAGTGCATGAGCTGTCCTTGATAGGACAAGGACATGACTATTAAATAGCAATTTCTGCTATTGCTTGCTTGTCTACCTTGTTTTTTCACTTTGACTCAGCATGAATAGTGGCTTAATAACTGCTTTTGTTTTGGTAGTCCCCTGACAGGAGTACTATCAGGCTGGATAAGCTTTGAGAAATTCAGGCCTCTAGAAGCAGAGGTGTCTCTGACCTCAGGTGCTGAATCTTGGTCCCTGCCCACCCTGTCACTCCTGCTTTTGTTTCCAAGGTGAGGATTTCTCCTCATCACTTCTGACACTTTTCAGTTCTTTAAGATTGTTTTGTAAACCGTCAATGTTGGAAGCACGTATATCTAAGCTGTCTAGAGTTCAGGCTTTTGTGCAAGGATATTGCTTGACAGAGGGAGAAATCCTTCCTAGTCCTTACCCTGCAGTAACATAGGATAGTGAGCAGGAAATGGTCTGATAGTTAAAGCAGATGGTTTCTCAGCAAAAGCCTTCTGTGGCTTGTGTTCTCTGTAACTTTTTTTAGTGAGACGAACCAGCTTTCCTGATATGACAGCTTCATTGCTGTGCCTTGTGGAAACATGCTGCCACTTATACTAATTTTACCTTGTAAGAATATGAGAACACAGTGGTAAAGCAAAAAAAAGTCAGCTATGATTTGAGAGATGCTTTTTTTTTTTGTGGCATAAATGGTTGCCAATAGAAGGAAGCAATTTGTTAAACGATGCAGAGAACATTAGCATTAAAATATAGATGTGTTCCTGGTTTTCCTAATTTTTACATATCTGCATCATGAGCCAATGCAATTGCTAAAAGAGTGTTCCTCAAAAAGGCTGTTCTACAACTGCATGGTTTGTAAATGACAACATTTAGGAGGAAAATAATAAAGACAAACTTATTCCAGAAGACTGCACTAACAGGGTTTAGAGTGTGAAACAGGGTGCAAGCAAATGAATGTAGAGCACTGGTGTTGATAAAGGCCAGGCAACAGGGCTGGGGAGCTGGGAGATGTAGGAGGGCCCTAGCCTTCCAGGGAGTGAGGGGGACCAAGGAGGTGGTGACACGTCTGACACCTCTTGGTTTGTGCAGACCAGGGGAAAGAGGGCAGTGTCTGCCTTTCCTCTGAGGTATAAAGGAGGAGCAAACTGGTTCACACTGTGTTGCTGCGTGTGTCCTGCTGGTCAGCCCGCGTTCGGCTGGGCAGCCCGGTCAGCTCCGACACGCCTCAACANCTGTCCTCTCCTCTAACTGGTGCATTGGACCTTTGTGTAAATTGGAGATGAGATTATGATATTTAGTTTGTTTTAGGCTATATTGACTTCCATGGACTATATCAAAATGTTTCAGATTAGGTCCTGAGTGACACTGAGGTGGTCTCCCTACAGTGCTATCAACCATGTCTTCCTAAAATGCCAAGGATTGTCTGTGTTTGATGGGAAGGGGTCACAGTGTTATCTGATGCCATTCATACTTGTTCTTGGACTTATCTGGTTTTGGAGTGATCTGTGGTCTCTGAAGGTCAAAGTACAGGAACTACAACTAATATTCACTTATAACAATTCAGAAACAATCTCTGGAAATGCCTTCACCATATTAACTGTTTGCATAAAATGAGAATTCGTAAATGTTTGTGTATTCGTCATTCACATTTCAGCTCTATAAGGCTGGACTCACTGATTTTAAATTCATGTCCCAAGACACTTTCTTCAGTTTCCTAACACTGTATTTGGGCTCTAAATGGCAAGTTGATGACATCATGATAATTTTCCTTATGTAGTAAATGGTGAAGCCATTACCACATGACTTAACGAGATATCTGACTTTTGATGAAAGAGAATGGGTTCTCAAAGAAAAAGGTTCTTAGTTAAAAACATATCTTCAATAATAGCAGAGAAAATGCAGAAAATTACTGTCAAAGTAAATTGCATTTTGGATGAATACCATCTCCTTTCGAGTTTTCCCCATCATGATAATCCTTCTTTATTTACTGATGTTGGCCTTTTCTCTTTAGAGACCTTTAGTGAAGACTTATTTTATGTTTCACGTATCATTAAAGTGACTTAAATGATCAAGGATGTGGTAGGCCTAACATTTATTTTTAATTATTAGCATAAATAAAGAGCCATCTATATTCCACATCTACAGCAATTATAAAAATGTATTTTCTTCATTTTTAAAACAAATTAAGTGCTTCAGGGAGTCAACCAGAGGGAAGAGAGGCTGTTCTTTTTGGTAATCTCTCTATATTGTCAATGTATATTAGATCTGACTGCAAAGAACCAACAATGTGGTTTTGATGCCACGCAATTCATAATTTCCATGCAGTTCCTGAGAAAGGTATCTGCATAGTAATGAAAACAGAATTGGGGAAGAAAAATACTCCAAAAGTGTTTAATCACAGCCTCATATCTACACACTGAGCTGCACAGCCTTAGATATTGTATTTCTGAAAAGAGCGGTTTAGTGCGAAATGCTATATTGGTCACAAAAAACTTAAGCTAGAAGAGAAAAGAGGCCCCTTCAGCTTTTAGATACCATCTAAAAAGCACTTTACTTTAAATTTTGGTCACTTTAAAGATGAAAAGTTTCATATGAATTGAAAAAGCTCAGCTATGTTTTGCTCAGCATTGCTTTCTATCTTCTGTTCCATTTGTACGTGTAAGTCAGCATTAGTTATAAAATGTATATGTAATTACATTTTAGAAAATACAACACTTTCAATTAATCTAATCTGAGACTCCATTTGTCAAAGTACTCTGCTTTAGTAGTTCATACTCCCTTCTCATACAGACTGTCATATTTATTTTTTTTAAATGAAAAGTCTATCATGAAATAGTAATGGTATTTTAACACTCTTGGCAAGACTGGCTACGGCACAACAGTGGAATCAACTGGTTACAACTAAATAATTCCTCTTCAAACTGTAGTGCCTTAGGTTAAACAGTCTCATCTAATAAGGCTGAGAGAAGCTTTCTGTACTTTTCTGTGTGGTGGAAGAAGGCCTCTTTTATATTACGCTAGATAATTTCTATTTCCTAAGATGCTCTTCCTGTTCAAGAGTTAACTGACTTCAGTGAGTTGTGGTATCCTGTACAGAAATGTAAGATGTTGTCATACATTTGGATGTTTTCAGTCTGGGGATTTCTTGTGATCCCATTAGATGTAAAGGGGCCACACACGGTCTTCTGGGGTCCATGTGGCTCTCTGAGGCTTCCCCATCACACAGCATGTCACAGCTCTTCACACTTGTGAAGGTTTTCACAGCACGGGGTGTCTAATGTGTCATGTTTGCTTCTTGTGGCACACCAAGATTGTCTAGCCTTTGTCACAGTGCAGATTATTAGCTGGATACCTTTTGTTGAAAAAAAGATATGATGGCAATTTGGTAACTTAGTGTAAATCCATAAATTTGTTGTTTAAAAGTTAAAGTAATTAGTTAAAAGCTTTTTGATTAATGATAGCTAACAGCTTGTATGTATGAATATTATAGTGCTGAGTGGCTGTATTCCAGGTGAAGTGATTGATGGTGTTCTGGGGGTGCACATATGTTCTGGGTGCATATAAATTATTGTTAGTCATGCAGTTTCACTAATGGGATTATTTTCAGTGGTATCTTTGCCATTTTAATGTGCTTGCTTTACAGTCTGAGTCTAGATATCCAAAACTGCTCTGTCTTGCATCACTGTTGTCATTCTCTTGTTCTTTCATGTAACTGCCCTCAGGGACAATGGCAACAAGAAAAATGAAAAGAAAATGCATTTTGATGTCTTGAGAACAGCAACATAGACAAGAGAAAACCCTAAACCAAAAAACCAAACTCATAATACTTTATATTTTAAGCAAATAAAAGGTCTACTTTGAATTTCTGGTGCAAAGACAATTTGGCTTTTAGTATAATATTTCCACATCTGTTCAACAGTCACCTGAGCAAAACTCTTTGGATGTCTGTCTTCCGTTTGCATCAGTCTGAGGTAGGAATCCAGACTATGTGGTGAAAGAAACTGGTCTCTAAAACATTCACACAATTTGTTCCTCAGGATGTAGACCTTTATATCACTTGACATTCAGGGGAGCAAGGGTTCTTTTGTAACAAAAATGTTTCTTGAAATTTCATTTGAAGGCACCAAACTGAATTGTGTGGGCTCACCTTACCAAGCATGTGGCAGCTGCTCTGGTGGTTTTGTTAGCACAGGCAGCCCACCTGACATCTCTGGCTATACCAAGAGGTCTGCGTGAACACTAAGCTTTGAGGATATGGCCAGAGCCCAGGAGTTTGACTGAGACCTTGCTGTGGGGTGTTAGACATCACCTTGAGCCAGTGGGGGTTTTGATATGTAATCTAAAATGGAACAACCGATGATGGGGTCAATTTAATAGCAAACCATCACATCCAGGGGGAACGCAGATGTGGCATCAGCTCAGTATTGGCCCCAACCTCTGACCTGGGCAATAGCTTTTTGGCTGCTGCCCACAAATGCAGAGCTACAGAATGTGTTGTTCTGGAAAACAATCCCAAAGTGCTAGGCTGACAGCAATTTCTGGGCAGTGCTCAATTGTCTCAGTGGTGCAACTAAAAAGGCAGCAATTGGGCATGTCTTCTGCAATCCCCTATTTCTATCAACCTCATCCAGAATTTACCAAAACTATTTTTAGACGTAAAGATGTCCCCTTGTGTCCTTTCAGGATTTGGCCTCTATGCTCACTCAGACCGTCTGGAATTTTGTGGGGAGGATGCCTGTCTCCCACAGCCCAGACTGGGACCATCCACTCATTTCACACAGCGAGGAGAGCAGCTGTCAGACAGTAACTGCTTTCATCCACTGACCCTCTCCCTCTGTTATTTGCACATTACTGTCATTCCTGCCTCTCTTCTCATGTGTGGCATATCTGCTTCTAGATGCTCTCAGCAGTTTCTGCATGCAGATCTGGAGCAGGCTGCCTATCAGAAATCAATATTTTAAATGATGTTTTCCCCGCAAGATTATTATCATTGTAAAAATCAAAATATTTTGCAGATCTTGAAAGCTCCAAGAGTATTCTGTGTATGAGCTGACAGGAAACCATAATCAAATTGTCAAGCAATTGCTTCTACTGTGGCAAAGTGAGAATGTTAGATTACATGTGTCAGCATGTGAAGATAAAGACTGTAGTGAACAGCACGCTGAAGGCTTGATAGGAGATGGGAAGTTTATCACTGTACGCTGTGACCTATTGTGGACAGTTCTGCTACCTCAGCACTCCTCAGTTTGCATTAAAAACTATGATCAATAAAATGCCTCAGTTTTGTCATTCTACCAACTTTATTTGGTCAATTAAACTGAAAACTAATTGCAATTCCAAAGGGTTAAGTAATAAAAGATGCAGAATGCTAATATCCATTCAGTAGTTGTTTACGGAATCTAATATTATTATCGCTGCTCTAATCTCTCCAAACTGGCATCAAAATGTATGCTGCTGTGATTATTTGAGTAAGAAAAATGGCTCATTTATTCAGCATATGCATTGGTGCTGATCTGGGATTTCAGATGTTTAAAGATTTATGTTCAAATTATTTTTTTTCAGTTTTCCTGTCCTTTTACCTATTCTTCTGTAAAATCTTCAATCTTCTTGTTCTCTATGGCTGCTCTGTGTTCACTGAAAACTTCTTACCTGTGTTTGGTGCTGAGCTTGGGACTCAAACTCAAATTGTGCTGAGAACTTGAACTCTCATTAAATTCAGTCAGAATTAATGACTCATCACCTTGCAAGATCGAGGCTTGTGGGACATGTTCTCAAGTGGCCCAATCATTCCTGTTGCTTTTTCTCTTGAAGAGAAAGAAAACTTATTTGCAGGAGTGGAATTTGAAAGGTTTTTAACTCTGGATTTCTGTTCAGAGTTGTTATTTAACTGTAGCAGAGAACAGGTATTTAATATCAGTTAAATAAATTAGTCATTTTAGAAAAGTACAGTATTTAGCCAGTCAACTAGTACAGTCTTTGTCTGACCATGAAATGATTCAAAAACAAAATTCGAAACAACAAAATTTGAAAGGAAGTAAACAGTAATACATGATGGGAGAAGGAAAACAAAGAGTAGACAATCAGAATTAGGATGCCAATGGTAGATTAAACCAGTATTATACATTGAGAGGAGGACTGGTGAAGAGAATGCACAAAATTTTATTATTTTGGTTGGCAAGAACATATTATTTCTCAGAACCATGTCTAGTAGGGACATTAATTCACACATTGAAGGGCAAAGTCTGTGCTTCTGTGATCAGTAGATCTGCTGCTTTAGTGTGTCATTTGAGAATGTGTACTGGGGAAGCAATTGGGCCTAGGCTTCTGCATTTATTAAGTACCTACATGGTGAACTCTCTCTAAATTTAAATTCCTTTGCCCCTTCTGGGGGTCACATGCATTTATAGCTGAGTCCTAGCCCCATTAAAGCAGAAGGAAGATGACAGATGAGATTCTCTTGATTTGGAGAAGATATTCTTTGTCACAGTCTTGAAGGCTTATCAAATGTTAGGAATCTGAGACTCAGAAGAAGAGGGACTGAGGCTGTGACTGATCCAAGATTCAAGTGTAGTGCTAGGGGAAAAAAAACCTCTTTCATCCCAAGCTACTAGGTCTTTCAAACAAGCACTTCAGTGTCTCCTCTCTTCATGATTTCTCTCCATGCGAACACTTTTTCTACCGTCCAGAGCAATATAAAGCAATTTGAGAATGTTGTTGAAAAAGGTAGGATTTGAACCTGTATAAAAATGATCATATGTGGACAGTATCCTAGGGGGAGATTGAAGTACAAAAGGAAAGTTAAGAAAACCCTGTGGGCTGAAAACTTGCTGTTGATGCACGTTCAGTACACACTAGTTTAGTGCTCAGAAACTTTTGCCAGCAGTCTGTAGGCCTTTTCATTATCAAATTACTGTTTGTGTTCAGTCACTGTTTTCTCATCCCAAAGGCTTATCAACTCTATTTCCCTAAGCAAATGTATCTCTTCAGTAAAATTTGCAGTCCAGAAAGCCAAGTGCACCCTGGGCTGCATCCGAAATCCCCTCTGCTGTGCTCTGGTGAGACCCCCCTGCAGTGCTGTGTCTGGGGCTGGAAACACAGGAGGGACATGGATCTGTTGAAGTGAGACTGGGGGGAGACCATGAAGATATCCAGAGGGTTGGAACACCTTTCCTATAAAGACATGCTGAGAGCTGGGGCTGTTAGCCTGAAGAAGAGAAGGCTCTGCAGAGACCTTAGAGACCCTTTGGGTACCTAAAGGAGAGCCTGTAAGAGGGACTTTTTACACTGGTATGCAGTGCTAGGACAAGGGGGAATGGCTTTAAACTGAAAGAGGAGAGGTTTATGTTAGATTCTAGGAAGAAATTATTTGCTTTGAGGATGGTGAGGCTGGAACACTCCACTCTGTATCTGTGGAAGTGTTCAAGACTTTAAGCAACCTGATCTAGTGGGAGGTATCCCTGCCCATGGCAGGGGTATTGGAACAAGATGATTTTTAAGGTCCCTCCCAAGCCAAACTGTTCTATGATGTTAGTTGACAGCTATACAGCTAATAAGTTTTGTTCACTCCACCTAAGCAATGAATCCTGACTGGCTACTTTGTGCTGTCACAATGGGAACTGCAAATGAGTAGGAATTAAGCAGCAGCTACTTTTGCTTTAACTCTTGGTTTGAAACTGCTTACTTGTGGTTTATTTTTGCACAGCTCTCCAAGCTGCCTAGCTGAAAAAGCATTTAAAATGTTTGTTGTATTGCTGGGAAGGATAGCCTGCCAAGGGCTATTACGATGACAAAATAAATGCCAGTGACTGTACTTTGCCAGCGGAATATTGGACTAGAACTTTTTTTCTTCAGCATTTTCCACAGTCACTATCTGAATGGAAAATGGCAAGAATGTTGGGGTGAAATGTCGTAGATTCAGCATTCTTCCTCGACTTGTTCTCCTCTTTATTTGTAGGAACTTAAGTACGCACCCTCCTAAATGAATTTATACAGGACCCTACTTCATCTTCCTGCCTCTTTCAATTGCTTTGATAATTATAAGAATTTTAGCATTAGAAGAATGCCTTTGTAGTATCACTCAAGAGGAGTCTTTGTTGTCATACATCTTAATAATTTATCATGCTCTTGATAAGAATTCTAGATCAGTAGATAAGAGTAAACAAGTTCAGGGAGACAGCCGTTTGATGCTGATGTCAATTTTGCAGCAACCGATTTGGTCTTGTGTCATTACGACTTAAGATGTATAATTGCAAGATCATCATTTTGGAGAAGTTACTACTGCCAAATATTTTACAGAATGTGTATTCATTAAGCAGCTTAAAATGAAATGCACCTTTCCTTACTAACATGGAAAAGAGGAAAAAACTGTATTGGGAAGACCTTAAAACATTTATAAATGAGGAGAATGTGCTGCAATCTCTATTCTAAAATAGGAAAGAGTTATTTTGGTTTTTTTAATATAAACAAGCCATTAGAAATGGATGAAATAGTTCAGATAAAAATAGGATTAAACTGAACCTATAGTTAATACTCAAAAATACTGAATCCTTGAGAAATTGATAGTCATTTTTGAATGTCTCAGTAACTGGTCTCATTAGCAGGGGCTAAGGAAAACAGGAAAATATGTAATAAATAAGGTAATTCTGCAGAGGGGTTTAGTGATCTCAGTTTAAGTATTTGGGAGTTTCTATGTGCTTTTTTCATGATCATGTCTGTTAGTGTGTTTACAAATAACTGTAGTAGGAAACCATATGGAAGAACAGCACATGACTGCAACATCAGCTCAGTGAGAAATGCCTGCAGTTGCTTGTGAACCTGACAGTATTTTGGAATGATGAGCTTTGTAATGCCCTTTGTCAGTGGCAAAAAGAAGGTGGTGGTTCTTAGCTCCCTCTGCTACACTCCTTATGAGAAGTGACAGCGGATCTGAGTGATCTGTGAAAAAGGGGAGCACAAAATGTGCGACTTGTATCAAGTTTCTGCTCAAGTGCAATGAGAACAGCAAAAATGGCTGTTGGATGTTAATTAGTCTATTTCGAACATACTGGAATAGTCTTAGCTGCTACAGAATTCTTGCTAAAGAATTCTAAAAATCCATTTGGGAGCGAGCAGATAATTGTAGCTGGGTGGATAGAGCAACAGCATCATGGAATATTTCAGGAAATTTGAGGAAATGAAACCAAAATGCCTTTCAGGATCAACCCATTGAGAAGTTTAACAATTTTGGAGCGTAATGGAAGGAAGATAGTACAGGTTTATTTATTCTTATTGGAGAAAACAAGAGGTTAGGTTCTGATCTAAGATGCAGTGGTAGAAGCCAGGAGTTACTTTATAAAAAATGAAAGGCGCTACAGTAGTAAAACAAGATCTCATCTTGTGGCTATGGTGACTTGGGTTCTGCTTGTGGAGTTGTGTTTGCTTTTAAAACGTGTTCAAGCATTGGCCTCGTTACTACTCTGAGCTGGTTCTGTTTTTAGCTTTAGGCAGATACCTAGGAGTGGGCAGGTGTGTCTGTTGATCCATTTAGACTAGACCCCACTACTCAGACCAGCTTACTGCCCAAAGGCAGGAGAAGCCTGGCCTGTAAATCTGCTTCTTTGTGACCTGAGTCCCTGTCCCAAGAGCACTGATTACCTGCTAACATTTCTGGTATGAGGACAGCAGTAAAAACAGCTATTACAGCGGAATGAAACCAAGCACAGCTAGGAAAAAGCTAACTCAAAATGAAGGGGATGAGGAGCCTGGAAGAGGTAATGGTCCTGGAAAACATTTTGGCCCTAGGACAAAGAGTTATTTCTAATAGGTTTTCTTAAAAGCATTGTCAACACAAATTCCTTCTGTTCTGTAGAGATCTCTTTCTGTTTCAGGTATCTTTCACAAACCACCGTCACTGAGTAGTTGTTGCTGCCTCATCTTTTCCATCTGAACATTTTCTCTTCTTCAAAGTGATTTTAATTGTTGCAGTAGCATAGCTACTCTATGGATCTTTGTTGCATTCTCTAAGAACTCTTGCCCAGTGTCAAACCAGGGTTGAAGCTGTCCATTATGAACGAAACACAATGCGGCTTCACAAACAGCATTATTGAAGAGGCACTTTGCATTATTCCAAGTACCCACTTTACTAAGATGTGTCTACTCTCAAGAGTAATAAGGGCTGAATTTAGTTCTCTGTGAACAATTCAAGGGTCAGGGTCTAGACTCACTTGTGCTAGATTAAATGTAGTGGAGCACCACAGAAGTCAGTTGTTGTTATGGCTCTGTGTGGCTGCAGCAGAGATTGAAATGTTTTTCTCTGTATCACAAGTAGGGCTCTCCCAGGCCAAATATATAGATTATATTTCCTGAGCACTTACCACGAAGTAGAAGAAATATGTATTTAACAACCTTAGAGAAATGAAAATAGGATTTAGTAACTTAAGATATTAACATTTTTGTCAATCTCCAGTTGTTTGTTTACCCTTTTTCTCTAACGTTGTTTGCAGCTTTCCATTTTATTTGGGCTAAAAAAAAAAAAAAAAGATGAAAGAGAGGAGTAATATCTTTTAGCATTTTTATAGTAACAGTTATGGTAATTTTAGAACATTGTCATGCCAGTTGGTGTGTTAAGGTAATTTGAAGACATTACAACAAGATGGAGAAAAAAATCTTTTATGCTGATGTCGTCTGATTTACTCACAGCGGAAGCCTGGGTTTTCATCACTGTTAGTGTAGCAGGCCTGCTGTTACACCTGCCTCACTACTTCTCAAATACAATATGATGGGCTTTTAGGAAGAATATTGATAAACTTGAGTCAAGGAGTATAGCCCAGTATCACTCCTGGTTTTTGGACATTTCCGACTGAGTCCCCACTGCTGAGAGCCTGACCTGTCTGGAGCTGCACAGTAATGTGCCATGTTGTTTTAATGAAGAGGACTGAAGGCAAAGAGATGAAGGGTGTCTTTCCCCAAATGATGCATGAAAGCCTGGGGTCTGTTGAGGCTGCCAATGCAGGCTTCTGTGCACCCTGGGTGACACGGTGGCTCCCGTATCTTATGCCTTGTTGCCCTCACTTTCCCAAGGGCTGGATCTCCTTTCTTTTTCCATCCATCTCATTGAGGGCAGGAAGATGAGATTCTGTTGAGCTGAAAAGAAGAAAATGTTACTTTTCCACCTTCAGTTTTTAGTGATTTTAATGGGCATGGCTGATATGGGAGAGAGGCTGGAGCTGGCTGAGGTTGCTGTGGGGTTGCCCTGGGGTGTTGAGGTGAACATGGGCCCATATCCTCAGCCAGGAGATTTGCTGAGGATGAGCGAAGCTCGCCCCTGTGAGGAGACAGAGCTCATTGCCATGCAAATTGCTGAACCACAAAGGCTGGTCTGTTCAGAAGTGCTTTCAGACCAGGGTGGCTTGTGGAGTCACCTCTGCCCTGACCCGGTTTTCCAGGAGAGTGTGCTGGAAGTGGCCATGTGGAAGGGAGAGCAGAAAAGAGCCAAGAGATTGAGGCGAGGGCTTTGGGGATTTGTAGGGGATGTCTTCAGAGGTGAGCTGTTCCTGAACCAGTGCTTCCTTACCAAGGTGAGGACTAACTGCTCCTTCATGAATTCCTGCCTCTGGCTTAATGCCAATATCTTTATGCCTGTGAGATTTAACCTGTTCAGTGGGCTGAAGCACTCAGCCTGTGGCTGTCTTGGAGCACAAGGGAGGTTGGTTTTGCCTGTCCTGTTTAGCAGGACAAATGCAGCAGAAGCTCTTGAAGGAAGCTGGTGCCTGGTTCCTCTGTGAGAGAGAGGATGTGTGACCTAGGGAGTGCATGTCTGCAAAAGCTTTTTCTCACCTACACAGGGAGCAACAAGGAGAAACAGGGCCAGTCTGTTGAGAAGTTAAGCTTAAAGCATCCTTAACAGGAGAGTGGGAGGGAATACTGTTTAATCTGAGTTTTACCACTCTCAGGAGATAAGAGTGGAGGAGTGAGGAAAGTACATCATGACATACTCTGTGACATGGCAGAGAAATGTTACCCTTTTTTCAGCATTGCCAAGGAGCACAAGTTATTGACTTGCACTCTGTTGTAGCCAGGTACTGTAGAAACACAGCAAAACCCTGTAAACTCCTTAGATAGGGGCTGTCTTTCTAAGCTAGGGAGTACAGACTCCTTGTTTTATGTTCTGACAAGCTGGCTTTCTTGCAAGTCAAGCAGTATTTCCACAAAAATCAGAAACAGGTGTTTGTTTCACATGTTTTCAAGTGGTACCTGGTTTTCACTGCCCTCTCTAAACATGTGCACTATGTGTGCCCAGGGGGCTCAGCATCTTTTCCACAGTAAACTACTCATTGGACTTACCTGAGCTTCCTGTGTTTTCACAGCAAATAACTGAGTTAAGCATTCTCTGAGAATCAGCAATTTTTATTATTTGTTACAGATCTCTGAATTTATACACAGTTATTAAAAAAGGGTGCATTTCACACATTGGTATACACTATTCTCATAATACAGTGATAGCAATTCAGTGTTGTGTTTTCCATAGTGTCTGGTCAAAGGAAGAGGTGAGCAAAGGGTCACCGAATCTGGTGATGGCACTTCAGGTGTGTCTACAAAATACAGAACAACACAGTGTACAATTCTCATGGGAAGTGATCACTACCAATGAGAGACTTGTCTCTCAGTGCCCATCTCTTTTTCCTGGCAGTTGGTGATAGCTCTTGGTTTGCAGCAGGTGACCCAATGACACACATGTGTGAAGGTGACAGACCAGCTGCCGTGCAGCACCTGCCCTGGTTAATGCTGGCTCCTGTCACTGCAAGCAGTGTCATGAGCAGGAGCAACCTGCTGGGAGTTTGATCAGGTCCTGGTGATCTCAGGATAGTTACTGTGGAAGATGTGTTGGTGGCCAACCTGCCGCACTGGGGATGTCCAGGATGGGATACTCATCTTCCCCCAGCTGGTTACTGGACAGAGATCCAATTTGTCTTTTCTCTTAACCTTTTCTCGTACTTTTATCACCAAAATAACTTGCACTATTAGAGTATGCCATTAGCTATGGACCCTACTAATAAGACTTTGTGCATGTGAGCCTGTCTCAACGTACTTTGTGCTACAATTAACGTGTTAGAACCTAATATCCATTGGAGTCTCTGGTGGTGGTAGTAATGCAGCAATGTAGTATCACAAAGCTCATTTGCATAGGCCGTCAAGTGTTGCTGTGATGCCACATAACTCCTTCTAGAAGGACAGGGAGACCTGAGAATTTTACAATAAGTGAAGAGGAAAAACTACAACTTGAATTCACTTATAGTTAGGGTTCTTGTCCAGTACACACTTCAGATGGAGCAATAAGCTTTCAGCTTCCATGTAACTATGCACAGCAGGTCACCCACTTGGTCTGTCTGGATTTAGATGAGAAAGGAGGTACTTGTCGGAAATCCAAGGAATGCTCTGTGGAGCAGATTTTTAAAAGGAAAGTCATTATCCACAGTGCAAGCCAGGCTTCCTTCAAAAGCTTATCCCCAGTTTAGGCACCAAAACAAAGTGATCATATTCAACCCAAGAGCTCAGTGTTGTATGTGTGTGTGCAGAGTCCTGATCTCTGTGGCACTGCCAAGGCAATGGGGGCAGCTGCTTCTCAAAATCATGAAAGTCTAAATGTGACCTTGGCATATAGAAAACTCTGTCCATCCACAAGTGAGGATGCTGAGCCCTTGAAGATTTACCCCCTGGACTCTTGGAAGTCTGGTCCTGCATCTGTTTGATCTGGAAGTGCTGGGAGGGAGCTCTTGCTATGCAGATTCACTTCCTTGTTGAATTCATTTAGAACTGGTTATCATATTTTGTAATTACTCTGTCATAAGCATAAATATATTTGGGGGAGTAAAAATCATTATTAATTTGTTAAAGTACTATTACAAATCTCTTTGGCATAGTTTTCATTATTCTCTGTTTTGTTAGAAGCATGTATCTTTTTCACAGCAAATTACACTTCACTTGATTAAATGCTGGGAGAAACTTTGCTCCCTGTCAGTGGAACAACTTTTACTAAGGCAGTGGTTGTTCTATGCTTTTCACTTTGACTAACTTAAGAGAAGTAAGTTTAAGAAATAATTAAGCGTAGATTACACATGACAGAATCTTTAATTATATTTTTTCCCCTTTTCCCCTTTTTTTTGCTTTACTTCCTGATGATGTTGATAAAAGCTCTGTTCACAACTCGCTTTTGGTTTCAACATGTCAGGAGGTCATCACAGGGCTGTGGTCTGCCTTGACCTGTTTTGTTATTTTTAACTTAGTTTATTACTTGCTTTGCAACAACTCAGAAATTCTGAGATGTTGCAAGGAGTTCTTAAGAGCACAAGCCTGTGCTCAGGAAAATGCAGAGAAGCTAATAGCTTAGCCAATGTCATGCACAAAAGCAATTGGTGCAATTGAGAACAAGTGTGAGCCTTGCAACCAATTCTTTTTTCAGTGTTTTCCAGAATGGAAGCCCACTTATTCAGATAGTGGGCTGTGCTGTGAATACAGACAGTGAAACACTCTGATCCTCTGGCTGAAAGAGTTCGATCAATATGTGGAATTGTGGTTATTACTAATGATTCACATTACCAATTTTTATCAATAATTTGTGGTTTTGCTAAAATAGTGCTTTGACCCATTGCAAACCATAACACATTTTCAGTATATTCTTTCAAGCTATAATCTTTAAGAACTTTTCATTTTGTTCTGTAGATTTTTATAATTGTTGACAAACAGTTTGAGTATGCACTGTCACATACACCGTATGTGGTGTGCATTACTTCTCAATTTCTCTTGCATTGTTGAATAATTTGCCAGAACACAGCCAGTACTGCAACCCAGCTGAACTTGTGCTACACTGTCTGTCCCCAGTTTGCAGTAAGAGAAACACTGGGAGTCACATTCCCTTATGGCACAGCTCTAATGTCACTGGGTTTATTCTAATTGAGAATATCACCCTTGCTACAGAGACATACATTAAAATGATCCTTTTTTTTTCTTTTATCTATGGATATTCATTAACCTAAGGGAATAACCTAAACTTGCACTGTGGTGAATCTTTTAATAGCTGGACAAACAGAAGGAGTATTGAGAGAACAACTTCTGTCTGATAAATAGCAATTCATTTCTCTTGGTGCCCAAGGTTAGGCCATGCAGCTTAACCAGTGATAACCTACCATCCTTGAAAGTCAAAGATCCCTTTCACTAATCACCTGTGTCCCTATATAACACTCATCTCTCAACTTCTATACATCCCATGGAGAGCCTGTGTTGCACAAAAGTTACATACAGCCCTGTCTGTTTCATGGATGGTTTTTGTTGTTGAGCGTAGAAATCACATTGCTCCCCATGTCTGCAGTGCCTTGTTGAAGAGGGAAGATTGTTAGTGGAGTAAGGTTGTGGTTCCACTCTGTCTTTAAACAAGAATGTGCAGTAAATGGTGGGTGCTTTGGTTCCTTAGCAGCACACCTGGGCCTGACGGGCACCAAAAAAGAGCTTTTTCTCCCAGAATCTCAGACCCTTTGCAAACTCTAAAGTAGTGTCATTAACTCTATTTTATACATGAGAATATGAGAGACATGTTAGTTATTGATCTTTGCATTTAAAAAAGTAACTACTGATGTTTGGGTGCCTCAGTTTTGTTGTAAATGATTGAAAAATTATCTCTACCAGGAAATCCTTTTTATGCTCTTGCCTGCATCTTCTACATTTCTATGACTTGGAATAATCTTTCTAGTCTTTGAAAGGGTTGGTTTTGGTTTGGATTTTTTTAATAGGCCATTTGAAAGGTTAGGTTTTGGTTTGTTTTGGAGTTTTTTTAATAGGCTATTATTAATAGGTAGTATTTTCAAAAGTCCCAAGTTTTAGTAGAAGCATAGGGAGAGACTTTATCTTAGTTTTCAGGGAGTAAAATATGATGAAAAAAAAAAGTAAAAATAAAATTTTGGATTTGTTGTTTTACATATGATGGTTTTAATGTTGACCTGACACCAAGGCATTTGCCAAAGGCAGTGAAGCTCCTGAAGTACAGGGTGGATTCGGCCTTTTACTGATCTAGAACAGAGTGGGTAGTAAGTCCACCTGGACATTGTGGACAGAGAAAACAAGAAGTGAAGGAAACCAATATACATTCAAAACAGAAGAAAAAGTGTTTGACAGGCAAGAAACAAACCAATGATTTTGTTCACAGTCAGCCCTGAAATGGGAGGATCTAATTCCAAGGCCTCTTGTGCTTTTTGCAGTGTTTGATGTCAAATGCACAATGTAAATTTTCCCTGCCATTGTTTTTACATGTGATTTTGACATCTGATGTAAAAATATTACTAAAATACTTTATCATTCTTTGTAGAGCAATTCCAGGTATCTTTTCAAATGACACCATCATGGAAATGTCATTTTTTTCCCCCATAACTGGTTTTAATTATCTTGGAAAAACATCTGTGTTAATTGTATAGTGTGTTTTGTTTGACTTATAGCCTTTATTCTTTTAGGTGGTTAACACTAAAATGGCCATTATTGCTACTACATAAAAATCTTAAAACAAATTAAGTTTCAACTTAAGAACTTCAGATAATACTGACAAATACTTGAGACAAGTGTGCCCTGATTTGCTTTCACTGTTGCCAAGAAAGGAGGTGGGGGGGGAGTTATATCTGCAGTTATTCCTTTCCTGGGGAGCAGATCTGAGGAATGAGTTCTGTGAACACCTGCAGCAACACTCAGTATTTCTCATATACCAAAATTAACAGCCACACAGAGGGCTTTTGCATAGGAGACACATCCTCCAGTGAGCTAGACAAGAACTATAGATGTCCTCCAACAATGATAGATAGGCTGTACCTCCACAGTGATTTAATGTGCAACAACCTTGTTTGTAGATATGAATCCTTGTCACATCTATGTGAGAGATTCTGCACAGCATCCTAATGGGTTTCCAGCAGCCTCTGAGATGGTCTGCCTCAAACTGGTCCTTAAAGGGACCTTAAAGATCATTTAATTCCAACTCTGCATTCCTCAAGTATTCCAGCACCATGAGGACTCCTGTACTTACTTTTCTGTAGAACACTTCCAGGTTGGAGACATGACTGAAAGGATATAACAGCTTAGTTGCAGAAAATGTTTATAAATGCATATTCACTGTTAACCTGGACCACCTACTTAAGCTGTAATCCATTAAAAAAAGAAAGCATTTAAAAATTTCTTTTAATAACCAAGTTATGGATTTAGAAGTTTTATAGCATCACTTCAAAATAGGCAAAATAGATCCTGTGGGTGCATTCAGGGTGTTAAACAGCATTTAACAAGGCATATCCCATTAAAATCATAGGCTGCTGTCTGGAAAAAAAAGAGCAGCAAGAATGTAATGGAAAACAAAATAAATCAAGCAAATGCACACTGAATCTTAGCTATGAATCTGGCCTTAGGCAATTTGGCACCAGTTTGCACCCTTGGAGATCAGCTGCATTGCAGAGGAGCTGCTCTCTGACGAGAGGGTGCCTTTACAAGCCTGTTCAAGGCTGTGCTGCAGCCCTCTGCCAAATGAGTTTCTTCTGCCCAGGGACAGGTGCTGAATCACGTCTCTCTTGGTCAAACAGGAGCCATCTGCTTCTGTACCAGCACTGTCCTTTCCTGGTGGAGATGCTGGCTTCTCCTCTGTGATGGAGAGCCTGCAGGATAATTGTCATTCTGAGCTGAAGAAGAGGGATCAGTGGCTGAGAAGTGAGTCTAATCCTGTGTTCTAAGGAACATTTTTTTTTTTTTGTGTATGTGGTGAAGTAGTCAATCGTTTCACTAACGAACTGAAATGAGAGGATGATTCTGCAGCCACTTGCCTATCTATCTACCAAAACCTTTGCTAGAGACACTTATTTTTAACCAACACCCCTGAAGTTGCATAAACTTATGGACAATAAGCACTAATGGAGAGCACAAGTTAAACAGGATTGAGTTGAACAGGATGATAGTCAAGCTTATAATACAGGAGGAGAAATCCACTTGCCTGTGGAACTGGATTGTTTCTACATGTCCCAAAACAGGATGAAGAAGCTCAATTTTCAGTGGTAATAAAGTGCAGTAAACTAGCAAAACCTAAGTCCTGTGTGGCTTCAAGTTTACAGTGGCATTGTTTGAAACCGTCCTACTTTGATCCCTTCTTAAAGATGTAAATGTGACTTGTACTCAGATACTTTTGTGACTGAAGTTTTAAGCCAAGGCAATAACTCTGCAGAAAGTGTGTTTTTGGAGGAAGTGGTTGTCTATGGCCTAAAATAAATGGCTGGTCCCAGAGTCCCTGGAGCAGCTTGCTTTCCTTGGACAGCACAGGATGGGCAGCACGCTAAGCTTCAAATACTGACAAATGTTTTTTGAAGTGCTACTAGCTATATTAAACCTGCAAATGCTCACAGTAGCCCCATTTTAACCACTTACCCTCATTTTTCCTGCAGTCATTATTTGTTCCCTTCATTTTCTTGTGGCTGAGCCATGAAAATGGCACACAGAAACAATACTGACAAAAAAAAAGGAGAGAATAGATTGAGAATATATATGAACATGTAAGTATTTATGCATCCCACATTAGCTATTACCATAGAATGTGCCAATTTAAATGACTCTTCATTGATAACTGCTTTACAATTACTTGAAAATATTGCAGAAGAGGACCTTGATCTATAAAGAGCACTGAGGAACAAATGCTGGAAAGCCTTCTGGTACAGGAAAGTATATGTTTCATTTTAAGGATGTTTAAACAGTCATGCTGAATATCTTAGGACTCACCCATTTAAATGCATTACTAAATTGTGACCTAAGGCTTTCCAGCTGTCTGAAGATAAAAGATTTTTACTGAGTAAAAATCAGTGTGTTTAATAAGTGATGTATTTTAAAATAATAAAACTAAAAAAAGTTGATGCTGGCTATGTTCCTGGGATTAGCAAAAGACCATTGGCTTTCCTCATCCGTTAATTAATCCAGGAGGAATTACACAAACTTTTGTTGACATCCTGCTCTTCCAGATGAAGAGTAAACCTGTGCTTCTTGGTGGAACATGGACTTGTTAAATACTCCCTTTGCCTTTTAGAAGTACAGAGGTGTTCTTCCACTTTGGGGAAAAGAAAAAATTAAATCTTTGACTATTTAAGAGTAGACTAAATTTTACATTTTCCCAGCCTGAGCAAGGACGGATATCTGTCTGGCCTGTTAATAAATAAATAGCTTTTATTTCTCAAAAGGATTATATATGTACTTATGGTAAAACAATTTATTACATTTTATACGTAAATAAAAGTTGATTTTGAATAGGTAGTGCTTACTGATAAGAAAAGTAAATTGTTGCTAAGTAATTTCTAGATACTATGAATATGTTCTGGAATTTTTTTAAGAAGAACCTCAGAATACTAACTTTCCATAAATATTTTTTGCTTATGAAGCATTCAATAGCAAGAAAATTATGGGAAAAATTAGCACTAAAAAAAAAAAAGAAAAAAGAAAAAAAAATTGGATTGTTGTCAACCAGAGCAAAATGCCTGCCAGAAATATTTAAAGCAGATATTGATTGAGATACCATCTTACAGTCTTGGCAGCGAGATAACTTTTACATAGAACAGGGAAAGCCAAAAGGCTAAATTCTCCGAAGAGTAGGGTGTTCAAAAACCTGCCCAGGCTCATGACCCAAGAGCAGTCTCTTCAGAGTACTTCTGAGTGAAACAGTCTATTATTGATTCTACAGGCTTTCTTGCTTTCCTTGTCTTTAGTTTCTTCTGCTGTCTTTCATTTCAGTCATCTGGGGCTTTTCAGGAAATCTCAAAGAAGAAGTATCTGATCTCTTGTTTTGCAATTTCTATTATTCCCATCCACATTACCTTGTTAAAGTGCTAAGAAGTTTGAGAACACACTAGCAATTTAAAGATGTAGAGCATTAAAAGAGTATGAATTTTTGTAGATACAGTGTGTAGTTTTTGTGCATTTATATATATATGAATATATTTATAAAGCCCTACATTATTCTCACAAAATTTAAAATGCAGTCCAAGGCACTCTCAAGGCTGAATGTCAATGAAACTGGAGAATTCTGAATAATGGAGGTGCAAGGTTAAGGTCACTCCAACCAACTTCTGTGCTGTTCTTGTTAGTAGGGCTATGAACAGCCCTTTGCATAGTTTAGGGGATTAACCTGAGAGGAGGAGCACTTTTCTGTAATGTGCAAGAATACTGTGGTCTTATAAGGAGCTCATTGCAAGTTTGCCAGAAGCATAACAGTGTATTTTTAGCTAAAACAAATTGGTCTTTCCTTTAGAAAGCCATGTGCTGAAACACTTCTATTAGCAGAGGAATGAAAGTCAGTTTTTATGAAGAAATGACAGATTAATGCGGCTGCTGCTACCCCACAGCCAGTGGAGTCAAAGTTGCTGTGGGTGTTTTTGTTTGTTAGCTTGTAGGGCTTTTTTACTGTTGTTTTGTGGGGGTGTTGAGATTTTTTGTGATTTGGTTGGTTTTAATTTTTTTTCCAGAACAGTTCTATTCATTGAGGATTTCATCCACTGAGGTCAGTCAGGGCTGTAGTTCTTGCTAAGCTTCTTAGGAATGTCATTTGATGGGTACAAACACCTCTTTTGGAATTGAGGAAAATGGGGCAAATCAAGTACCAAAAGACTCCTATTTTTTTTCTTCTTTTTAGGGGAAAAAAAAGACTTTTTTCCCTGTTTCTGAAAGACTGAATTACAAAATGGCAAATACAGAATGCATGTAGAAAATGGGAAATGGAGAGAATAGTGGAGATGTGGGGAAGAAACACAGCTGAGTTTAACATTCTGGTTATGATCAGATTTGTTACCATTTCAGGCACAAAGACTGTAGAGTTTTTATTTCTTAGGGTTGACTTGGAAGAGAAGATACATTATTTGAAATTCTGGATGCATTAACTTCATTCTCATTTTCATTCTGTTTCCATTGGAAGACTTTTATTTTACTACAAGTTTCTGGAGCAGAAATATGTAAACTTTTAAATTTCAGTTTAAATTGACCATACAAAAGACAGAACTTGAAGACTTGCACTACAACTGGCTGGGTACATCTGAGCCTCCATCTTTAACAGCACGTCTGTGCCCAGTGCAGTTTATTCTCTGAGCAACTCAAGTTAGAGCAGTTTTATGAGGGCCTGGCTTGGAGCAACTCAGCCTGGGGCTTTTCCAAGCTGCCAGTCCCATTCTCTCTACACTTGGTGCTTTTTAGTCCCACCTCTTTTTATAGGACTGTATTTCTTCACAAAGGCCGTGAAACATGCAGCAGTATTTCTGACACTTGGGGTTGTTTATTAATGGTTGATACTAAGTGGGCATACAGGACAGAATAGGAGCTGCTTTCTCCAGCTGCTAGCTAACACTATATCCTTTGGACTGCAAGTTTATGATCCAGTGGGTGGCAAAATTTTCTAGATGTTGTGACTCCACGGGGATAGACAATAGCCTAGTTAATGAATTTCCAGTCTTCTTTCCATTTTAGTGCAAATCTGTATACTGGGGTATAACTTTTTGGCATTATAAATCTATTTAATTTATAATTATCAATAGCTGGTTCTACCTGCTTTTTTCTAACATGCTTAACAATATGCTCTGTGGACTGAAGATCTTAAAATACAAGTAATATGTTGGGTTCAATCCTCAGGATAAAAGGTTCAGTAGATTTACTACAGCTGATCTTCCTTAAATTCCTGTCATTTACTAAATTCCTTAGAACTGAGACTTTGCATGCTATATAGGAAACTTTAGAATTATTTCCTGGATGTAATACAGCAAGTCAATTATATAAATTCATTCTTTTTAGGTGATTTGCTACTGGCTGCATATTGATCTTTGATGAAAAAGTATTATGAAAGGAAATTTATGTGCCCATAAACTTGATGGCAATAGTGATAAACAGGATTTGCATGCAGGCACAGCTACTGCTTGCATTCCCAACAGGGAGGTTATATTGCTTCCCTCCTTGTGACTGGAAGTGAGAAATAGTGCTTTGACTTTTAGATTCATGAATTTGGTGTATGTGTGTCTGTGCATGTGTGCAAGCATGGAATATACTCATCATATGGTAAATTAGAGATATTTAACTCTTTTATTTACATTTAGTGACTGTGGAGCACATCTTGGGTAGATCAGGCCCAGCTCAGATTCTATGCTGCTGACACACTTTCCATACAGGAAGAGTTTCCCTGTTTTTTTGGCTTTTCACATTATTTGTGCTGGAGGAATATCTCCAAGGGGGCTGCATCCTTTCTCAGTTTTTCAGAAGGGGACAAGTGGTTTGTACCTGTTTAGTTTATGCTGGGGTTGGGTACCATGAATTGAATATTCCCTGAATGTTTGTTTCAGTACTGCTGACAAATAGGGATGGGTTGTTGGATGTCAGTGTAGGAGTTGATGTCACTTTGAGAGCTCCCCACTGACAGGGGGGAGGTTGTCAGACCCTTCTGCAGAACCCTTTGGTGCAAGGCCTGTGGGTCTCAGCCAAACACAGTGCACTGTCAGCAGGGACTACCATTTTTTGCCATGGTTGAAAGTAGAAGTCACATGAAAATTAGTGACTCGTAATAACCTTGTGATCCATCCTCAAGGTGTTAATCATCCTCACAGTACATTAAACAGTCAATTTGATCTGTGCATCAATCTCCCACAAAATGATGGGAAAAACAATATCATAGTAAGATAGTCCAACAAAATAATTAATATGCAGTATTAAATCTCTCATAAACGGACTGTGAGGAAAAGAAAGCTCAGTCATTACACTGGATTTAATTTGCTGAGGGAAACAGCCTTCACACCTGAGCCACAGTCACAGCTTGGTTTTCTCTCAATTAAATCCATGCTTGTCTAAAGCAATGAGGATTTGGAGGACAAGATCAGGGCACATGCTAATGAAATTCCCTGCAGAACAAGAACATTATGCAGAAACTGTTACAAGGCATAGACCACATAATCTGTTTTTAAAATTCTTTCTAAAGCAGTGAATGCAAAAGCTTGGTGAACATTAGATGTAGATCATGCTATTAATAATGAGAATTATTTTTTCAGAGTAAAATTTTATGGATATTCTAAGCTTTGGCTATAGGATGTTGCTATTCAAGTGTACTTCTCATAAGATTTATATTTTTACACCTATCCTTTTGAAATCTAAACAAAAAGTTGTTGCTTAGTCCTCTCCTGATTCATTTAGAATTCTTCCCTTCATAAACTATGTTGTTGGCCAAATCAAACTAAAGCACTATGATCTACTGCAATACTGCTCTAATTAGGTTTTCTTGCCAGGCTGTTAGAATTTCTGGCAGTATCACATAGCTCCCAGAGAATCTCTAAGTTGGGGCTTCCAGAACGTTGCAAGTAGTTACTATGAAGCATTGCTTTTTCCTTACTGAAAACCATGCCTTAGAAGGATGATGAGCAATTGCATTCAAAAACATTTTGAGATATGCCAAGTGCAGATTTTTTTTTTTTTTTCTCAAACACAGCAATTTTTTTTCAGGAACTTTTTCAAGATTCTTCATCTGTATACATGTATAAGCAAGTACCTCTATTAAATGATGCTTGACCATATGCATATACATTCACAAATTCCTTCCCCAAGTCTAGAATTGAATTTGAACTGTTTCAAGTCATTCCTAATGAAGCCCTTTCTTTAATTCCATAGGGCATTTTTTGGCTTCTGTTGGTAACTCTCAAGAGAATTTCATAAAAGAAATTTCAAGGAGCTTAAGAAGTCTGTTAAAACTAAAACTTTTTACGTTGAATAATGTTTTGATTTGCCTTTAAAATATGAATTCTGAGGGTGTTTTTTGTTTTCCTGCCCCTGTGCCAAAGTCATCAATCTCCAAATTTGGCATTGGAGAAATCCAGCATTGTAAGTTTCCAACTTTAGGAGTCTCAGACTGTTCTGACTGGCTTCTGTCCACATAGTTTATTTAAATAGAAACATAATACAACTGTAAATGCCTGGCAACAGGAAACCCTTTTTCAGAATTTGTTTATTTGGAAAATTCTGAATTAAAAATACTGGACATGAAAAGAGAGGGTCTAAGAAATCATTTAGTTTCTCTCTTCCCTTTCCTGCTTATCCCTAGGCTGCTCTTGGATTTGCCTTGTTTTAAGCAGGGGTCTGGATGACCTATTTCCCCTCTATCTCAGGGAATTTTGTCAACCATACAGCTATTTTTATCATATTCTTAATTTGATCCAACTTGTGTCATATGTCACATTTATGTCATTGCTATTTTTTGTCTAGTCTTGCTGTTTATACATGACAAAAAACTTCCTAGCTGAGCCTAATCAGTGGGCTCCTATCCCAAAATTATAAACTGAATTTCGAATAGTGAGCTGAGCTGGAAACAGGAAACAAAACCCTTAAGAAAGGATTAAAAAAACCCCCAAACCAAAGAACCCCACAAAAACATCACCATATGTTGGTAGCCACTCAGGATTACATCTTTTGAACATGCTGAGGCACTTCTGCCAGGAACTCTGCTTAACTAGGCTGTTTGGAGGTTTGCTATTTAATAATTTATGAAAATCCCCCAACTAGTAATTTCTACTTTGGTGTGGTTTCATGATTTGTTTGGGGTGTTTTTAGAACGCTTTCTCTCTTGGTAGGTTTTTTTTTGCGTTCTGACCTTGTCTGCTTTGTGTAATCTGATGAGTCATCAAGATTGGGACTCTGCTTATGTGACTTTATTTGCATATGAAGCCCAAAGCAGCAGTGGTCTGTTCACAGAAACAAAGAATATCCTCAGTTGTAAGGGACCCATGAGGACCCACACAGGGGCAAAGTGTTAAACATCTGAGAGCATTGTCTGAACGCTTGCTGGGCACTGAAGGCCTTGGAACTTGGCCACTTCCCAAAGGGGCTTGTTCCAGGGCCCAGCCTCCCTCACACCTCTTTCACACTGACTTTTCTGGATGTTTTGCATTCTTCTGAAAGTTAACAGTCCACTGCTTTTTTTGGTTCAAATGCGTAACCCCACCATTGAAAATTCATGTTGGCAGAAGAAAATTGGAAATTATAAATTCTTCAGACTGTGAAATGTGTACAAGTCAGCCTCAGAATGTTTGTAAAGCCAACCTCATTTCTGGCATACCATGTTTATATGCCACTTCCATGGAATTGCCCTGAATCTCCTAGCACTATTGATAAGAATTCTCAGTATGACCTGAAAACAAATTTGTGTGGAATAAATAAGTAACACTCCCAGGGGTCCTGTGAATTCTGAGATTGATGGGTATGGCAATAACCAATACATGACTCTGCAGATTTGAATATGCAAAAATAAGCAGAGTAAGAGATGTGAGAAAATTGGCAAAAAATAAAGAGCTATTTTAAAAAAAGTCTTAGATGGTGGAAGACTTGTAGTGTAAATGGATTTAATGATTAAATTTAAAAAGCAAGAAATGAATTAACTTCATCTCAAACTACAAAATAAGACTCAGGTACAGTCTCTCTAAGTCAGAATAGGAAAAACTAAAGAAAAGGATGGGTCTATAAAGGATTTTGCTGTTGCACATAAATCCAGAGAAAAGAAAGAATGAAGAAAACCTCCACATCAAGCAGTAAAAATGATCCCAGAAAGAAAAGAATAATGAAAATGTGTTACTGAGGGTAACTTGGCATTATGACTGGATCTCTACCCAGTATTGGTGAACAACAGATCAGTGCAAAATGTTTCCGTGTTAGAATTTGGCATTAAAGAGTTGGCATGCTTTGTTGTGGTCTGCTTTTCACTTTTCATGCAAAAATGTTGTAATAGTGCAAATCATTCTTTAATTCAGTCTGATCAGAATGAGCCCTAAGGGGATGTAAGAGACAGGAAAGGTGCTTTATGCATGTTCAGGTTTGGGTGTCATTAGCAGCACCTAACCATGGCAGACACATGAGTCTCTACTTTGTGGAGTAAAGAATTAGTAAGAAATGGTAATGTGGGTGCATAAATGATGGAATCAAGCTATGTGTGTAGTAAATCAATGGAACCTTTAGTAGGTTAAGGATTTGAAGAAGAGTGTGGTAATGATCTCTGTGAACATAACTTAATATTTCCAAAATTCTCCAAGACTTCTTTCTGGTTTTACTTCCTAAAATTTAAAGCATGGCTAATTTATTTATTTTTACTAACTAAATAAATAAAATACATGGCATGTATGACAAGATTGAAGGTTGTTTTTTCATATTATGGCAAGTAAATTTCATATGTTTTTAAGGGGAAAAAAGAAAACAAAAATGTTAAGAGTAACTGCATTTTAATTTCCAAAAAATGAACCAAAAGATTGCCTTTCTTTTCTTTTGTGGATTTGCAAGGGCAGCTGTCCTCCAACCTTTCTCCTTCTGTAAAAGAAATCCAAGAAGACAACATGTAAGCTGGTAATTAAATCTGCTTCACACTGTGGGTTCAAAATGCAAAGGTAAAGCAGAACACAGAGAGAAGAGCTCTCTGCTGCACCTATTGAGCTGCAGAGAATTAACTTCTTTTTGAGCATCCTGTAATCTCAAAGGAAGGACTGCTTCACAGAAAAACTCAAATGAAATCCCAGTAATCACAAATGCTCAGTGGTTTATAAACAAGTTGTTATAATGGGACTAAGGCGTGCACAAAACAAACTTCAGGTTAGAATGGAAGGCAGAAACCAGCATTTGTGACAGGCTCAAACTATAAAAAGGTAGCTCAAGGTGCATTCACTCAGTTGTGACTGGTCATGTTTTCCTATTACTGTTATCAAATGAAATGTTTATGTATGAAATGCACTGTTGAAGAGTATTAGCCTAAAAAGCAAAAACCAAACACAAACCTCTCCAAAACAAAATAACCCCTAACCCCCACCTCCCCTTCTCCAAACCAAAAGAATCCCTGAAACAGATACCCAAGTTTCTTTATGGGAGCAATGTTTACAATTACTTTCTCAAGGCTTCCTCAGTGAGGAGCCAGAATGAATAAGGTATTAAGTGATCTCATTTGGGAAGAAACACTAAACAAAGATTTTAATGTTTTTTCCTAACCAAGGCACTGTTTCTGTCAGTGCCTTTACTAATAGAAACATTGGCTCTGAAGCTAGCTGCAGAAGGTTATAATGAGACAATAAAGTTGTTGCATAGGTTAGATTAAGAAACTGGTGATACCATTTTAATAATAAGCCTGCAAAAGAAGCAGCTTCTAAGGAGTGCCATAGGCAGGTAACAACTTCAATAATGATAATTTTTGAGACCCAAATTATTACTGGAAATGCCATAAGTGATTTCTATGGTTCATAGCTTACCTATGCCAAGAATCTGATTGTAATGACTTTAATTTTGCACAAAGTTATGACATGGAAAGAAGTGCATAAGAGTGATGGAATGCAATGGGCAAGGTTTTTGGGAGTATTGGAGGTCCCTGGCTCCCTGTGTGCAGCAGGGGCTCTTGTCAGTCTATTCCCATGTGAAGGGACCCAGGGCTGTGGCCCTGATGACCTGGGACACCTTGGTGGGATGCTTGATATGAAAGAATCTTCTCAAAGAAGAAGAAATAGAGTTTAGACTAAAGAAATGATGTGACAGCAAACGCCTCCATAATAGTCTGGAGCTTGGGCATGTTTTTCAAGGGATACATTGCTATTGCAAACTGGTAACTGACTGTTTAGGAAGAAAAAGTTGTACTCTGATAGTTAGGACTGAGGTACAAGGATTAGAGGGTTGTATCTTTATATTTTATCTGTATATTTCTCATGAAAACCATGAGGGAGAAATGGAAGCAGGTAGCTGAGAACACGCCATGACATACACCAAGGTTTCTGTTGAACTAAGAGATGTTCCAAGGACTGAAAGTTAGAACTTGCTGTTATATGCATTACATAATGACATCACATGTGACACTTAATAGAGTTCAAGCACTAAATTAATTCTACATCCTTACAGATATGTTGGTTTCAAATACATGTCTGAACAGAGAGAGATGTTACTGTGCAAAGAGCAATGGGTACAGTGCCAGACATGGAATTATTTTCACAGATTTCTGGCTGTGTGGGATGGATGCAAGCCTGAAGAAAAGGGTGTCAGAGTAACCAGAAGCTGAGAGGACCAAACTCTGTCCAAAGCTGTATGGAGAATGCAATGAGTCTGGAAAGGGGGTGACTCTTTGCTAAAGGATAGTGAGTCCCACCAGAACCCTATTAAATTTGCTGAAATACTTTTCTGTATTTTGGCTTTATAGGGATATGCAGTGATGACATAACAAAAGAGAAATTAAAGAGAACAGAAATGTCATGTGTTAAGTTGCACTATGTCATAACTTGTTACAATATGGAACTTGCTTTTCATAGAGTTTGTTGTTGTTTTCCCAGTTCTTATGCAAGTCAGCACTGTTTGTTGTTCTTGTTGTACCTTCTCAGTTTGAATTTCCCATGGGAGCTTCATCTGACAGCTAGAACTTGGTTGAGAATTTAGTGATTAAGATTTGAGGTTGTCTTTTTTTCTACCGACCCCTTATATCCCTGGCTTTGGGCTGTCAGTATCAAGAGAACAACTAAACTAGCACTTGGGATCAAACCAGCAGGAGTAAGGGCTGAAGAGAAAAAGACCCTTTTGGAACCACCACAGGTATTTGGAGACAGACAGATTTGACATTGTGAAGAAGTAAATGGAGAAAGGAAAGGATCCAGAGAGGCAGTGGTAAGGGGAAACCATGATATGATAGCATTTCAGATTTTCATTTCTTGGCTTGGAGCTATCGGATGACTAGCTGACCTATTAAAGAAATGTGACTAAATTAGCATTTGAGATAGGCCTGATCTTTAGAGACATTTGCCTTGTAAAGACAGGGTTTAAAGAAAAATGAACAAACTAAAAAAAGCCGTATTTTCAGGTGTAGGTATCTGAATTTCAAGGTGTGTCCATTTTCAATGTAATATTTGCATAGAAATTTGCTAGAATATAAGGAAAAAACATTGTAATTATAAAGCTTTTTTATTCTTTTTAGATTAACTACCAGATGGATTGTAATAACTTTAATACTAAAGAATATTTTTGGGGCGAGAATCAGGCAGATGTCAGATATTTCACATCCAAAAACTTTGAAAGGTTTGGCCTTCATAAATTCTAGACAGGAGAAGGTATCAGATTGATTGTCAAGTATGTGTTAGTTACTGAATAGGGATAAAGCAGTGCTATATCTAGATATTTGGCCATAATCCAGTAAAATCTTATTTTGTCCAGATTTTTACTATATACTTGCTAAATTAATTTCTGTGAAAGCCACTAACTGGAAGGAGCAGTAGAGCAGTACATGGGGGAGGTATGCTACAGCATATGCTCTGGTTCTGCCCTTGAATAGAACAGTTCTGAAAACAAATTATATAATGTGTTGACAGAAAACTATAATCCCTGAGGTAAATTTGGCTTCAGAAAATATTCTCTAAGAATCATTTGACAGGTCCTTTGAGAACAACAATATGGTAAGAATGGTATCTGATGAACTGTTAGCAGATTTGAATCTGTCCAATCTTTTTTAAGAGATCTGAAGTATTTGTGATTTATGGTGGGTATAGGGCAAATACTAGAATATTTGCTTAATTTTGAAGGGTATTTTTTCCATCTACAGGATTATGTTCTAACACATTTGTTCTTGATCCTATATCTAGCAAAAAGGGTGCAATTCTGCTAAGAGTCCTGCTGAGACTTTGGTCAAATTTAGCTTTCAGCTGAACCTCTAGAAATCCAGAACTGCTTTAGTTAGTAAGGTCTGTGTGAACTTGTACAAAAATTACTGTCAGAGGAACCTGACTCAGCCAAGTGTTACCAAGTGGTGTGTATTTTATAAATGACTGGTATCAAACTTACAGTCTCCTCACTGATGTAAGCTGGAAATGTAGTAGAAGTGGAGGAGAGTGCGTGGTGCTGGGTCATGGCTCATGCCTCAATGGATTGTTTTCACAGCTTATGTGAGACTGTTTTAAAGAGAGGGAAGTTTCAGCAAGGAAAGTTTAATACAGTTATTTTGGTACTGGCTGGATTCCACTGCAATGAAAGCCAAATAACCCTTCTTACATTTTCAACCCCTTGTTTAGTCATAGGAAGAATATAATGTACTACTGTATTTACAACAAACACCATTTAACTGCTGTTTGGTGTGTGACCTTGGGATTAAGAAGCTCATGTGCTTGAGACTATTATCACCACAAAGTCACTAGATTGGCTCTTTCTGGGCTGATCACATGTACAGGTGTTCTACAGCTGACTGAGTATGACTGACACTCTGAACTTCACAGGAAAAATAGGAATTCATAGAACAGGCAGTTTTGGGGGCTTCCTTTGTAAAAAGAGGCATTCAACCTGCCTCTGAGTTAATAAACTCCAAAGGGTTTAGTAGAATTAGGGAATTATCATTAGTGGTCTGCTGAGAAGGTGAGACACTTTTGGACAACCCAAAGTGTTGGTGGCTTATGCTTGCTCACAGAAACAGATGTGTGCTTTGCTGAAAATGACTTGGTGTTGATGTTTTTATGATACTTTGTGCCTTGAAACACAGGTAGCTAATACATAAAGTCAAAGGTTGCATTTCACTGGTGGAAGCCATTCAATAGTGAAAAGGCTCTTCAAAAGCTTTATGGAAGAAACAATAGTTTACAGCACATCTTTTTTGCTGTTTTATTGGATAAGTTCTTACTTTTTCATACTTTCAGTGCATAATAGCACTGTTTGGTCTTTGGTCATTCAGTGCATTAAATGGCAATTGAATATCACTAGGAAGTCTTTTGTTTGGGTAAAAGAGTGAAATGCCATGGATCACATGCAAGCTCTTGCATGGTTGAAATAAAGGAAGGTCTTGCCAGTCCTTGGGTCCCTATTTTAGTTTATCCATACTTCCAAACTCAGTAGTTAATGTATGGTTGAGAATTTTATTTACTTATTCCAAATAGATGAAACTTTGTTTTGTTACTGGAATTTAAATGCTCATGGAAACAAACTATGACACCTCAAATATAGTCCAGCTTTGGAAGAAGTGCAAAAGGATGAAGATCCTTTTGGAAACTTCACATATATCATAGAAACCTGGAGTACCAAGGAAAATTGTTCCTTCTTGCATAGTCCATTAGGGGGGATATTTCCATTATTCCTGCTTCAATTATTGTTTTACTAAAATATACCTTTCATTTTTCCCCTTTTAATTTTATTCCCATAGTAACAACTCTGTACCCTCTCTGTATCCTGCCTTGCTCCAGCAGGGAGGGCAGAAGTGTTTGCTCTGGATGGTGCATGCAGGTTTGTCAGTAGGAATTTTTAGGAGCTGTGAAATTGTCACACTTCCTCCGTGATATCCATGGATATCACAAAAGTTTATTAGGGTACAGAAGGCTTGAGGAGGTACTTCTGCCTGAGTATTGTGACTATGTCCAGCTGCCCTACTGAGACAGCATGACTGTCACAGCATAAAAACCTTTTCTTGCTTTGAGAAATGTATTCTCTGGTTTTGTATTAAGTGCTGGAAGTTTTTTTTTTTTTTAAGCTACTTCTACTTTCTCTCACTATTTCGTTCTTACCTACAAAATGTTTCCACTCTGTACTTGTGAGGTCTTCTGTGACATTCATTTGGTCCTTGCAGGGAAATCTTTTACCTGCACAAATTCAAAGCAAGTCAGAGGCCACCTTGAGGAGCCCATGGTGGATGAAGTTGCAGTATAACAGTATCATGCTCAGAATAATGATCCCTCTTCCACTTTCAATAGAAATCAGAGGTACTTCTCTGCAATGTAGTATTCTTATTCTGCTCACATTCTTTATTGATTTCCAGTGCTCGAATCCGATTTTATTGAAGTATCCTTCCCACCAACTGCAAAATGTCAACACAGCTTACAAAATTTTTCATCTTTTCTGTGACCAAATTCTATTCCATTAAATGTATAGCATCAGCAAACATTAAAACTCCAGAGTTTTCTGAAGGAAATAATGCAGTATAGTTTCTAAAATTTATTTCTCTTACTGTCTGAGGTCTTCATTCAAATGCAGTTGAATAAGACACCTGTCATTAGCAGGCAGCCTTTTCAGCAGCTGAAAATGACCGCGGAGCTGCTGAGCATCATTTATGTATTAGACAAAGTCACTCTTCAATAATTGTTTAGCCAAACTATATGACCTGACAATTTATGTGACTTCCAGGGATCAGAGCATCTATGAACTGCATGTTACTAAACTAAGTCTGTGCTGGGACTGATTTCTGTCCTGGTGTTTTCTGACAGTATCTTGACCAAGAGCTAAATCCTGCTGCCTTACCCATGATAACAAGTACTGATACTGTGTGTTCAACAGTGTTAAAAGAAAAAGACATTGCTTAGCATGAAGAAAAAGGATAGAGTCATGCTTTACAATATGAACCATTCATTCATTCCATAGCAGGGAAAAACTGGATATCATTAAAAAGAAAAGAAAAAAGGGATTTTTAATTTATTTTCCTTTCTGGGAAATATTCAGCAAGGAGCCAAATGATCCTTGGAAATCTGTTCAAAAACTCAAGTAAAAGTGTGTTAAGACTAAATCTCACACAGTTCAGATGTCTTACTCCGACAACCCACAATGCCTGCTGCAAGGGTATTTGAGTGTTTATTGCCAATTAGGGGTATTGTGGCTGGTCCTGCTCAGTGGGTATGAAATGAAAGATTGTCCTGCTGAACCTCATTCTTAAGATGTCATTTTAACTTTTTTATCTTTAGGGATCACATGTATTTGAGTCCCAGCTCTAAAGCTGATCCTGCTTTCTGCCTTAGTGGACAGCCAAGTTCAAGTCATGCTATAATAAATCAGGTACCTAGAAAAGAGTAAACAGGAAAGCTGAGTCAGAGCTCTTCTCTTGCATAGCCCATCAGGTTTTTGTGCTTCAGGCAAACATCATCAGACCCACACACATTCCTCCCTCAGCACACTGACAAAGGGATGCCCCTTTCTGCCCCAGAAGAAGGTGAGGATGGAGACATTACCTGCAGGGTTTAGTGATCCAGCTTTCTGTACCATTTTCCTGGCCCTGTAAAGGGATTTTGAAAAGGATTTCATAGGCAGTGACTCAGACTTGTTGATTTAGAGTCACATTGAATCAGCCCACAGGAGCTCGAGTGCAACATATATACTTTATCTGACCCACTTGAGGAGATCAGATTTAAAAGTGAGATGACTGAAATATAGCAAACAAGAGGAACAAAAAAAGATATGAAAGTCTGACCCATACTAAATTTTTCAGTGCTTTTTTCACTTAAATTGGTTCACTTTACATAATAGGTCAAAAGAGCTACATAAACTTGGAAAGGAAAGCTTGAATTTTAGCCTTTGTCTCCTAACCTGACAGGAGACATAAGCTTCTCTTTATACTTTGCTCTCTTCTAATGACAAACAGCACATCCTTTTTTTCCTCTAATTACTTCATATCTGGAGTCTAATTCACTTGGTTGGATTTTATGACCAACTTAGGCCAACAACATATAGCAATTTTACTTTCTTAGCTTTGTGATTATTTTTTAATTCCTCTGGACCTGATAATGATAGTAAAAATGAGTGTGCATGAATAACTATTGAAAGGGTTTCTGCCACTCATACAAGTGATAGATTTCCAAGTGGCTGAAGGACTCTTCAGAGTGAGGGAAGAGAAACAGAGGATTGTCCCACTGGAACTGCTGCTGCAGGTAAAGAAAGGGCTCATCATTTTTTTTCACAAGACCTCTGTAGAGTCTTTTAAATGATGAGAACTTGTGTGAATAGTGTAGGCAGCCAGCTATTGATAATGTCAGGTGAGGTGGGAGGAATCCCAGGCTGTGCTTGGAGGAGTTTGTTTATGGTGGTGCCTCCAGAAGGTGCATTTGTGCTGTTGGCAGCTCCCCTTGGGTTTGGGAGTCCCAGCAGCTCCCAGCCTCTGCCCTGCACTGCAGGTGCCTGGGCAGGCTCTTGGATTCTCACAGATCAGCTCCCCTGTCCACACACAGGAACTTGAATTTCCCACTTTGGAATTCTGTCGTCTTTTTTCCTCTGTCAAGATTATTTCAAACTCTAATCCTGCTTGTCAATGTTACCTGCAGTCTCTCTTGGTTCTGTGACAGTTACATACTTAATTTTACATCTGTCTCATAGTAATTTCACTTGCATCATATTTCTGGAGCTTCCCCATGAGAATGTCATGCAAAACTGTCAAAAGCTTGACTAAAACCAAAGAACATGACACTTATTCCTTCTTTTCTGTTCACACAGTCTGTCTTGAAAGGAAGCTGGACAGATTTGATGTTTGCTCTTGACTTAACACAGTGGCTGCTGTTAACCTCCCTGCTGCTGTCCCAGCACTCACAAACAATTTTTAATAAGCGTTCCAGACTTTTTGTCCATTGAGCCAATTCACATAAAATTACCCAGTTGTTCTGTTTTCCTCTTTGACTCCACAAAGAAAGAGAGTCACATATAAAAGTATGGTTTATGGTATAGTAGACCAGAAGTTTATAGTGATGACTTTTTTCTTGGTAAAATTCTATTAGTGAGAATTCATATTTGTGAAAGAAACCTGCTCAGAGGCAAGCTTTTGTTTTGGTGATAGAACTGACTAAATTTGAATCTGAGGGAAATCCTATAAATCTTTTGTAAGCAATAGTGTATTTGATAAGAGGCTGATTGGGAAGAAAAGGTACTTTCCTTTAGAAAGTGCTATGTGATTTAGCAGTAGTGAAACCAAGGTCTAGGACTGTTATTACAAACGATTTTGGCAACATATGAGTCTGAATCAATTGTTGTCTGATGCAAGGTCAAACTTTTAATGTTTGCAAAAAAGAATACCTAATTTTAGTAAATAATCTATACCTGAGGATATGCTTGGGCCTTTAAAATGTTGCCAATAGAGAAAAGGTCCAGTGGCATTTATTTTCTTCTGGTACTTTGTTTTTCATTGGAAAGTACTGACTCAGAAATGCCAGCTCTTTGCAGAATTTTGCAACAACATACCTAGGTAATAAATATTAGAAAATTAAAAAAAAGTATTTTGTTTCAGCAAGTTTAAAACACACTATTGCCCTCTTATAATTTCAGAGTTTATACTAAATGTACATTTATGTAAAATGCATCACACAGTACATGCAAGACTTATAAAATGCTTTACAAGAAGGAGTTGTTATATTCATTTAGCACAGAAGAGAGAGGCTGGAAGATGAAGTTTTCACAATTTCTAAGAATCAAAAGGCTACAAAAAAGTCATTAATTACCTTAATTTTAAGAAAAGCTGACTTAGATCAAGTAAATATTAATTATATGGATATTTAAGAACCAAAAAAGGCTACCTGTGGAGGCTGTGAAATGCTCTTAACCGCAGAATTTTAATTATTGGTTAGGCAAATATCTTGCATGGACAGCATAGTTATACTTGACTTTGTACCAAGTTCTGGAGCATAAATTGGAGAATTTCTCAAGGTTTTTTAAGGTCTTTTATTATTTTTGTAATAAATGTCCAAGTGGTCACATTTAAATATTTTGAAAAAATAAAGTGACACAGTATAACATATAACAATATAAAATGACTTTCAGATTCTCAAATGGATTGATGTTTTTTTACATCAGCCTGGGCAATCAATATTGCTTTTTCTCTGTCTATTATTTAATACCGTCATTTAGGCTTCTAAAAGCTGTGATTAAAAGCATTCTTCCCACAAATAGATCTTGAAGTAATTGACTGTCTTTGATAGAGTTTATCTAACCAAAACCGCATGATTTCAACTGTTCAGGGACACATCATTGCATCTGGGATGAGGGGAATGGATCATGTGTTTCACCAAAGCAAATGAATGTGATGCATTATTATCTCTTGCATGGCACCAAGAGTGACCCAGGTGCTATGGAGGCAGGCAGTAAGACAAGGGGGAGTGAGCTCCAGACAGAAATGGTGCTGCTCTGCACAAACGTGGATCCAGGCATAAGAAGGGAATGAGCTGAAAGAAAAGCAATAAGCAGCTTTTAGCCTGAAGAGTCAGCAATTATTGTGTGGAACCCATTAATGTTGTGATTTGCCAGGGTGCAGGATGGCATTCCAGGGCTGATCCTTGGGATCATTACGGAGGTGATGACATTTCTGCAAAACTGAGCATGTCCCCTCTGGAAGCAGTTGCTATTCCCCTGAAAGTGGACCAAAATGAACCAAAGGAGAGAATTTGCAGAATCATGCACACAGCGTATGTGCGAAGAGACTTGTTTCGAATACAACAATCATGACTTTAACAGTCAGCAATTACAAAGAGATTATGAAACCTGAACCTGTGCTTTATGACTGCCAAAACAGTGTTCAGCTGTATGTTATATAAAGTCTCAGGAATAAAAGTGCAAAATTGTTGTCAACTGTAATTTCAGAAACTTTGCAATTGATAGTAACTGCTTTAAAAGAAAAAAAGCATCCTCATTAATGACCTCTGCTGTGAAAACTCATCTGCATGTAAAGCATAATTTTAGAAGAATTAGCATTTCTCATATAAAAAGAGGATTCCAGTGGCTTTAACAAGCAATATCATTGGTTTATCTTTGTATCTGGGGGATGTAAAAAAAAAGTTCCATAGTTTCACTAGATGAAACTTAGTTACTGCAACACTCATGAGCCTCTGTTCCGTAAAGGTCATAAAATGAAAGCTGGCAGGGTCAGTCCAGCAGATCCTTCAGTCCAAGGCAGGACATACCCTCTACTCTCCAGTGAAAATAAAACAAGCATTTGCTCTCATTGCAGAAACAGCAAAATGTTTATTATTATTGAAAGGCCCTACCCTTTTTTTTTTTTTTTTAAATTTTCTTATTCTGGAAAAAAAATGGAAGTATGACTGCCTTGTTTGTTTCTGATTAAAATGCCAGTAATTTGTGATTTACATTACAACATGCTATTGTCGTAGTACTAGGAAGGATGTGTGAAAGTATCACATGAGCTTGCATTTGAAGCAATTAAAACTGAAAAATGGAAAAGAAGGTAGGACAGGAAAGCAACTTCAATTTGTGTTTTTCCTACTTTTAATCTGCTTTTTTCAAATGAGACTGAGTGGATCAGAAATGAGGCAGAAGACTGTGCAGGGAAAATATAGGCACTGAAAAACATTAAAAAACTAATAAATACCTCAAAAACGAGCCTGTAACTTGCAGGACCTTTAAGAAACTTCCTGTTCTTTCTAATGGAACTTTTGAGCTTTTTAGGGCATGTATTTTCAGCTTTTCTTTGTACTCATGAGGCTTTTTTCAATTACCTGTAAATCAAAAGTTGACCTACTCACAAAATCACCAGATTCTAGCATACAAAAGTTTGCTCGGAGTTATGAAATGCTGAATGTTGCAAAACTGAGTGAGTGGGCAATATTAACTTGCAATCATAGGATTTAAAGGCAAATATGCCAAAGCAGAAGGGGAGGACTGAAGTAACGGAAAAAGAAAGTAACAAACTCAGAGATGAAAAGTGTAATTTGCCCCGTCTATGGCCATCCATTGCCACAAGGAACAGATACCTCATACCTAAAAACCAGCACAAAGCTCTTAAACCTTTCATTTAAGCACACTTCAACTTATTGTCCCTGGTTCCTCTATTCAGAGGTGTGCAGAGCTCCCAGGTGTTTCTTTTCTGGGCCGCCGTGTGACACTCTGCATGTGGCCTCTTCAGTTCTCCTTGTCTTTGAGCAGAGCCCTCATCTCCTCCCTTTGCAGTGTCCTTTTCCTGTGAGTCTTAGGTCTTGTGCCAGAGTGCATCATGTACTAAAGGAAGAGTGACTGTGTTGGGGACACCAGCACTGCCGTTGGCAGCATTGAGGACACGTTGTGCTGGTAGGACAGAGGAGGTGAAATAGTGGAGCAGGCTGGTGACAGCAGGACAACTCACCCTGCTGTGTTGTTGTAGCAGGGAATCAAGGAAATAGGTTTTCTCCAAAACTTCAAAAGAGTGGCAGCCCAGTTTTCTTCTATTCTAGATGCTGCTGTGTGCCTCTAAACTGGAGAAATCTGCTTCTTGTTGCAAGGTGTCCTGTAAAGCGCATCCTGACTTGGTTTCAGAAACTTCCTCTGACCCTATGACAGGGTCAGGTAAAGCCACTAAGCCCCCATGATCTCCCCAGAGAAGGGAATTGATGAATAATTAGGAGGCAACACTGCTGACACAAACACCTGTCTTGGAAAGTATCAAACTCAAAGCTCTGTGAAGTGCTGCATAAAGTACTTGACACGGGACATTGCAGAGATTCCAGGCTCCTGCAGATTGCCCTTTTGATGGGCAGTAATTGTGATTTTGAAGCAGTGATAGAGCAAGCCCCACAGCTGGCTGCAGTGTTTATGAACTGCCATGTTCTTTGGATCACTGAGACACAAAATGTTTTCTGTTTTATAGGAGCTGATTTCAGTAACATAATCTTGTTTTGTTTTATAATGCCTGCTGGGAAACAGCTCTACCCCATGAGGGGTGTGGTTAAAATAGCTTAAGGCCTGCTGTTATGGTGCAAAAAAATACTGTTGTTTATACATATGAGTTGCATGTTGTCTTTCATGGATTGGAGTAAGATGAAAAAAATTAATAATTTTACCAGATAAATTATCTTTCTACTCAGGAAGTCCACCTATCTAAAGAGGCTTTTATAAGACAGGGAAATTGTGGTCATACTTTTCGTCTTTAGTGATGGTACCAGAATAATCTAAAAAAATGGATTTCATAAAACAGCTTGAGGTCATGAAGTACAGACAAAGTGGGTGATAAATACGTGTATATAAATAAGTTACTTCTCTGATTATTTAAAGCAGTAGAAGTTACTGAGGCTGTATCCTCAGCTGGGGAAAATTGGGTTGGCATAATTGGCGTAAGTTGGGTTTGTTGGTTTACTCTGATTTTCATCATCAGATTTAGTGGTTGTGGCTTTTAATTGAAACAGGACAAGAAGAAAACTAATGTGAACTCTTTGCTCTTTAGCTGTGGAGCAGTTGCTATAATAGGGTTGCTTGTTTTGTTAAATAACCCATTACATAAAAATCACCCAATCAAAACAAACCCAAAGAAAGCGGCATGAGAAGGAATGATGGTGATTTTCTCTCCCGGTTGACAAGCAACTACAATTCAATAAGAAACAGAATTTCAAAATTTCTCAGGTTGGTTTTGGACAGTGCAGAGGCTCTGATGTGAGGATGCGGGCTCTGCAGTGGATGGAATTTTGGGGTCCTGGAAGGTGTTTCTGCCAGCTGGGGCACAGAGGGTCTGTCCAGGTCTCAGGCGTGAATATTGTCTCTGGAAGCCCCATGCCAGTTTCTTTTGTGAGAAAAAGGCAATAAATAAAGTAAGGATGTTCCTANGAGCTTATCACATATGTCTTCACAGGCATTGTGGAAGTGTAATGTAGTAGGAGGTTAAACTTGCTTGTGGTGCACTGAATCAATATTTTTGTCCTAACTACTTAGTGTCAATAAATCTTTTCATATGCCTTATATATGAAAACCTCATTTTTTTAGTCAATAAGCAAATATCTATACACACACACCGACAGTTTTTTCCTGAACGTAAAACTTCTTATTCTTCCTCTGTTTTTAACAAGAAAGGGATTTAATGAATTCCTGCAGTGATTAACCAAATTCAGAAGTGATGTAAATAACATCATGCTGGTGTAACTTCTAACAGTCTTATAACACATGTGTTGCTTGAGGATTCTGACCACTGAGTCCCTTCTAACTTTGTCTCATTTCTACGGGTTACAAAATTTCTCTTTCATGCATCTGTCAGGTTTGATAAAGCAGAGAGAAGTAACAAATAACAAGCAACCAGGTAAAGTGATAATGCTTCATCTCAAGTCCTTATTTTTATTTGCTGTTCTTCTGGAGCACCATCCCTTGGTTCAGCTTGGAAGTTACACCAAGTAACATTCACAAGCTTCCTCGCACCAGTGCAGGGTTTTAAATTAAGGTCTAGGAAGGGAGGATAAGAATCTGCAAGTAAGTGGTGT
>VXBB01020895.1:319403-335508 GCA_013399915.1 Illadopsis cleaveri
ACAGAGAATAGTAGTAGGAAAGTTTTTAGATCACCTTTGATGTCTTTGTTAGGCCTATACAAAGTAGAGAATTTTCAGTTTTTTGAAATAATTTATGTGCCAGCTATATGAATACTTGAAGAACTTATTCAACAAAGACAAAATCTTGAAAAAACAGAAAAAAGAGTCCTTCAAGGAAAGAGGGATGACTCTGTGTATGAAATCTGCCTATGCTCCTTCCAAGGCAGAGATCAAGGAGGACAGTAAACCTCTGATCCTCGGGTGACAGCTAGAAAGGAGAGCCATGATGAGCACTACTGGTGGGATGTTCACTATGAACATACACTACAGTAGGGAACAAATCAGTCAGATCCTTTAAATCAAATTCTGTCTCCTTTTACTTAGTAATAGAGAAGATTTTTGGTACTTTTTTAGACATGATTGTACCTGCTAGGTAATTTCTGGCTGCTTAGTATTAAAGTCAGGTAGTAGCTACCTCATTCAAAGGTAGTTTGAATGAGGGCAGACAAAACATTATAGCATCTGTGATTTCTACAAAGGTTCTTACCTTGCAGAGCAGAAACAACCTTATCCTCCCAGGCGAGCAAAAAAACTGCAAAATGTGCAGTAAAGGAACCAAGGTGTTTCACAAAGATGGTTTTCAATTGTCACAGAAAATTCCTAAGGTACTTTTTCTGAAAGGCTGGTCTAATTAAAATAAGCAAACAAATAGTTACAGTGATTTAGCAGATTTTATAAGGAAAATAATTTTAGTATGCTTTGGGAGAGCAAAATGTAGTTGAAGTTACTTGGAAATCCATACCCAGAGAGCTGCTTAGTGGTCCAAATTCAAAATGGAGGGCAATGTTGAACAGTGCTGTTCAGTTATTTGTCTTGGGTCTGGTCATTTTCTGTGTCCATTTATTCCTTTTTTTAGTGAATGAGCTAGAGGATTGAACAGTGTCACATCTTTTTAAATCTGGAGTACATCTGGGAGAAAACTTGGATGTGTTGGAGGATGGAAATGGAATCCAAAAATTATATTGAAAAATTGGGGAAATACTGTGAAGGTGATGGATGAAGTCTGATGGTTATGCTCTGTGGGAGGGAAAGCAGGAACAGCTGGCCACCAAGTTCTGCAGGGAGCAGCAGTGGGCTTCTAGTGGATCATGACCCCAACGTGGCTTTAGTTTGTCTAAAGTGGCAAATTTGTCAGTTCTGCCACGGCTGGAAAGAATGGTCATAAACACTCTAGGGAAACGTGATCCTGATAAGGCTGTGAGGCTGATAGGCGCAGCAGTGCATCCTGCCAGAACTTTGAGTTCCTGAGCAAGCCTCAGCTGCAGTGTGGTTGTTTGCACACTGCAGTTCAAGATTGATACAGACAAAAAGGGAGATTCTACAGAAAAGGAAAGAGAACTATTTGAATAGAAATAGGTATAGAAACATAAGCTTTACAAAGACAAATGGAAAGAATTGGGAAAGACTGAAGGACATCTCCTCAAGGATATAAAATGCTGGTGCAAAACAGAAGGGAAGGAGCCATTCTCCATCTCCAAAATGAATAGGACAGGAAATGTCTATAGATTTCTGGAAGAAAAACTGATGTTGGGAATGGGGATGAATCCTTTTAGTGCAAAAACAAGAGAGTTGATCTGGGAAATGATTGCCTTTGTAAGTTGTGGAATGGCAGCGATGGAGACTTGCAGAACAGAAGCCTGCCAGGACTGATGGTGGGGCCCAGCAGTGCAGTAGATGACTGCTTGAAATATCTTCCAGGCGTGTGTTTAAAACATTCCTTTACCATTTTAATGATTCTCTAAAGAAAGCAAAGGAAGTGCAAATGAAGAGGTTTTGCAAGGCCCAAGCTATCCTCTTTCATTGCTTCTTAGTGCTTCAGTTTACTAGATGCTATGTTACCTGGTAAGCTGATTTTACTGAGTTGGTGCTGGAGCTTTTAGTGATGGAAATGGAATCTCATAGGGTTTTTTTCCATTCACATTTAACCTAAGTCAATCTCCATATAATGACTACTTTAATTTACACAAGGATTATCGGAACCAGAAACTTTGACTTTACTGAGCAGTAAATACTTCCTTTCATACATAAGTTCAAGAGTAGGAGAAGCAGAATTTGCCACATCCAAATTGAATTATTAACCATTGTGCATCTTAATTATCCAAAAATTTTCTATATATATCTTTTGTTATTTTTAGGATTTGGAGTTTTTAGAAGTTACTTATCTTTTAACATGTCTGGTCTAATTTTGGCTTAGCAACTCTTTTGGGTTTTTTTTTTTTGGTGAACATTATGATGAAAGATGAGGGAAACTTATCCTTTGAGCTGATTAAATGATGGTATGAATGTAATAGATTTGCTAATCTGTTTCAGTTGAAGAATGTATCATTGGACAATAAGTCTGTCAAATGAATTCAAAAGCTTGACAAAATATTTTTGTACAAACACATGATATTAAATAGGCAGCTGCTATCTGGCACAAAGGCATGGATCTATGTCTTGCAGAACAGCAAATCCCCAGTTTTCTGGAAGGATTATTTCATAAAAGCAGCAGGTCTTGGTCTTCATGACATTTCTATTACCCCATGTTTTTCAAATCAACATTTAGTTGGACTTGGTAAATGTTGTTTATTATTTTCAGTCATTCACAACATGCATGAATCTGTGTTCTCATGGAGGCAGTATTGCATTCACCATAAATGATACAGAGTTTTGAGCATATTTTAACAGAAATAACCACAGTATACAGTCATTTAAAAACACATTTGCAAAATACTGTTTTGCAACCAAAATGAAATGCTAATGCTGAATATAGACAGAATATTTCAGATATGACAGATTCCACTTTCTCTTCTCAGTTTCTAGCATTATTGTTACGAGTTGTCATGTGGAGCTGAGTGCTTGGTGATTCTGAATCCTTGTGATGGTGCATTCAGTTACTGCAATGAGCTTTGCACTTAGAGAAGTTGAGTAACACAGAGCTGAGTGTTGGTTTCTTGATTGCTTTTATGCTCTTTAAATACTGGAAGGGAGCAGAAGTTCATTAAACTTTTGGGTCTCTCAGAAGATGGGGGGCAGGGTGGGTTTTAAAATTTGGAGGAGGCAATGCATGTTCAGAGAGAGTGAGTAAGACAAAGAGGCTTCACTCTGTGTGAAACACTTGGAGAGGAGGAAGGAAGGGGAGGGTTTCCCCCTACTAATCCAGAATCTAATTTGGTGCTTGAGGCTTAATCATGTGCTTGTGTCTCAGGTAATCGTTACCAACCGTCAGGATGGTTTTACTTTATTTTCTAAAGCAGGTAAGGACAATTTGGAATAAGGCTTACCCTCCTGGAGCTGGTCACAGTTTTACCTCATACTCTTTTTTACCCCGTGAGCCGTTTGGGGTCAGGTGAGTGCATCTCTACAGATCTTGGTACTGATAACCAGACTTAGATTACAGTAACACATGTTTACAGTACACAACATTTGTAGCAGAGCCCGTGTGTTTCTGGCAGTCTCAACACAATGCAGTAATGCTTTGCTTTTGTACACACAAGGTAGTTTGATGGGTCTTTTGGTGTTCCATTTTTCCATTTTTTTTTTCTGATGTTACTGATCAGATAGTAAGATTTACTTTATCTGCTAAATAATAGCTGGGATTAACAAAACTATTCCTACTTTTCATTCTTATAAGTACAAAGACAGATCTATTTTGTGTATATCTGTTTATTCTTTAAAGTGAATTTATATTTTAAAGGAATTACACATTTGGAATTAATTTAAATAACCAGTGGACATTTGCTGCTGGCTCTGCCAAAGACAGGAGCAGGCATATTTCTCTGGCTGTTTAAATATAGACAAGTCTAGGTCCAGAAGTCCTTAATAGGGCAGTTTTGGAAGCTTGCCTCCTGTCTCTATTCCCCAAAAGTTGTTTTTTGATTTTAGTATTCATAACCAGCCATTGATTTTTCCAACCTAATTTCCTCCCTGATGTATTTAATATCAAGCCAGATCTGCCATCTATCTACAAATCACCCTGGCTTTACAAGCCAGCTCTGCCATCCATCTACAAATCATAATGGCTTTAGTCAGGAAATTAGAATAGGCTTAATTTTTTTTGAAAGTAAAGGATTCTTAAACCACTTACTTCAGCCCTCTCTCATGACTCAGCTTGTGTTTCTATTTGTTGCAGTTCCTGGCTCATGGACTTCATCAAGTCATAACATACAGCATATTGTAGCTGATTCAAATTCTGGCAATCAGAATCATTAGTTGCATTTTTTCTTTTTAAAGAAAGAGTCTTCCTTTTTGGGTAATAATTCTAGAAATATGCATTTTAATGACAAGACAGAGTCAAAATTAATTGCTTTAGGAGAAGGAAACATATAGTATAACAACAGTACCTCTTTAATAAAGAACAGGAAATGATTTAAAATTAATTGCTGATAATTAATGACTGTAATTATGTCCTGAATTTCCTTGATATGATAAACTCTATAATCAAAACCTTGTTCTTTGTAAAAGTCCTCTCAGCATATATTACCAGAAGTAAAACTGAAGTTATAGTAAGAATAAAAATATTGAAGTTCAATGATCTTAATTTCTGACAGATTTTGAAGGTGATTCAAAAGCATCACGATTGTGTGATCACTCCCAGTGTGTTCCAGCCATAGAGGGATGGTCACCTTTGTCTTTGCTGCTGAGAGCAGAAATTTATGAAAATCAGCATTTGGGAGTTTACATGGACTCGCTGTGCCCTAGAATTCAACAGCAAATTTCAGAAGCACTGTTGATATTGATTAATGTTTAAGATCACCCTATAATTAAGTAGTTACTCTTATGTATTAAGCTTATAATACTTAATATAGAATATTCATCAGCATAATATATACAATCTCATGTACTCATGCTTTGGTTTCATATGACAGTATATTTTTATGCTACTTTGGGGGTGGAAAGACCAGAGAACTACTTTTAGAAGAGGTAGGTATGCACCCAGATGGATTTTCTAAAGCATCTGAAAAACAGCAAAGTCTTACCTTTGAACTGTGAAAAATTTTCTAGATTTGAAACTCTTGTTGGGGCTATCTTCACAAGATTTAAACCACATAGGGTAGTGTTTTCTAAGGGACAGATTCTGTTTATGTGTTTTTGGTGTTATTGCTGGAAGAGGCACTTTCCCCTTCAAGTAGCTCCTATGTGCCCTACTCCGCAGTGTGCCCTGCAGTGTTCACCCATTGAACTGAACCCACTGAAACTCCTGAGTACAGAGCTATACATTGCCAAAGAGAATTACCTTGAGCTTCTGCACCTAGATTAAAATATAGAGGACTAAATGGTAGAATTCTTAGCTTAGGAAAAAAAATCCACCCTCTGAATAAAACATCATGGAAGTCTTAAAAATCTAAAAAACTGTGTCTGAGATGTTAAGGGTCAAGAAAGGTTCCACCTGCAAACAGCTAAGAATTATTGAGCAGACAGTGGATCTATGCACCTGGAGTACATGAGCATCATTTCCAGGTAATGTCTGTCTGTGGTTCAAATCAGCTGTAGGAGGCAGCTTTTTGAGGGGAGGGGAGCTGTTGTCCTTCCAGTATTTTTCCTGAAAGATCAGATATTCTTGCTATTTATGAGATCATTTCATATTTTTGCTTGTACTTATTGCTTGTGTGTATAACTTTTACACTCCTTATAAATGATGTCCTACAGAGATATTTACAAAGATGACTCAGTTTAGTTGTATTTTGAACAGATTTCTTGTAATGTATCATTTATAGTGAAAGGAGAATTCATCTGATAGAAAAAGAAAGCTGATGCTCTACAAAATGTTCTTTGCTGCCAAACCTTCATGCATATGGACTGGCTCTGTGTTTTGACAGTGTGTGAGGGGAATACCAGATGTCAACTAATCAATGTATACAGCACTGCAAAAATGCTTATTTACCAATAAGTTATTATTTTTAATTTTTTTTTTCTGTGAGCTACTCAAATGAGGTGTTCAACAGCTCCATTTAGTTATTGCTGGGGCTGTATCCTGAACTGGAAGGGAAGAGACCCTGCTGGAAAGAGAAGTCTTGTGTCCCTTCTTGATGGGAACATGAAGTCTTGGGAAATTAGATAAGGGTGTTGAAAAAGCACCAAGTGAAGGTTTAAAATGTTATTATAAATCACTACATAAAAAGTCATTCATGTACAAGACCTCAGGATTTATAGATCAGAAATATAAATTTCAAGCAAGTTAAAATTTTTCTATATAGATAACAGACCAGTGGACTTCAAATCAGTTGGCTCTACACCAAAAAGTTTGAAGAGTTTAAATATTTATCAAGATGTACCTTTTAACCTTCACTCCCACTGCAAAGCAGCCTAAACTCTGTCCAAATCATTAAATTAATCCTTAGTGGCCTCTTGAAAATCAAAATTTCATTTCTTTAGCATGCAAATGATACTATTAATGCTTGAAAATATACAGTGCAAAAAACTCCTCATCCACCTGTCTATTTTGGTCTGGTCTGAAATCTTCAGCATTGTTAAGCCAGACACATGATATAAAACATAATTTAAAATTAATTATTGCAATTAGATGGCCACAACTGGCTTTATTTGAAGGATTAAAAGATTAGTCTTTTATCTGCTTTATGCTGCTGAAGAGCATATGTGGACAGTGTAAACTGAATTATGTAAGAGGAAAAGGTACATTGCTATGAAAGATTTTACTATCATTTGATTCTGCAGAAAGTTTTGGGATTGCCTCTTTTGACACAGTTCAGGAGGGTCACCTTTAGAACAGGGCTGCTGAGTGCTTGGTGCCAGGGGGTGCCTGGGGATCACCCTGGCTCCAGCTCAAGTGCCCTGCTTCACCTTCTGAACTTCCTTGGGTTTCCAGTCACTGCTGCTTGCTGAGAGGGACTTGTAGGCTCCCCATGAAAGCACCTGGTGCCCATGGCTGTGTTAGACAGGTTTTTGTAAACTCCCTGTGGCTGCATCTTCTTGAGGTGCCCCGTGCTGGGGGAGCTGAGGTCTGTGCACAGCTCTGCTGATGCTGCAGCCCTCCTGAGCAGCCACAGCTTGGGTGCTGCTGGTGCCTGGCCCATGCTCCCCACCCATCCTGCACCTCCCAGCCCTGGGTACACAAACCCTGTGTGGCATTAGGGAAAGGTGGCACTGGGGTGTCTGACACCTTCTTGTCCCAGCTGGGGTGGACGCCTGAGGCTGAGCCTGGAGCACTGCCAAATCCAGCAGCCAGAAATGTGAGAGCCTGGGCTGTTGGCATGACCTGGAAGGGGAGCTGAGCAGTCCTTGCACCTGCTGCTACCCTTCTGGATGCCAAAACACACAAGTGAACACCATCAGGTTGTGGGTTTTTTCCTCCTGGCTGTTGCCTTAGTTTCAGGAGACATGGGTGGCCTTATCCAAGCTCTTTAGGCCCCCACCCTGCACTCAGGCTGATCAGGGACTGTGGAAGTTGAGCCACTGCTGAGGGAGGGCACTGCCACTGCTGCCCCATGACCATTTCCATCCCTGGCCTTGTGCTGATATTTCTTTACATTTTAATGATTTCAAGGTTGTTTAATTCACACACAACTTCCATCAGAAATGTCTAGGCAGGGAACAGCGCCAGATTTCTTGTGAGGGTAAAAATCCATTCCAGAGTGGAAAAATGCACTCTGAATGCTGCTGTGTGGGTTGGGTAGATACAGAGCACAATGGAGAGTGTATATAATTGCATATAATGCCATAGAGGGTGTGGTGAGATGGACCATGGGTGAACTGAGGTTCCAGGCAAAACTACTGAGCTTTTTCAGTCATGCTGTTCCCCTCTCCTGCTCTGGGGACAAAGCTTTCTGTAGAAGGAATTTAAGAAGATTGAAGGAAAGCAAAGCAAAGGAATTATTTTTGACACCACATGGGTCCCAGCAAATCATTTGACTTGAAGTTACATCTATTTATTGGAAAGACCTAGTTTTGGGAATCTTAAAGCTACAATCAGAGGAGCATCTGAATTTCTCTAAATTTTTTCTGGAGATAGTATGGAGATAAAGCAGGATTAAATTTAAAGCTAGATGATTAAATTTAAAGCTTTGAATTGGTTTGATATAAAATCAGTTTATAAATTTCAATAATATTTCTATAGTTGATCAACAAATACTAAATACAAGTTAATTTGGCAAGAATGTCAACATTCTTTTGTGGAAATCAATGGAATCAAGCTTCTCTTTTAACTTCAGTGTTCTCTGTCTGCAGAGACATTTAAAAATTTCTAGAAAGAGAAACATGATGGTAATTTATAAAAAAAAGTGAATGGAGAAAAACTTATGGATGAGAATTTTGATCATTAAGGAGAATTTTTCACAGTCAAGGTCTTGTTCTATGAAGTGTTGGCTTTGCTGTGTTTTATTGAATCATGGGGCAACTACCATATGTCCCTGAGTTTCATACCCTTTATATATCTAGAATAATCATCCTCCCACCTACTGCCTAACAGTTTGCCAGAAATGCTTTGCTTTATGTAAATATAATACTTTGTATTATACTTTACTTTTAATATAAATAATGTAACTCATTGTGTACTCATAATACATAGGGAGAGTCGAATTGACATTTTATATCCTGGATAAATAGCTCATACTGATAACCCTACTAAAGACAGCATCTGATATCCATGTGAATAACTTCTGTTCAACTTGGCCATTTTTCTAATGCTTGTACAGTTGCATGGAATATGTCAGAGTACCAGGAGCTCATATTAATATTTTTTGAAAGACCTTATTAGGAATATTAATTCATGCTAACCTGTGGCTCCCTAATATGTATTTCTGTAATGCCCCTTGAAGGGATAAATGAAAACTTGAAGCGATTTTACAAAGATCAAGTAGGTGAAACCTCAGGACCCTGGTCTGTGGTACCTAGTATTATTGTGCTTTATGGATAAGGAAACATCTGGAGAAACATGGAAGAGTTCTGTTCTGCCAGCAGGCAGGAGTGAGACCTGTGTGATTTGCCCAGAGAGTCACAGGAATCTCTGGCAGAGCTGTGAGGAGAAACTGAACCTGTTCCAGTGACCAGGGGAGAGGATGACTGAGGCAACATGTCCTAGTCCACAGCTGTTTGTGGATGTGTGAAGGTTCCTCTTCTGCTGAGTGCACTCTAAGGGGAAGTTCAGGCCATTCTGGTTTCCTCTGTTTTACCACAAAGGGATAAATAGAATTCAAGAGTCAAAACTTGTAGGTTTTTTCTGCTGAGCTAATACCTAACAGATCACCATCTATGTGATGTATACTACCTACTAGCAATATAAGTCAGTCTATAAGCTACCAAAGGCATTTTGGTTCAGATCTCTGTGTGTTAATGTGGGGATCAGTGATTTTTGGGTTCAGAACCTGTCTCAGCCACAGGTTATTTTTTCAGATTATTTTTCAGGGAAACAAAATAGGGTTTTTGTGTTGTTTCGTCATTAGTGAAGTTGTTTGCATATTTATCTGAAGCTGAAAGTTTTAGCAATATAGTCAATCAGTGCTTATATGTTAATTACAGAGATGTGGGAACACTAAATTGGCTTATCCACAAATGTAAAAGGATGAGACTGTAAAATGGCCACTCATTGGCACAACAGCAAGACAGTGTTATGAGTTAAGATTTTAATTTCAAAGTATTTAGAAATTAAATAAGTATTCTCTTTTATTTTCCCCCCAAAATAATTGTCACAGGCATCACAGTGATTAGTGTTTTCATAAGAAAAATATTAATTACTTAGAAGAGTCGGCTGGCTCCTTACTAGACCTTCCAATCATTCTTTCTAGTTTACACAGCCTATTACTCTAGAGGGTGAAATCCAGAAGTCTGCACTCAGTATTTATGCAGTTTCAATTGAAATCAAATCCCCAGCAGCTTCAGTAGGACTTTTACCTAAACCAATTTCTGAATAAGCACTTCAGAATCTGGACCCTAGTGGAAATATGTAATCTGAATTTAAAAAGAATTGCTCTGAGTATACAGAAAGCTGTAATGTTCAGCAGCTGAAGAAGAGAATTCACGGCATCCTAGGTTTTAAATTATTAATTCCTATGAATTTGTTATCCTCTACTTTCCTTCAAAACTTTTAACTGCAAAAGAAATTATCCTTGTTGGTGTCGGGTTTCTGCCAGTGTGGCTTGTAGTGCTCTTCCTCAGAGAGGGTCTGGTTACTCTTTGCTAACCAGTCCCCTACTTATGCCACAAAATCTCAGAGACACCCAGGTCAGCTGTAATTTCTTGTGGTAGATGAAGAAATCATCCAGGAATGAGGGCTCGTGCTTATGACTTAGCACAGAGCCAGGGCTCCTCTGTGCACCTCAGGTGAAGGCTGTGTTTGGGCACATTTGAACTTTAAATAACCTACTTGAATAGTAAAAGTTATGATAAATGTTATTGGGACATATAATAATGCTTCTGCATTTGTTGTTGCTTGCAATATTTTATGTCTATTTAAAGGTAGTATTCAATATTTGATCTTATCTAAGACTAAGCAGGAAGGGAACTGTGCAATAAGCACATTTTTTCACCTTTCTTTGACCTTCTGTGTCTTCCATGTTTCCAAGCAGCAGTGATTTGGATAGAAAAATATTGCTTAGTGTGAGTTACTTTTTCCGCAGTCGTCGAAAATGAGGCCAGATTAATATGGAATTTCATGCTTTTTTTGAGTTTCTTTGGCTGTGACAATATTCAGTATGGGCAATACAGCTCTGGTCCAACTAGGTGACAGACTTCATAGAGATGACACATTTATATAGAGCTCAATCTGGGTCACCACGTTACTGATTTGATCAATTGATGATGTCCAAAGAATATCTTTCCTTGCTTTACTGCCTTATGGAAACATGTTCTCTCTCAGGGTAATTGTTTCATGAATGTCCAACCTTTTCCCAAATTTAGGGAAGAGAAATGCTCCAAGACAAATCAAGTTAGCAAATATCTCTGATTGATTTATTTAGTATGTTGGTTTCACTCCCTGAAGGTTTCTAGATATATCAGTGGTGGGACAAGGGAGTAGTTCAGAGTATGTTATGTAAATAAACAGATCAAAATTATCAAGGAAAATTTTATTTAATCAAACATTGTAGAAGAAACACTACTGAATATGGTAATACTCTTATTTTCCTTGCATGTCCTTTGTTTGCATTTTATGTGACTTGAAGTACTGAATTCTGTATTCAGATGGGTCAGAATGCATGATAAAATACAGTAGTGAATACTGTCAGTATTTGGCATTTGGAAACCAAAATATATCTATTCTGGTTAAGTATAAGTGTGACTTGATGTATTTGTTTCCCAGTTCTATAAGTGTAACTCACCACATTCTTTTTTTAAACTCATTCTCACAAATTCCGAATCCCAAGTTCTAAACACTTTGGTTTAATGGGTTCAGATTTTTGGTTTAGAGAAATAAGTCTTGCAGAAAGTTGTTTTACTGGAACCAAATGGAATAATAAATGAAAAAATGGACACAATAGTAGGATGAGCACAGCCTGTGCACATTTGTATAAGAATTTGAGTCTAAACCTGTTGCTGAAGATAACAAACTTTAACGTGAGTATGCTGTACTATCCAGGGAACCATATGGTGCTAACAACTTTGCTGCTTGGCTCATTCTACCACTCAGATGACAAACAAGTAGGAAACTGGAACTTGATCATTTGTGAAGTTAGTGAGAGGTCTGCCACTGAGTTTGGTCAGGAAATACAGGACCTTTGCTCCTTGCCCGATACTTCCTACAAAACCTTTGTATTTTGAAAAGTCTCATACTGAGACTTAACATCTCTGAAAGTGTATATATATTTAGAGAAGTAAGAAATTATAAACGTGAGAAAATGAAAATAAAACCCTCCACAAAATTAGAATTGTCTCTAAGGGCATGAGGGAAAAGGCCTTTATTTCTAGCCAACGATTATGTTTTATCTCATGATGTCCTTAGTAGTTCCTTCAATCCCCTTGATCTTAAATGGTATCAGTGCTACAATATACAATCATCCAGTACACATTAGGAAGCTGTAAAAAAATAACTGCCTTCTTCGTACATTTTCTAATAAACTTAAATTTAGAAGTGTTCTCCATTCCTTAGTACAAATAAAACAAGGGAAGATACATCTTCCAAAAAAAGTAATTTTTCAAAATTAGTTGTTGAATTGAATTTCCTCTTTCCTATAGTCAGCTGATAAAATCAGATTAGTCTGTGCTGGTTTCTCTTTGGGGAGCATAGGGAATCCTCCAGAATGACCCAAGCAGCCAATAAGCAGTCACAGTTTCTTGTGTCATTCCTTCTGAACACCATCTTGTTCTGTACTGGAGTCAGTTAAGAAAACCTTTGAAGTACAGAAGTGAAGCTCGAGGGCTGGAAATTTACTGGTCATTTTTCATTAGCTACTTCTCTGCAACATGGAACAGCATCACATAATTGAAAACTGCCTAAAGCCTGTCTTGTAGGCAGTGTAGGTGGTACAGAATCCAAGGAGTTAGTATACTGAGGGAGAATTTGATCCAAAATGGAAAGGTATTGCATGAATTCTTAAAATCATACTTTTCTCTTGTTTTCTATAGATAGGATGGGGATATTTTTAAAATCCTCCTACCAAGCTGCCAAATCACAGGATGGAGTTACTCAGTGACTCCTTTCCATTGAATGTTTTGCCACATGCAAACTTTCATCTTCTGTCTCAGTGTACTTTTGTGTTCTGCTAGGCTTGCTTTCAAAGGTAGGTATTTTGCTAACATATGAAACTGCAAGGAAACTTTATCATATAAATGACAGAGTGCAGAGTCGCTTGTCTAATGTCTTTGTCTAGTGATACATTTCTTATCACTGTGTGGTTTGATGATAGGAATTGTTTTTTATTATTTTATACCCTGAAAATAAAGCACAAAAAAACCTAATTTGTATAGGTTGTAATTATAATGGATTTTTTCTCCTCATTGTATGTGGATTAAACCCAAATTGAATTATGGTATCTCTCTGATTTCTTGTCTTTGCATTAGGAATAGGGGGAGGTTAAATTTATCCAATAATATTTTCTCTGTGAAAAGAGGCTACCACAGAGTGAGTTGCAGCTGAAAATGTGTGACACCAAAACCCTTTCACCCTGACTCACAGCTTCAGTGTCAATAGTCACAGCTTCAGTGTCAATAGCTATTATCCCTAGACTGGTAGTTTACAGTTAGTGTCAAAAACACCTGACATGTTGCAGGAAGCATGAAATAGATCAACTAATAATGAAGATTACTGCTGGTCTACAAAGTGTCTTAATCTGGCTATATTAATAATTCCTTGGAGTGCAGGTGATTTTGTCAGAAGGAAACAGTCTGATTATAGATGTTTAAAGGGACATAGAAGGAGATGAGGCTGTTCTGGTGTGTTAGCACCAGTTTCAGAGCTTTGATTAGTTTGATTACTGTGAAATGCCAGCAGATTGAATTAATTCTGAACTCATTATTATTGGGTCTCTTTCTGCTGATTTCAATAATCTTACCTAGAAGTAATAAAAAACTCTCTCCAAAACAAAACAAAAAAACCCCAATCAAAACCTGAACAAGCATGAACAATTTTTTGAAAAGATTAAATAGGAAATGTTGGTATTTATTGAACAAAAATTATGGGAGGGTATTTCATCATTGTTCTTTTTTGGGTGTTCAAAATTTTTTTTCGTAACTTTTCTGAAGCACTCAGACATAAAATTTCCTTATTTAACGACTGGTCAAATATTAATTGACACTACTCATAATTTTATTTCATTGAAATTCTATCCTTATATTCTCTTAGGTGAATTTCATATATCACCACTCGCTTTCATTAGGCTAAAATATTTCCTGGGTGATACTGCAGGCCACAATGGTTTGGTGTATTTCAGTTCCTTTTCAATATTACAGGAACCTTCCTTGGGCCGTTCAACCCTGTACCCTCCAACCTTAAATGAAGCTGCTCTGGTAAAGGCATAGAATTTAAATGAATCATAGAGAACATTAAATATGACTTCATATATTCCCCCATTAGTTTGTGTCGCACAAATAAAAGGTGCTCTGTGCCTTGTATCATCTCTACAATCCTGTAGTTTCATCTGAGCCCACAGCAAAGGGAATCAGCACATGCTGAGCCCTGCTTTATGCTCACAGTAATCTTGCTGGGACACATTTACTTTAATCTGTCAATGATTCATGTTTGACACAGACTTGAATTAATGTTAAGAGAATTAAAAGAATAGGAAAACCTTTTATTTTTAAAATAGGGATGCAAAACAGGCAGAGAGTTGAATGCCTCTAGCCAAGACAATATATCAAAGGATGTTCTGGGGGATAGACCCAAAGATCAGGTGCTCTTGCCATGAGGGACAGGAATTTGTTTGGAAAAAATAGATAAATAAATCCTGAAAAACTAAACAAAAAATGCCATTTACTCTCCTCCCTCTAGAATGGGAACTGCAGTAAAAGATGATTCAGTTTGCATGCAGTGGACATAACCAGACTGAGGCATGATGAATTAATGCATAGGCAATTTCTGTAGCAATCACTAAATGCACCAAAGAAGCCAGACAAACACAACAGAGATGTATCCTTTGTTTCATAAAGAGAAGCTTGGTGCCTGATGAAGGGTCAAATGAAAAACTGACCAGATGAAGAGGGAGGATGCTTTCTTTAAATCCAACATTTTGGTTTCCACTCTGCCAAAGCACCCAATGAGTCGCATGCTGCTGGTGCTGTTGTGGTCTGGCCATGTTTGTGACATCTCCTTCTCTAAGGGATGATGTTGGAAGCCTTGTAGGTTTCAGATCTACTTCATATTAGTAACTGAGAGGGTCTGTGTTGGTATCTCAGATGTTTAGATGGTTACTCTCGCTTCCAGATCTAGCAGGCTGTAACTGGGCAGTATTCACATGAGAGAGGAGGATTTACATATGTGCTCCAGCCAGGGAACTTGCTTTCAGATTAGTACCATATTAATTTTTCATTTAAACTGAGTAGAACCAATAACATGATCATACTATTTATCAGCAGGTTATTGTGCTCCATAAACCTGACATGGGAAACTGGCCTGCCTGGTCATCAGGTGAAGTTTACTGAGATAAATCCTAAAAAATGAGCATTGACTTGTATTGGGACAAATACTCAAGTGAGGCTAAGGCAAATTTCCTTGAATAACAGCTTCTGAATTTAGTGTATTTTACTTTAGAGAAATATCGGTTGGCAGTATTTAGGCAAGAGCTATTTTGAGGTTTCATTGGAATTAAAAAAAACAAAAAAACAAAACCCCCAAAAAACTTGTCTGCCATGATTTTACTAGGAAAAAAAGATCTATAATTTCCAGAAGCCAATTATCATTTTAACTCTCTTGTTTCCCTGTTTTCTTGTGAAGGTTAAAAGAATGGAGTGTACTGGTCGGATGGAGGTGAAGTCACCAGCATTGCATTTCTGCACCAGTCACAACTGATAAGTTCAAAACCACATCAGGTGAGATTATTGTACCCTTGACTTGAAATGTGAAAGTCAGTGCATGTGCAATCACATATCACTGTTAAACCTCTTCCTTGTCAAATCACATATCATTAATGAGTTTTTAACTGTGAGTTTGGCTATGTAAATTGTCAGATTTCTTCTGCATTCATGCAGTATGAACAGATAGGTAAAAATACCAATGTTGTGGTAACTTCTGCATTTTAGGTTAAAAAAAGTTCATATTATTTTTCTTTTTACTCAAAAAGAATTACTAGCAAATCAAAATAGAAAACAAAAGCAAACAGTGGAGGGAATATTTGAACTAGTACATGCAAAATAATTATTCAGCACCGCAGACTAGTCTTTTGCAAAGTTTTAAATAATATATGTGCAGAGATTAGAAGTCCCTGCAAGGAAGTTTTTAATTTTTTCCTATATGCTTCTCTCCAATATTTTCTTTGAAGCTTGTGTGGCATATCTTTTAGCCTAATTCAAAATGGTGTTTCTACATCAAAAACTGCAGCCAAGCTGATACGTTTCCTTAAACTGGTTGTTCAAAGGGGAAAAAAATTGATAAAATTTGTTGTTTAAAAACATTCTACTTCATGTTAGTCAATGTGCAAACCCTTCCTTCCCTTCCCTTCCCTTCCCTTCCCTTCCCTTCCCTTCC
>VXBB01020895.1:335958-354133 GCA_013399915.1 Illadopsis cleaveri
CCTTCCTTCCCTTCCTTCCCTTCCTTCCCTTCCTTCCCTTCCTTCCCTTCCTTCCCCCCCAATAGATTATTTTAAAAAGATATCTCTGTATTTCTTCAAACATTGTATTCACTGAAAATATCTTTTGGTCTAAAACATGGTAAAGAAACAGATCTTTTTCTTTAGGTAATGGATGGCCGTACAGTGGTTCAAAATCCAGCAATTCTTAGTTGGAAAGTACTAGTAAATGGTACAAACTTTCTGTGTTACAAAATTCTTTAGCTGAATTACAAAGTGTGTGAAAGAAAGTGCAGAATGATCAGGGGTTAGAAACAAAACTAGAAAAACAAAGGTATAAAGACATACTATATTAAGCCCTGCGGCAGTGCACCTTATTTATACAACAGAGAATGTCTACAGAATAAGCAACCAGCACAACAGAGGTATGACTAACAGATAGGTATGAATCAGTGGATTTGTATTCTCCTCACACATCCCTCTTCCCAAAAGCAGAGAAAATGAAAGAAACCCCCTCCTGCGCTTTCTCACACATTCATCCTTTTCAAACCTGATGCTCACAGTTATGATAGTTAAATTTTAGCTTTGGGCAGCCCAGGGTACTAATCTTGCATGACCTGTTCCAAATGAAATCATGCCCTTATGACTCATTTGCTTTCCCTGTCTAATTTTTTTTTCTCTTTGAGGATCCTGTATCCAAGGACTCTCTCTATCAAAATAATAATAATTTAAAAAATAATCTAGAACCTCTATCTTGTTGCTATAGATATAAACATGAAGAGGTAGAGCATAGGTTTCAATATTGTGGAATCTGGATTACTTCTAGATCACAGTTTTCCTGCTTCAATTTAGTTGCATGGAAGGACATTTTCTTAATATCAGGTTTATAACTACCCCTGAGTGCCAATAAATCAATACCTAATTGCAGTGCAGTTAAAATCAATTGATAAATTTGTTTTTATGGTTCTCATAGGGAGGCAACTACTAAGAATAGAAAGTAGCATCTCTGCCATGATAAATCACCCCCAGGAAAACAGGCTTATCCCAGCTCAAGGTGGCCATGAAATCAACATTCTAGCAAGTGGCTTTGTCTCTAAAAATAACCCAGATATTTTATCGTTAATTATTCAGATCTTCCAGCTGGTTTTTTTTAATAAATGTAGCACTTATGGGTTGCTTAGAGGTATGTGTATGGGATTCAGCCTTTCACAATACCTCCTCACAAAAGAAGAATATTCATATTTTTTATTCGAGAAGATAGATATCACTATAACCAGTGTGTGCTTTAAATGTGCTTTTCTGTGCAGCTGGGGTTTGAGAAGGATTCCAGTGATTCATAGGCCTTGTCCTGGATCTGGTACAATAGCACATTAACCTTGGTGGAATATGTTAAAAGAACAGGGTCTTGACCTTGCAAACATTCCTGCATGTGCCAAGCTTCCCCTGCGGGACTCCCTGCATCTCCCCTGGAAAATGCCTAAAACCATATATGGGAGAATTGATTTGGGGGGGGAATACTGTTAGGATACAAACCATACTCTGTACTAATCTTACCTTTCTAATGTAACACAAACCCCCTGCAATCTGCTTTCAGCTGTGATTGGAGTTAGCAGATGAATACAGTGGGCTTCTGTAAAGGGTTGTTGGTTTTACCCAACCTCCTTATGCTTAGCTATTTTTGTTTGCCTCTGTAATTAATGACAAGGTGTTTTTCTCCTGTTTCTTATCTATGGTTGGGTAACTCCAGACACAAATGCCAGATCTGATGAACCTGAAAGGCAAAGTAGGTGGGAGCAAATTTTCCAAGAGTGTTATTCTAGTTGACAGGTCTGCCCCTTGTGACATTAATAATGCTTCACAAATGTTGATATAAATCAAGATAAAGCCAGAAGCAAACCATAGGCAGGATGGGGAGCCTTGGCTCTGCAGTTTTAGCATCCCCAGAGCTGATAGTAAGATTGCAGATTTCAGCTGTGAATATCTTCCTCCTTATCCCAGAAACCTGTACAACAACATAGGTTCTACATCTGCCTGTATATATGAATCACATCAGGCACCCCCAGGGCCAGATCAGGAAACTTGACTGAAAATTTGATCCAAAATACAGTGGTTAAAAAAATCCCCGATCTTTAATGGACTTTGGTGGGCTTAAACTCAGCATGTCCCTGAAATCTTATTCTCTGGCTACTTCTATGACTTTGTAGATCCACATTTCTGGAGCACTTTGGTGTCAAAATACCAGCTTGGTCCTCCAGTCCTTATGCAAGAAGGCACATCTTAAATTCACAGAAATAAGAATGTATCTGGCAAGCTTGCAGAGTTTATGTGCAAAATAAGTTGGTTATAGGCCTTATGCTGCTTCTGGAAATAAGGACAAATATTAGTTCCTCTTGATGCTGCAGAGCCCCTTTCTAGCTTTGGTTGGTGGTGAAGTGCTCAGTCTGAGATTAGTAAAGAACAGGGCAATCTACAAAGTACACAGGAGAGGAATGAGGCTGGAGCCAAGGTAAGTGTTTGCAGTACTGTGCTAGAGTCCCTGCCTAATAATGAGGTGCCTTTTGAAAGTGAAGGGCATTACCTCTCCTGAATGTAGAATTCTGTTCCTAAAATATGTCTTTTAACACCTGCAGCTGCTGATTTTGCTTTTCTGATGCTGTGTGGTTAAGACAGCAAACACCAGAGGATAATATTTTGGCAGGAACTACTCTGTCTGCACTTTTTCTTTCATGGAAGATGCACGAAGGTCAAAAGATTTCAAGGGAGGTTTTGTGGACAAGAGAGCTGCATGCTCTGTAGTGGAAGGTGGTTGCCACAGTAGCTTTATAAGAAATTGGCATTGTAACATTTGTTTTGTGGATGTTCTTGCAAAGCCTTTGACTCCCACTAGTGTGTGAAGCTCTCTCCTGACAGACAACATTTTTTAACTCTAAAGCCATTTGTCCATCTGGACCAGTGGTCAAACTCTGCTCACTTAACCTCCTGCCCAGCTTCTCTCTCCACTCTTTGTCTTTCTGACTGGTCTCAGAGTCTTTTTTCCCTTAAGCTCCCTTGCAAATGGAGAAAAAGTTCTTCTTTGCTTTTCTACCATTTCTGACAGCTTTTTCTCCTGGAATCTGTATACAAACTGTTCCCTGACAGCTGCCTCAATCCCTTCTTTGCCTTGCTAAATGTACAACCTCCTCTAAAGCAGTATGTATCTCTAAGCAAAGGTATTATCTTTTAAATTAACAGTGAAATTTCGTGTAAATTCTAGAGCAGTAATTCCCTCTTTGATATACTTGTTGTCTGCATTATTTAGATCTCTGTACCAAAGAGGGATGTTGCTCCAAATCTGAACATTAATGCATGGAAAAATGCCCTCAAGACCTTGAACTTCCCAGGAAACCTTCATTTAGTTCCATCAAGGTACAGGAAAGGGCAATTAAATGCCTGCACTGTCTACTGAACTGTGGTTGCTGAGTTTAATGCAGCATTTGCACCTAGCAGGGTAAATCAGCTGTGCAACAGGTTGATCTTCTGATTATAATAAGATAGGACAATACCCTACCTGTAAGATGTGAAGCCACATCTCCAACAATGTGATAAGACTGAGACAGAGAAAAAGGAAAAAAAATAATTAAATCCCTCTGTCCTTGAGGAAAATGGACCTTGTGGAGACCTTGGAAATCTGTTTGGCTGTTCTGCAGTAAAGCAAGAGAAAAACCCTTGCTGACTCTTTCTGGGCAAGATTTCTGATCCCAACTATTACAGAATGCTGAATCTCTGTGGCATGGAAACTTCTCTCCATGTCCATTTCTCTCTTGATGGTAAACATTTGAAATATTGCCCTTAAAATGCTTCCTTGGGTTGTAAACTTTAGTACATTTTTCTGACTTTACTAGAGTTAAAATTTGTGTTTTTCATATGTGGGCAAGTTTCTCCTACATTCTTGGATTCCAACCAAGTTCCCTGCAATTTTTGGTTTACCTTCAGCAGGTCCTTAAGTTTCCAGGGAACAGACTATGACAATTTAAAAAGGGTTCAGTCTCATTTGGAGTTGTCTAACAAACTATGACTATCTCTGTTCCCTTAACAATTGCTTCAGTTCTCACTTGAAAGAAGAATTTGCAACTTACTATTGTACATATTACCATGTAAAACTCTCTTTTCCATGCAATCTTTGAACATCTCACCATATAATTAATTTACTTTCTTTTTCTTTAAATGTAAATAACCCCCAACAACATCATCAGATGATGGATTCTCTTCATTTGTATAACCTTGACTTTACCAGGTGCATTTATCCCAGAAAGGCCTGGCAAGCCCCAGGGTTCTCATTTTTCTTGTAATCTGCTTTCATTGGCATCTAAAGTGGCATTAAGTATACAGACATTTTGACCTTGAAGTCTTCTCGATAGAACAGAAAAGCAAGACCCCTTAAATAATAAAAGAGGCAGTTCATAGTTTTATGGTTATAAAATAAGATCCCATTTCTTTTCAAATGCTGTGGTGATTTTTCAGTGTCTACATTTACTGTCCCTTTGGAGACTTACAAGTTTGTTTCTTTCATCTCCTGAAAACACAACTAAAGTCTAGAAGGCATCTTGTCTTTTAAAAAATGCATCCCATTTTCATTTCTGGAAATGCTAGTTCTCTTTCACCATTTATACCCTTTCAATTTTCCAATAATAACCACTCCTCTTTTCCTATTTCTTTTTTTTCTTTTTCTTGTGTTTCGTATTGTCATCCTCCGTTTTGACTAAAGATCCTCTAGCATTTTGGGTATTCAGTATTAGTCCTTAACTGTTCACTGCACAGACTTCATAAATACTATATTAGCTTTCTCTTTAACAAAAAGAGCCAAAATGTCCTATTTTTATTAAGAGTACAGTGATGAAAACTCATGTAATTTACTTTTGGTACAGTCTCTCATTAAGAGAAATGGAAAGCTGATTTTATAGTCTGAATTGGTACCTTGATAATATAATAGCATATGTCTCATTGACAGAACACAATAAAATATATTTCATTGATACAACACCCCAGTTGCATTTTAATAAGTAAAGAGTCCACGGTATTCCAGACAATTCATTCTGTGATCAAAGTGTTGCCAGAGATTAAAAAAACCCGTTGCCTGCTGGACATATTCTCCTACATTTCTCTATGGCACATAAAGCATTTAGGACTAATTACCATTGTCACCTTTAGAAACCATGACTTGAAAAACTGCAAAGAGAAAAATTTAGCCCTTACCACTGCTGCTCTGTGGCCATGATGTGTCCAGGGCCAGGGAGCAGCAGAGTCTGTGTCTCTTTGGGGTGGCCCCATGTCTCCAGGAGAATGGCTCTAGCACAGCAGGGCAGAAACCTCCCTGGGAGCTCATGGTCTCTCCAGCAGCAAACTCAGAATCTCAGGTGCCTGTTCTGGGGAGGGCAACAGCTGGGAAAGCACTCTTTCTTTTAAAAGGGACTGAAATTTCTGGGGGTTTTGGGCACTGACAGGAGGATACAGGATGGGGAGGGGGTGGTGTTGCAGGGCCTGCAGAATTGTATTTTAGATATTAATTACAGTTTGGGAGCCATTATTTTGATGTAGGGAACTTTTCTGCAGTGAACCTCTGTGCCCGGTTACCATTGAGTGAGTTTACTAACCCTTGAAAAGGGAGGATGGCACAGCTCAGTGGCCTGTGTAAGCTTCTAGTCCCTTAAATGCCAGTGCATGTGAATTTTATATTCTCCCTCTGTGCTTCTCTTTTTCACACTCAGTTGTTCATTCTTCACATTCTCAACTTTGTTTTCATCCTATTTCTCACTGGAGTTTTCCTCTACTCCCTCACTGATCCTTCATTTGTAGTCTCTCCTAAGCAGAATAACAATCAAGTGACATTCAATTTTGTACCAGCCTTTTCAAAACAGTGTGATTTGAAATTAAAGAGCTTGAATATACTATCTACAAATCTGTACACAGATGTGTTGTAGATAAATCAAAATTAAAATATTTGGAAAATTGTTTTTAAAATTGCAGCTTACATATGAATTTACAAAGATAGTCCTTAGCCTTGAAAAAACCTTCACCGGAATTAAAATTGGGCAGTGGACTAATCCCGCTAGAAGACATGCTGCTGATACTAGATAATTTTTAATGTAGGATAAAACTGCAGAGATTGCATGTGTACTCTGTGTTGCAAGATTATGTCTAATTATTTTGTTTGTCAATGTCTTTGTATGTCTGCTAATTATATATAAAGTGTGGAGATTAATCATACAACATTGGATAGGAATTTGTGTGCATGTAGAATTCAATTCCACAATACCACCACAGACAAAATCACTGTCCCTAAACTAGCCACATATTCTTCTGCAGCAAATAAATTGACATGTGGTTAAGTCCTTCAGTTCCTTTGAAAAGCAGACTTCTAAGCACATGCTTATGTACTCTGATATAGATAAAATTAGCTTATGGTCTGCATTAAGATGTATGGACATAATCCCTTACCACTGAAAATTTATTTGTTGAATTTAGCATCATGTGAGTGTTGATGTCTGAAAGCCTGGACCTCATTTACACCTGCAAGTTCATTTAGCATTCCCTAGTAAAAAGTTTTAGGCATATAAAGCTTCATCTGCAGTGCTAAAAGATACTCTCACAATGTGCCCATGTCAAAATTACCTGCGAGAGTTTTATACAAAGTCACATACCTCATCTAGTGTGTCTAATAGTTCTGAATGTGTGCATGTGTTATGAGTTAGAGGTACAATAATTCTGACTTATTTCACTTGTGTAATGCTGTGTTGGTGAGCTGAAGGCCTGGATTCTGTGGTGCATATAACCAGACCAGGGTAAATCTTGAGAAATGCTTTATCCAGAGTCATCTTCTCTAGATGATTCTTTTGCATTAAAGCTACTTTCACAGTGATGTCTTCAGAAAAAAAAAGTTTTGAAATAGCCATTCAGGTTATCATATGAAACAACTCATGCAATTTTATCTTCTCACACAAGACTTAAATCTTTCTTGAAAGACATAGTTAATTTTTAATGATTTTTCTCCAGAACCAGCCAAATTTTTAAAACTAAAGCTGATATTACCCCCATGAACGAATGACATCAGTTGAAATGTACTTTTTTTTTTCAAGGTGATTGATGTAATTTCATATTAAAGTGACCTTTGTTAGAAATGTTTTGACTATAATGATTTCCTGTCCTTTCTACTCAGCAATTGGAACAGCAGAACTGGCATCAGCCTGTTTCAGCTGCTTGCTGTTAATGCTTGAAGGGAAGCAAGCTGCACTGAATGCCTGTCTGAAGGATGGGCAGTGGCTACGTGTGAGGGTCAGCACCAATGAGCAATGGAAATTTAAAATCCCAGCCTGAGAGGTTAATAAGGAACCAGACCTGGGCCTCATACCACTCAAAGTACAGTCAGATGGCTATCTTTGATTTAATTATTTTACCATAAATTTCTTAGCAAGAAGCTTTGTTCTCAAGGGAACTGCGTTTCTGACGTGTATGGGCTGATTCATGTTTTTATAGGCTGAACTTCTTTGTGTTGGAAGCCTGGCACCTAGAAAACTTGTGATTTATGCTTGTGAATGATACCCATTATATAGTTATAGAAACATACCTGCATCTGTAAAACTGATTGATAGGTCCTTATATGAAACCATCTTATTACGAGTGACTAGAAGTGCTGAGGATGGCAGTGATCTTTTGTAGATTCTCTGGATGAATGCTGTTTAAAAGATATTTTCATTTAACGGGGAGAAGTACAGTTAATTTTTTTCTGTGTGAAATTAATTCTAAAAGACATGAGTCAAAACTTCTTACCGTTCAGGAAAACACAGTTACAAAAAAAAGTAACGCCCATTCCCACTTCAAAAGAAAAATTAAGAGTAGTCCTAAACTGAGGGTGTGATGGGTGCTTGGATTAGATGCCCCATGTGACCTGCTGGTTTTAAAACATGTAGGCAGTACTGCAGGCCTATTTTAATTTGAACACTATTGAATATCATATCCATACAGGCAGAGTACTGAGTAAGACAAACTCACAATGGCAGATTTTTTTTTCTTCTTTATTTTCTTAGTTCTCCTGTAGAGAAGAAAATAATCTTTAATGTGTAGACCCCTATTTATCATTTCCTGTTTGTAGGAAGAGATGTAGCAGTATTACTGCCATGCTATTCTTTCAACTGTGAAGTGAACTTTTGAATAACAACTCTGTGATCTGAATATTTTAGTAAATATATCTGAAATACAGAATGTAATAGAATTAAAAGTATCTGCTTAAAAATGAAGTTGTAATTACAAGCTACCAGGATTTATTTCATAGAGCATATGGCTTCTCTAATTAAGAGGAAGGCTGTTATTTTTTTTTGTCTTTTAAGCTGCATATAATACTCTAAGTTCTATTCATGTGCTGCCAAACTTGTCAAATGTGCCTGCTTTTGCAGCTTAATTTTTGCTCTTGTCCAACCCCCTCTTATCAAAGGCTGAAGTTAAAAAAAAAAGCACACGACATAGAATAATACTGAGCTTTGAAGCTAATGCTGGACTGTCTTTTGAAATTCTTCCCCTATTCTAACTATTTTAGATTTACTGTCCTGAAGTTCAGTGCTCCCATCTATTTGAAAGTGTTCACCTGATGTTCATCCTTTATTTAGGGCTTCCGTCTCCTATTTTTTAGGTTGATAGGATGATGCATCTATTACATGATTATTGCCATGTCAGCTATTCTGAACATAATTTGAATAAGATTAAGGATGGTCATGGCTGTTGCAAGAAAGTATAGGACATAGGTTGCATGGTTTAGAAAGCAATATTTTGTTTTTGTTGTCTACTTAGTAAGAAAAATTCCAAGAGTTTAAGTAGACTAACAATCTAGGAACAATATTTTAAAAGAAAAATAGGCCAGAGTTTTTCCTTGCTTTGCTAAGTATATCTACTAGAAGCCCCAAAATTGCCAGCTCTTAATTGTTGTGAATACTTGGTGGCCACATTGTCTTATGTTTTATTGTCTGTTCAGAAAGGAAAAGGATTAAAGCATTTTTGTCAGATGCATCTGACTTTTTCGGTAGGATTTTAGTGCTGAATCCAGTCTTGCTGGGTCATAGAGCAGAAAGGACATTCCAAATTGCACTAAGCTAGGAAAAGTAATTGGCATAGCCTTGTGTGCAGGACTTTAGGAAAAATGTGTCTCTCCTGGATGCACCCCTCTGTGTTCCTGCTCCTCAGTGCACTGTGTCTGTGGGTTGCACAGTGACCAAAACCCAGCTCCAGGGCACTCCCAGGCTGGCACAGCTACAGGCACGGCCCTGAAAGAAAAAGGCTTCAAAGTGCCTCAGCTTGGAGATCTGCAGAGTAAGATTTGGCATGTGTTTCCTAAAGCTGATCCTATGACAACTTGAGCAGCTGCTGATGATCCTGTGAAGCTTTTGACTGAATAACTTCTGGAGGATCCAGACTTTTACAGTAGGAGAGTGTTGGTACCTCTGGGAATTGAGGTTAGATGCTATCCCGAAGTTCCCCTTGCCCTCCTCCAGGAAGCAATGAGTTCATCAACTAATAAGTTTTGCTTTATCTGCCTCCAGCCTGCTACCCTTCCATTAAATAGCACTTAGTGCACAGGTCATCCTTCTGTTTTCAGTGGAGTTCCTCGTGTGAGTACTATTGCACACAGGGAGAGTGGTGGGATCAGCATCTAAATTGTTCACCACGTGGTTGTTATGGCATTAGTGCTTATTGACTTGGATATACCCACAACTTCCCGTTGTTAAAAACACCTAAACCAAACCAAAACCCCAAGCAAATAAAAATCCCCCCCTCAAAAAAGTAGGAAAGTAATGGGAATTGAGGGTTATTGATATCTTTCTCTTATTATGTTTGACTTTTTTGTAATGCAAGCCTACCCACACTACTCTTATATTTATGAATTCACATGCTAGGCAGCCTTGTAATGATTTTTTTTTGGTAACAACAAGTCCAGCCCGTTCTCTTTGTATTTATTTTGTACATTGGCTTATCAATAAATCATTCAAATGATCTTAGTCATCTACTGCAATGTGAAGAAGCTATTCTTTGTTTCTGTCAAATCTGCTTCTGAAGTTATCTGTTCACAGGTACATGAATATTTATACAGATGACATTTTCAAGGCATTTTTGGCCCTAGATTCCTAATGGAGAATAATATTCCCGTTTAAATGAGTTTAAATTGTTTCCTTTTAATTTTCTATGAAACATTATTACTGCACATAAACTAATGCTTTGTTCACTCGTTTTGATCCCTAATAATGTAATCATATGCAAAAATTATAAGCGAACTATAAACATTGGTGAATTATAATTAAAAGCAGATTTAATAAGGTGCTCTTAGCTGCTAATTGCCCTCTTGAATTGAAATCTGAAGATTCATGCAGGATGTCTTTAAGGAAAGTCATGTTAGATATGAGTTTTGTGAATATATTCTCTAATGATGTCAGTAAAGAGGAAGGAGGTATTGAGCTATATTCTTAACACTGATGCTGCCACAGTTGAAGATTCATCCAGTTATTGCATTACACGTGGAGAAAAATATCATGGATTTTGCATTCAGGTCCTGGGTCTGACTACATTCCTTTTTATCACCTCAAGTTCTCACTGGGAAAGGGCTGTAACAAACATTGCACTGGGATCTGCTGAAATGTGTCATACTTGATCAGTTTCCTGTAAAATGTGCAGAGGTCTCTGCACTGGAGTGACACTTAAGAAGTTATAATATATTCACAAATAAGTGTTTTTCTCAAAGGAAACCTTTAACAAGGTGCTTCTGGGGTGTTATCTGTTCTCTGCAGTATCTTTAAACTCCATGCTCAGGATCATCTTCAAAAGCTGAATTTGTGAGTAAGCATGAAACAGATTTGTCAAGCTGCTGTCCACAAAGTACTCAACAACCTGCATGGTGAAAGGTGGAGGAAAAAAACAGATGCTTATAGCTTGAACGCTTATTACATTTCAACTATCAATTTGTTTAAAAGGGGATTATGTTGTTTAAATAAAATAACATAAAATTAATATGAGACTCAGGAACTGTCCCATTTGATCATATTGGACTATTACAGAGACAATATTTTGTACTATATATACTAGATATATATCTATATATGTGTCCTAGCAAAATACCTACAAATAATCCAGTGGCTGGAATTGATGGGTCCCTTGCGTCCCAGGGCCTGTTGTGTGAAGTCCCTGAAAGGAGCCTGTGTTTCCATAGGCAACAGAGCTGCTGTGGCACTATGGATCAAACACATCCGGATTTACTTTTATGCCTCTGAGGTAAACAGTTGCCTGCTGCACTACATAAATACTGAAAGAAAAACTCTCTTTCAGTAGAAGACCTGACCAGCATGAACTGAGGGGAGCGGCAGGCTGCTGGGGAGAGCCTGGCACAGGCAGCTCCTGGGACAGCACTACATGCACTGCCATTTTTGCCTTTTCTGTCATTTAGTGCTCTTTTTTTGTTGTGTATTTCACAGCTTAAACACTAATAGAAAAAAAATCTTTAATGTGATCATTTTTTCTTCCCCCACATCCAGGGAGAATATGTTTTGGTTGTCTTGTCACAGTGAGGCTGGAGATAAAATTATCAAATATTTCTGCTTTTGACTATTTGAATTGTAGAATTAACTGCACCTTCTGATCTCAGCCAGCTCAAGATGTTTGATACAGCTAATTAGAGAGTTTCAGAAGACAATGCAAATCTGGCTGAGTTTTGAAAGCATACCCTTCCATTTTAACTGGAGTGAATGAAATTAAAGCAACATATTATAGAAGACGACACGGGAAGAATGACCTTTAAATAAAAAAATGAGATGTCTTATGATAGTTGTTGTAGAAGAAAACCACGAAGATCAAAGAGAAATGTTAGCTACTGATAAGTTATGTCTGGGTTTACTGAGTGTGCTTATTCATCTGATTAAAATTATGTCATTTCATGCAATCTATGTTTATTTTATTTTGCACTTCTTATTTGTCTTGCTAATGATTTTGTTCTCTAAAAGGTAGGTTTCCAGAGGTGCAAGCCACAGAGAGCTGGTACACTCCTCTGATTCAGAACAAGCGAAGCCTAATCCTGAGTTAAGTACACAAAGTTTTACAGATGTTGTGGTGAGAATTTTTTGATTGATTTTAATGTTATCCACTGTGACATTTCTGAAACCACTGTTAACCTGCAAATAATCAAACCCATCGAGCTTCTGTCTGCGATGTTAGATTGAGTCTCATAAAATATGTTTGTTCTGCTGCTAAAAATGCTCTTAGTGCTTACTTATGCATCTTCATGAAAAGTGAGTCCTCGACTTGTAGGCAGAAGTTTGTGGGAGTGTTCAGAGCATGGAAACTCTGCTGCCAGAGGGCTGCCCCTCTCTGACAGGACGGATTTATCCAGTGACCAACTCGTGCCCCGGCAGAGGTGGCACCATGGCATCTCAGGCCCCCTGTGCTGAACTCCTCCCTGCTCCCCACGGGAGCCCCAACCTGCCCCTTCCTGACCTTCCACTGGGCCTCCTTCAGCTTTCTGCTTCTGCTGGAGCAACTTCTCTTCAGAAAGGGGGGATGGAACATGCCTTTTGGTCTGTGACTTTCTCTGTCATAACAGGTCAACTACCGAATATTTTTATCCCAGCTGCTCCTGTCATAGAAATACTCCTTGAATTCATGTAAGTGCTCTGTTTATTTGTCCTGATTAAGGCTACTGAATAAATTCATTAATAAGAGCAAAATTTAAAATGTCATTTTAAGGTAGAAATATGTGATAAATCGCGAAGTGAATACGTGAGAATCCCAAAGTGATGAGCACAGTCTGCATGGCAATGCATTTTTTTTTGAGTTCTGTGTCCTAGGTCTCTACATCCTTTTTTGGTTAACATGAAAGCTTTTCAAGGTCAGCAGTGCCATACAGGTAATGATGAGCCTGGGGAAGGCTTATGTTAAATGTGTCCTCAGTGTTCAGGTTAATCTTTTCATTTGAGATTTTCTTCCCATAAATGGATACATGGAAAGACATTACCTGTGTCACAAAAGTAATTTTTATGTCTTTAAATATTATGGTGGTCCATTTTTCAAATAAGAGGTTAATTGATGCATTAAAAACTGTGACATTCATTAACAATCCCCTAACTTCAAGCACTTTGTTTAGGAAAATGTAAACTCTGGGTACTGCAGGGTCATATAGATATAAAAAGTAAAGGGATAAATAAAAATAGGGCAGCTTATCTGCACTTTTACATTTAATCCAAAATTGCATGTTATTTTATCTGACCCAAATAGGCGGAAACAATAGGTTAGTGAGTTGAACAGATTACCAGTGTCTTGAAAGTGGAGATCAGTTTAGATACTGCTGGGCTGAGCCCTGTAGTCCTTATCGGATCTCGTGAGCTCTGCCTGCTGCCTTCACTTCCCATTTATCTTAGTGAGGTGTTGATTTTTGTTAGCATGAGTATCATTTGGTGTTATTTTTCCAAGATTTGCAAGGGTCATTGTCTGCCAAAACACTTTCAGCTACTAGGAAATTGTGTGTTGTTATTCTTTCCTCTGGGACTCTTGAGTCTTAAACAGAAATCCAACTTGTTTCTTAGGATTTCCTTATTATAAGGATCCAGCTGTCATATATTTCCCTGTGCATGAAACTGAACATAAAAAGACAAAATAGTTTTTTTGGAAAATACTTTTAGCCTGTTTTTTATAGCAATAATATGTTTGCATTTGTTTGTGTATGACTATCTAAATGTCATGTCTAATAATTCTCAAACCCACTGACCGGTGTCAACCAAATTTGACAGAAGGGAAGTAGTCTCAAGGATAATTGAGTTCTTAGTAGCTTTGGAAAAATAGACCCCATAAGCATTTTGACTGAAGGAAAGGACAGCAGTGAAAACTCATGTTTTGTGAGCTTTTTATAAATTCCCATACCAGAAGAAAAGCTCAAATTAGACCGTAAATCATGAGATACAAATCCACAGAAAACCAAGCTGCATTTATTTCAGGCTTCATTGTTTCACTTTTGTTTCTAATAGCATCTTATGGGATTTAGAGATCAAAAAAATTTTAATCTTGTGTATTTGTCATTATTTGCACTGTTTATTTAGTTTTCACTGTCCAAACTTATTGAAAAGAGATTATTTTTCTCTTTTTCCATTTTGTCAACGTAAAATGAAGCATCAGCTTATGGGAGGTGCAAATGGTTGTGTTTGCTGTTTAATTACTCATTTCTATCTGTTGTGTGCTTTAACAACATTATTCCATATTTTATTCTTTTTAATACAATGACTATGTCACAATCTTTCTTTGAAAATTGATTTGAAAAATCTGCAACCAGCGAGTTGTGAGACCCTTGTTGCCTCTGGGTCTTTGACTTACACCTGGAGAAATAATTCTGAGCTGTTTGTTTGCTACAGGCATCTTGCTTTCCCTAAACATGCGATGGGATTTGACATCAGTGCTGTTTCTCCCTGCTGGTATTGTGATTAAACTCCCAGATTTGAGCAGGTATTCCAACATGCCAAACAAATCCTTCACCTTTTCTAGTCTTCCCCAACCAAAGGCCACTTTCATGCCCACTTCCCTGTGACACCTTTTCTATGCTGAGGGAGGAAGGACCCTGGAGAGAAGACGTGGGAACCTGTGGTAATGTGCATTTTCTGTGACTGCTCACTTTGGTGAAAATTACCAGTCTATGTTTTTGTGTTTTTTTCTGAAATTTCCTCCACATGTTAGATCCTGGTGAGGAGTAAGGGGGACTGTGAATTCCTGCTTCCTCCTGTATTTATTCTGGCAGGATGAGCTGTGCAAAAGGGAGCACTCTGTCAGTATTGTGCATACTGACAGTATCATTGTAGGTGGAGACTGTGCTCTCTGAACAGTGTATATAATTGTGTTAAAAAATTAAACCAGATAAATTATCCTGAAAGTTTGTTGTGTAATTATATATTCCAAGCAGTTTCTAAAAAAACATTTTACACTTGGAACAAGCATTTGTTCAAAGTGAATAGGAACTGAGAGCAAACAAGCAAAGACTTCAGGGCCTTGGGGTAGCTTGCATGCCTGTCATCTAAGCGACTGCCATGTCACACATCTGCTTTGTGATATATCACTGCCTTTCTATAACATGCCACATCCTAAGCACTGTGCTGAGTGACAGCATGTCACTCACCTCACTGTCATGCAGAGTCTTGTAGTGCTGAAACCTCAGGAAATGGATAAAAAAATTGAAATTTGCTCCATGTTAGCACAGTGAGTGGTGAAAGAGTAGGGAGAAAACTACTAGTAGGGGAAAAATGGGAATAGACTCCCACTTATTGGTTGCTTTCTGTTACCAGTTAATTCTAGTCCAGTAAGCACACATTTTACGCCTGTTTGGTACAATATTCCACCCATTGTCCTTTGGAAAGAAGCTGCCTATATTGGAGGCACTCAGGAGCTGGGCATTTTATAAATGTGTGTCAGGGTTCTGACAGATTAGCTCTGACAGATTTAGATGCAGTGATAGGATGCTCACACCTTACACCTTGGTTCTCAGCTGGAAGTAACCACCTGAAGAGAAAAGGCACCAGAATGGATGTGTGATGTAGCTCATAGGCCAGCTGAAACTGCTTATGAAGGCAGCACTCCCAAACCAGGAACAAGCATCCCATTTTGTAGTACTGGGATGGAGATGGGGGGAGGGAACACTGCAAATCACAACAGGTAAATACCTGAGGGAAATGTAGCTCTTCTGCTGAATGGGCCAGGGGGAGCTGATGGAGGATGTGGGAAAGGCCAAGATGCTCAGCATCTTTTGGCCTCAGTCTTTCCTGATAAGGCCAACCTTCAGGGATACTGAGTCAGCTGCTGCATAATCCCTTACTGAAGTGGCCAGTGGGTGAGAGTTCACCCTGTGAAGCTTTGCAGTTGATACAAGACTGGGGAGAGTCTTGGATACACCAGGTACTGTTATTCAGAGGGACCTGGAGAGGAGCTTACAGAAAAGACAGATACTCAAAACCTGTTGGGACCTGGCTCTGAGCAACTTGCTGTTGCTAGCCCTGCTCTGACCAAAGGTTGGACTGGACAATCTCCTCCAGAAGTGCCTGGTGCAGCCAGTCTGAAAGTCTGTGATTCTAAAGCTCACACATCAGACTCCCCTAGTCTCTAGACCTGGAGACAGTTGTGCTTTGAAATTTTCTTGCTGAGTTGCTTTAATTTTGTTTGATTGTCAAGAGAATATAACGTGCAAAATACACTACTGGGCTAGCGTTTGTGAAAGACTTGTACAACCTCAGGGTAAAAAGGGTAACAAAAGTAGGCAGTGGTGCAAATCATGAGCTGGCAGTTTTAAAAGGTGTCTACTGGAAAGAAATTCTTTATAGGTATTTCTTGACAATTTTCTTGGAATTCTGTGAAGTAAGTTTCCTTTCTTTTTAAGTCTTTAGACAGATGTACAAACTGCTTTGAAACCAACCATACTGGAATTAATAGTTTCTTCAAGCCATTACAGACTTGATTTTATTTTTTTTGCCATTTCTTCTCTTAGAGACCTCTTTAAGAGATTTAACTTTGAAGCCTTTGTCCCTTTGAATGTTATTGTCTTCAGCAGCAATTTGTAACTCCCAGCATTCCCTTTCTACTGCAAATATGAATGTAGGTCTCTACATTATTCATTCTTTCTAAAGTGAGAAGGGAGAGTTGTAAACTGCTGAATTACAACCTGCAGTTGCCAAGAGGCAGGAACAACTTAAGAGCAATTTAATTGTAGATGTTTTCCTCCTTTCCTCTTTAACTCTTTCCTCAGGGAAGGATAAACACTACAGGCAGTTGAATAGTAAAGAAGCTGTTCTGGAGACAGAGACAAGCAGGGATAGAGAAGGTCAGCAGGAACTTCGCAGCTAGGAGAAAAAAAGACAGCCAGAGTATCAGACCATCTTTATAAGGACAGGTATTTGAAATCAGTACATTGAGTTACTCTGTTCAAGTTTGCTAACGTGATGGACTTTACTCATAAAAAAATTAAGTTTCAGTTTAACATTAGGAAGGAGTTTAAACTGTTGCGTAATTGTTAGTGGGTGAGATTCCATCAATGCCCTACACTAGCCCAGCCAGGTCAAGACAGAATTTTGTGAAGGAAGCAGATATGAGGTAAAGGTAAAATGAAGCTAACAGAGGGTCATTATGAAATCAAAGGATATGCTCTCAGCCAGTTGATGATATCATAGTTATACTTTTACTGATATTTATGTTAGTCTGAGAATGTCATCATGAAAAGTAAATGCTATTCTGGAACAGCCTGAAGAGCGTGCTGAATTGGTGTTCCTCCTCTTAGGTGCTTTTTTAATCATTCTATTATTTGTTTATGACCATGGGAACTTGTGTGGTCCCTCACCATCATTTCCACAGTAATAATGTGGATGTAACCTGCCTCCTAACAGTGAATCTCTGCAAGATGTCATCTTGAAAAAATTGTGTCATCAGGAGAACCTTAGGCAGATTACATCCACAGTCAGCAACAACACTGCCATCCTGAGCTTTGCACATGCTGCAAACTGCAGTGCCTGACAGCAGGGTGAGCTGTTCCTGTTGACTGAATATATTCTACTTTTTATTTAGCGTGAGGAGTGGTTGGAAGGGACTTAGAAAAACACTTATTTTACTGTCTCCCATAAGCTTCATGTTAAAAGCAGTACAAAACTCCAACCTTCTCACCTGGGTACCCACTACTGGAGAGGGACAAGCCTTGAAGCCAAGAGCTTTTGTAAAAGGCATGAATAATATTAATGCTCTTACCATGGTTGAAATAGAAGTGAGCATATTCTTCTGTTGTTGGCTTTGTGAGAATGCCTTATTTTCTACTTCCAGCATGAACACTATGTACTGCCAGCTAAGGGTGACCCTTTTTTGTGCACACATTACACGCCGTATCTGTGAACTGCACAGGCATTTTTGCATGACATTGCATACTGTATTTTTGCAATTCCTGAATGTTGCTGAAAGAGGATGTTTACAAATGAGATGTAATGTAGGCACCTGCAAAAAGATTTCTCTTAGGTTCTCTGCCTGAAGTGGAAGGTCTATAAACCTGCCAACACATTAATTCAGTATATGAGGTGTCTGCCATTTTTAGACAATCTGGTTATACCTCTTGTCCTCGGAGTCTGTTTAAAAAAAAAAAAAAAAAAAAAAAAAAAATGCAAAAAAAAAT
>VXBB01020898.1:0-25171 GCA_013399915.1 Illadopsis cleaveri
GAGTAGCAGATTTAACTGCACAACAGAGTGAAAGGTCACTTTTCCTGGGATTAGGGAACTGCTTCTTAAATATGTCAGGTAGGAACAAAAAGCAAATTACAAGGCCCAATTCATTCATTTCAACCTCCCAATCATGTGTTTGAAATTCCTGAGCCCGCTCAGGGACAGTCCATCCAAACCTGTCCATTCCAAACCATCTCAAGAAGGAGCAGAGAACTTCTCCAAGGAAACCAAGGAAATTTAGGTGTTCTAATATATGAAACTGTTACAGGCAATTAGAGAAACTCCAATTTATCACCTTGCATAATTACCACAGTTCATCTGAATTAATGTGATTTCATGCTTTCTTGAACTTTTGATTTTTTTTTCCCCCCCCCTCTCATAAATGTTTTGTCATTACATAATCCCAAATATAATGGTTGTAATTACTTGGTATTGAAATGTGCAATGAATGTTAAGACATGAGGAGTAAGAGCTCCTTACAAATTAGCCACGCTCCTGAGGACAAATCAATACAATTCCTCACATTTCCATGGGCCTGTGTCAAATTGTGATAGATCCCTTCTGCTCCCATTTTTTTTTTTTTTCCTCTGTGTCTCTTATTGCCTGTGATATATTGCAATAGGAGAGGTGTCCCTGCAGTGATGCAGCACAACAGGAATTTCCTCACAGGGAAATGGGGCACAAAGGACAAGCTCATTCCAGGGAAGCTCCTGGTTGTGATTTGCTGTGAGTATTTCCAGTATTTATCAGCTGACCATTAGTTACCTTCTTTTACTCTGGCTGTAATGAGTTACGGGCCCCATTTGGGTCTGAATTTGGTACTTGAATCAGAGAATTTAGGTCTGTAATAAGTACAAATAATAAAAATGAAGCCTGTTGAATCTTTTAAATTATCTCCAATTCTGGAAGGCCCCATACTTCCACATTTTGGGTTTGTTTTTTCTTCTCTCACATCAAGGAAGTCCCAAAAAATTTGGGGTTAAAGCCCTTTTAGCTACAGGCTGTGCCTATCCAAACCACCCCAGACCTCTCCTGGACATCAATCCATGTTTTTTGCTTCTCCTCAGGATTTTTGTACTGAATTACCTTGTAGGAGATGAGCATCAGTCTCTTGCAGCCTGCATACTATGGAAATATCCTTCTTTCTCCAAATATCTCCCAAAGGAATGGCTAATCTCCTTCCCTACAACTTCCCCTGCAAAGTCAACTCTCTTTTTCAGCTTTCCAAACTGCACTAAACCTGCTGAACAAACCCTCTAACAGTTCCTTTTGTCTTGATAATACTGTCAATACATTAATCTTTTCCCGTTAGCATCTAATCTCAATTTTTTAAAAGTTCTAATTGATTTTCTATGAATTCAATGCTGAGATTAAGAGTGGTGTTATCTCTAATTAAGGTGTCTGAAAGCCGCTTAGTATTTCCCATTTCCTGCCTTTTAAATAGTTGGATTTTTCTCCTCAACGCCTGCTGAGTTCTCCTGCTCCATTCGTGAGCCTTTAACACCTCAGGTCTGGAAGATTTGGAGCTGAGTCAGCCAGGAGTCAATGCCTGAGTGTCTCCTTTCACCAGAACAGGTTGAAAATCCACTTTTGTTCTCATTTCCACCCAGTGTGGGTAAAGGGAAAGCTGCCCTGTCCCCCAAAATTCCCTGATGGAGCTGCTCTGTCAAAAAGAGAAGGAAAACCACAGTCACTGAGTCCTGTCCTTCTCCAGAGCTGTGTAATCATCCAAGGACCTTCACCAGTGCTTCCTTATTCAGTTAAATTACTTTGGAGCTTCCAAGGGGAAGGACCTGTAATTTACACTTCAGGATGAACACAGGCCCCGGGTCCTCAATTCAGCTTAAATGATCTGAATGGCCAATCCAGGCACTGAGTTTCAAGGTGGGGAACAATAATTCCTGCCACAGTCTGATTGTCTTATTCAATTAAAGGGTGAAAATGCCCTTTACAAAGTAATATCAAGCTTCTCTAGAGGAAAGAAGTGGAAGGTCACAATTAAATTAAAGAGGGAGGGTAAGGTGAGGGGTGGAAAAACCCTGAGCTGGCTTGATTTTTGTTCATGCACCAAGAAACCCAGAGCACAGGAACATATGCTGGGAAGCTGTAGAGCTGGTCTACATCTGGCCTTTGTTATTTTTTCCCCTGCTTTTACGGAGTTAGCAGCATAAAATATTAAATTTCTCTTCTGAGCTGAGCACAGGACTTGCTCTGAGCAGTAAGTGTTGACACAGCCTTAGGGCTCCTGCTCCAAGGCCCATCTGCAGGCCAGAGGCACAGCTGAGGAGCTGCCCCTCTCCCAGGGAGGGGCACAGGGGGAATATTTCTTTAATATTTCATATTCCTGAACAGTTTTCTCACTTGTCACGGCGCAGTTCATTTGTCACCTGTCATCACCAGAGTCACTTCGCCGTCTGCAGGAGTTTTCTCCAGATTGGAGAGCTCTTAAAGACAGATTTCTCTTCCTGGGCTGAACCTCAAGGGTTGGATTTATCCCTGCCACAACCACACTGACTTCCATGGGAGACAGCCCTGGCTGCTGGGGCAAATGTCCTTTTGGCAGGGGGGTTAATTCTTATCCAAACCCTCTTCTTCATATTTCCCACTGCTCCCACAAAAACCTGTTTTTAACTACGTGGAGATGGTTCAGGAACTTCTCCCTTCCCTCAGACCTTGACCTTGTTGTTGGGGTCACGTGGCTGCACCCTGGTCCTGCAGGAGGGACCTCTTGCATCCCTGCCCTGAGTTCTGATGGGTACAGTCCCACTTCAGGCCACTAATTCTTTTTAAAATGTTTCTACCAACAAAATAATAATCAAAACTTGTAATACATTCAATAAAAAATGGCAAGAAAGAGGGGGAAAGTGGTGAGGAAGGGAGGAAAAGTGGCAAGGAAGAGAGAGCTCTCACACACTGCTGACAATGTCCGTGCCTATTTCAGCCCTTCCCAAATTCCTGCCCAGCCCTTTGGAGATCTTGATCCATCACAGAATTACTTCTTGTACAATTACCCTGAACAACCCCCAGCCCCTTCTTTACCTCCCTCATTCCAGCTACAAAGCCCTCAAAGAATTCCTTCCAATGGGAATTTCAAGATTTGCCCGAGCGATTGATGTAGGGGATTTTTGGATGTGCGTCTTGTCGGTGGAATTTCAGGTGTAAGTTACATTGTTTGTTCCTGCTGCAGCATTTAGGAATGGATATTTACAGCTCAGTGCATTCTCTGTGCCAGATGTGGTTTTCCTGTTGAGAAAAGCAACGCCTGTGACCTCATTCCTTCACTCCATGAAAAGTCCAAATGTTACACGCTGTTCCTCCTGCTCCAATATCAGCTGCAGAATAGACAAAGTTTATCTGCTACCTTAAAACATTACACAGGGTCAAGCTTCACTACGAAAATAACTGAGCAATTAATTTCATTGTTTTTATTAGAAAAAAGAGCCAATCATTTATTCAAATAATTTAGTATTTTTTTTCCCCTTGCAAACCTCCACCATAACTTCTTCTGTCACGCCAAAAAATGACGGATCTCATGCCAACATCATGGATATTTCACTCAATAATTTATTGGAATCTACATCATCTTGTCTGTAATGAAAGGAGAGCAGATAAAATAGCAAATCACCCAGAGTGCAAACACAGACTGGTTTTATCCTTCCCAAGTATTAAATTTTATCAATCAGAATCTATCAGCTCCAGGACCTGTGGAGGCTTTGTTCCCCACCATATCTCAATCACATATATTGCTTTTCCAATACAACTGGCAATGGGTTGATTTAGGATAAACACTTTTTAAAGGACCTAAAGAAGAGTAAGTAATACAGAACTAAAATATAATCTTCAAATACTTCTGTGTTCCCGAGTACTACTTTATCTGCCTGGTTCACTGCCTGTAATGCTCTTTACAGCCTCTCTGCAATGTAGATCTCTGTTTCACAGATAAAAAACCTCCTTTTATAATAAAAGTCCAAGGAACTAACCTGGAATAAAGCAGCTTTAACCAAGTGCTGATAGAGCAGAGCCTTGAACACAGTGGTTAAGTACTCTGAGAGAGATGCTTAAACTGTTGGAGGGGCAGAAAAGTGGAATTTCTGATGTGCATGGTCTGTTACAACATAAAATAAACAATAAACAGGGAATGTTGCTGCCATCAGCTTCAGGATGTGTTTAACAGGAGACAGGAGGCCGTGACAGCTCTTGGTGTCAGTGGACCTCACACGGGCTCTGGGAATGCAGAGGAGACTAAAAGAGGGAATGATGGAGAAAGCAAACCCCCTTCCTTATGGAGATACACCCGTATCTTCTGGTTTTAGGATTCCAGGCTGTTCTTTGTGTCTTCAGGAACGTCAGGAGATTTGCATAATCCTATTCTTGTGCTATCAGAGCTTTAAAATAGAAGCTCTGTTATCACCCTGCCTTGTCCTGTCAGCAGGCAGGTGAAACCCTTCCAGGCTTGCTGCTTCATCACTGCTGAGTGGTGGATCCTGCTTTTCCTGCAGCCTGTGAGAGGCTCTGTGTGCACAGGATTCTGCAGAGAAATAAACACTGGGAGGCTCAGCGGGGATACGGGAAGATGAGCTGAGCGTGGTGAAGGTCTCCAGCAGTTTTGCTCTTGGAGTGATTAAATTGCATCACTTTTGAGGGTTCTCTGCATGTGTTCTGCTCAATGTGGCCTTGAAGGATGCCCAGTGCCCAATTTGGGGTGGACAGAGCAGGATAGTGACCCCTTACAGACCCCTCCGAGGCCACCAGGTTGATCAGAGGGCTGGAGCACTTCTGTGAAGACAGCTGGGAGAGTTGGGGCTGTTATCCCTGTAAATGTCATATTCCTCACAACAATGGTTCTCACCAGGTTTTTCCTCATTTTCTGAGGAAACTCTGTGAAGTAAAGGGGCAGAAAAAGGAAAACATGCCTGAGGCTGCTGGGTCTGCTCCTTGGAGAGCCTCCATTAAGCAAAGACCTTGGTGTGGTCTCCTGCCATGGCAACTGCTGCAGAGAGAGCTGGTACACAGTGTCCGTAGCAATCAGAAGTGATAAATGAAAGTTCTCTTTCTTTTCACTCCAAGCAGAATTTTGACAAAATACAGGGTTTATTTCCTGTAACTCATTCTCTCAGAACCTGGCCCTCAGCTCCCCACACCAGGGAAGGGTGGCTGCTGCTGCTGCTGCTGCAGTGATACTGGATTCCACCTGTGCTTAGAAGTTCAAAAGGCAACTTTGAGCTGTGAGGCCGTTTAGTGACATATGGAGGAGATGACAGCAGCACTTCCATCCTCCAGGCAGGATCGATCCACAGCAAGTGCTCCCACTGCAGGTTGCATTTTTTCCTCACCCGCTGAAGGCAAGATGCAGACTGGGAGGTGTTAGCAGGATCACCAGGAGGGCTGTGCAGAACGTGCAAAGGAGAATTTTATAGCTGAGTCTCCACATATCTGCAGCTGAGATCTGTTTCTGCATCAGAGGAAGGTGTCCCTGCCTGTGGAAGTGGGGTTGGAATGAGATGAGCTTTAAGGTCTCTCCCAAACCATTCTGGGGTTATGGAGAAGGCCACACTTTTAAAAGAGAGAGGTGGGGTCAGTGTATTACTCAGCATATGTAGGGTAGAATGAGGATAGAGACTGAGAGAATTGGGATTGTTCAGCCTGGAGAGGAGAAGCTTTGGGGTGACCTCATTGTGGCCTTTCAAGGCCTGAAGGAGCTAAAAGAAAGAGGGAAAGAGGCTGTGGAAAAGGCCCTGGAGGGACAAGACACAGGGAATGGCTTCAAACTGCCAGAGGGCAGGGTTAGATGGGATATTGGGAAAAAAATTCTTCCCTATGAGGATGGTGAGGGGCTGGCACAGGGTGCCCAGAGCAGCTGTGGCTGCCCCTGGATCCCTGGCAGTGCCCAAGGCCAGGTTAGACAGGGCTTGGAGCAGCCTGGGACACTGAAAGGTGGCAGCGAGTGGAACTGGATGATTTTTAATGTCCCTTCCAACCAGGCCATTCCATGATTCTCTGTGGATAGAGGCAAGTCTACGGCTTTACCTGATGTATCCCTCAAGGGGAAAAGGGAATTTAGGAAACCAAGTCCAACTTTTGGGGACGTATTTTGTCCTTTTGATGATGACCTTTTCCTGGTGCTGGCAATCTGAGCTCTCCCTCCTTCCTGCTGCTCAGTTATCAGCTGGTCATCCCTGAGTGCCTGTTGAGCACTGAACTGAGCAGTTTATGCCTCCTTTTGAGGAAGACAGGCACTGCCAGAGTTCCTTCCTGCAATCCAACTGCCAGGGAGCCTGATCAGTATTCCAGCCCTCATGTGCTGTGATGAATTAACAATCAGCTTAAAGACCCAGAGAGCTTTACTCCAGGTGGTAGTTACAACAGCTAGCACACCTTTTAATCAAATGCAATTGTTACAGAGGGATTTCTGGACACACACAGCACCACAACACAACCCAGCCAGGAGTGTAGGTGCCATTTAGCCTTAAATTCATGCATGTCCAGACTTTGCAAATTCAGCCTATCTGATCCAAGCCTATTGATTTTTCCATTTTCTGTTTCAAAGCATACACTGCCAGTGAAAAGGGTTATGACATCCTGAGGCTGCTGGATTGCTTGGTGATGTTTCTGTAATTTGTGTGCACTCGAAGGTAAATAACACGATGAAGTAATCAGATGAGAAGTGGGCTTTTCATGCTGGCTGAGCATCTCCCAGCCAGCCCCTCCAACAGGGCTCTGCTAGAGCTCAGCCTGTCACCATCCAGCTAACACTAAATGGGTTTGATTTGGTTAAATATATTCCTCCCTGAAATGGTTAAATGCTAATGATGGACGGTTATTTTTGAGTTTCAGAATGGCAGAAACTGAATCCAGGAGGAATTATTGCCTCTAATTTGTTATTTCAGCAAAACTGTGTCTTCTGTCTCTGACAATAAGCATGTGGAAGCTCTTGGGAGCTGCAGATTTCATTCCAAGTGCTCCAGCACTGTCACTCTCATCCACTCTGCTGTGAGCACATCAGCACTGGCCAAGAGCAGAGAGGGTGGCAGTGTTGGAAAAATGCTGCTGGGAATAAACACCAAGCAAAACCCTTGAGCACCACTTTGAAAACCAGGAGAATGAGATTGGAGCCAAAAAACTTCAAGGAGAAATCCTTCCTGGGTCTGTAGCATTGTGGGGAACTTTAAAATACGGGGTCTGATGGCTCCACTGTGTGCCCTCCTATATGGTTCAGGGCAAAGTGACCAATTCTAGGCGTGAAATTAGATTGTCGTCATTGTATCTCAGAATTTCAGGTCTGAGAAAGCTGCAATCATCATGACTTTTACCATCAAGGGTAGAACAATTTGATTGAGAATCTCATTTAAGATCCCTAAGCAACAAGATGCTCTCAATTAATACTGAATTGTCTGGGTTTATGCCCTGAATAATTATGAATTAAGTTTGCATTTGATTCTTTTTCAATGTGGAGTCCTTTTTTATTCTAGTTGGTTTAATTGTGCTTCGTATTTCTCCTGCATATCCCTTAATGCCTCTGCTAGAGATGTTTTTGAGAACTAAAAGAACAAGTAACAGGCCTGGACAGGCTGTTTCATGCAGCCTGTTATGGGGATTTCCCTCAAGACCAGTTGTTTGCACACAGTTATTTTTGCTTAAAACTGAGGAAATAATTAAAGCAAATCCCCTGTGTGCCTTGGGAGAAAGTTCTGGTTGAAGCCATACTGAAGCAGTTTTCCCTAACAGGTTTTTTGTTTGTCTTTTTTTTCAAGGCATGAAATGCCTTAAACAAAAATGCCTTAGGATAAATTTCACCACTGAAAGGGTGGCCAAGCTTTGGGACTGGCTGCTCATGGAAGTGATGGAGTCCCCATCCTTGGAAGTGTTCAAAAAATGAGTAGATGCTGCATTTTGTGATGTGGTTTATGAGCAGGAGAAGATCGGGCAAAGGCTGGACTTGATGATCTCAAAGGTCTTTTCCAACCCTTTTAATTCTGTGATTTTGTGATTCTATGATTCAAGATGGACAAGACCTCCAACCTATGATCTAACACCCCCTTGTGAGCCACACCATGGCAGCGAGTGCCTCATCCAGTGTTTTTTTTAAACACCTCCAGGGTCTGGGAGCCCATTCCAATGCCCAACCACTCCTTCTGTGAAGAGCTTTTTCCCAATGTTCAGCCTAAACTTCCCTTCTTGCAGCTTAAAATTGTGTCCTCTACTGCTTCTGTGACTCTCAGCTGTGTAAAAGCGGAAGGCAAACCTCTCATGGCCTCATCTCTTCCCTCAAGCTGACTCAGGCCTACTTCCAAGATGGACTTCCCAAGCCTTTGACTTCCCTTTAGGCTGGCCCAAAGTGTTCCAGGTGACCCTGTGGTGGATGTCAGCGCTGCCCTGGAAGGGGAAGAGCCCTGTGGGTGGCAGGCCATGACTCCAGACTCCAGCCTGGACCAGGACCCAGCTCCTGTGTTCGGCTCTGGCTGCACAACCCGAGAGGCCTGACACCAAACCCTTACAACAACTTCCACCTCAAACAGCTCCAACTCCTGCAAAACACACGTGGGCTGCTCCAAATGTACTGCTGGCAGGGGAGCAGGAGCCGTGCAGGGTTTTATAGGGAGCTTTCAAGTTTATTTACGACAAAACAAGCCTTGTGCAGGAAGCGGGGATGCCAAGGGCCTGCCATCCTCGCGTCCCGCTAATGCATTTCCGCGCTCCCTCTCCCTGACGCTGTCTCTCATTTTCAGCTTGTAGCTTTAATAATCTATGCCACTGCCTTCTGTACAATATTCCTCCTGCAGCTTTCCTTTGACAGCTCTGGTTTTAATAGAGGATAAGCACCAAACTCCAGCTGAATCTGAAGACATATTTCTAATCTGGTCCCGCATTTATTTTGCTTCTCGGAGAACTTCCCGTCTCGAACAGAGGAAAAAAGTGTTTTTCACGTATTAAGTTGACACGGTGAATAGGTTTCTGGAGGTATCATTAATTCAAACTCCAACTCAGAGTTAGTTGCCTTGTAGTAAAGAGACAAATACACATAAACCCTGGTACTTGGATAATAGGTTTGATTCAATTCTTTATCAAGGAGATTGCAATAATATGCCAGGCATTCCAGCCCAGAGAAGAATCCCATTTTGTGAGGTGTTGAATGAAAGTGTCATAACAGCAACGTGCCTGCCTGCCTGGATTTTGAGATATAGCCTGAAGTATTGGTTGAAACAAAGAATTAAATTGGATGGCAACATGAAAATAAGAAACAGGGAAATGTTGACTGTGAAATAAGTGTTTCAAGGTAATTTGTTCTGCTATTCTCATCAGGTCATTATGACGTTTTCCATGTACTGTGGGGATTTTTTTTCCTATTGTAAGACAACTTAAAACTCCCAGTTCTGCAGTGATGCTGCTAAATTGAAGTATTTTCCTGTAAATTTGTGCTTGTCAGTGTAAATAACAGCCTTTGATTTGTCTGTCCTCTCTCTTCTCCGTGGGGAAGGATGTAAATATCTGTCACCACTACTGGAAAAGTGGTGTAGTGCTTGATTATGGGATAAATTTAGCATTCTGTGGTGCTGTTAGGACTGGTGCAGGCTGAGCTGGGGGCAAAGCAGAACCAGCTCTGGGATCTGCTCCCTGCAGGAGCTTTGGGAAGTGTTTGGGTGGGGTATAAAGCTTAAATAAAGGAACTGCTTGATATAAAATGCTGAATAACCAGCAGGGGCTTCTTTCTGTCACAGATATTCCTGGTTTTCCTTTCTCCCCCCTGCTCGCTTTTTTTTTTNAAAATACATTATATCTATGCCTGGCTGTGAGGGGTTTTGATTCTTTTTTCTATTTTTTTTCTTTTTTTTTTTTCTTTACACCTCGTTTGTGCCTTCATTTAAGGATATTCCCTTTCCTTAGGTCTTTTCCCAGCTCCCTCCCTGGCCTGCCTTGGTTCCTTGGGGATTCCAGACTCCATGGACAATTTTGAGGTGGCTGTCCATTCCTGCTCCTTTCTAAAATGGAATTTGTTCTGTCACCGAACAACTTTCACCTCCAAATCTCGAAAAAAAAATTTCCACACAGGAAGTCCGGCTTGAAAAAATGTTTCAGCAGAAAAAGTGGTAAAAATAATGAATCAAATTTTTATGCTTTTTAAATTTGACCAGCTCTTGGAAATCAAAGCTGTGTGAGAAATTCAGGGTAAAACATGATTAAGTGAGGTACCAGTGATACACCTTTTGATCAGCTCTGCTGAAAGAGACTCTGTGAACCAGCCTGACCTCTGATGTCTCCTTTGTGTAACCCCTGTGACATGAGGTTTGCTATGAGAAATGGAACAAGATTAATAATTAATCCGTTTGCTGGTGTCTGAAATAGTGACATGAGCTTGGCTTTAGTCACATGTTTTATTAATGAGCTTTGAAAACAATTGCTTTTCTCCCAGCAACAGACTGCTCTGAGCTTCAGACTGCAGGAAAAAAAAAAAAAAAGGGCTGGAGGGAGTATCTGGAGTTTTTTGGTTGTCACTGTTGTTCCCCTCCCTCCCCAGGGCATTCACAGAACTCGGTCACTGCATCCAAACCTTGTGAAAAAGGTTGTGAAGTTGTGAAGAAGTGAAACGGGGAGCAAAGATGGAATAAATTTTAAATCATCTCAAGACAGACAACGTGCTCGACCTGAGGGAGCTGAAACATGAAATATTTCAGAGAGTAGCTCACACTTTTACACATTGTGTAAGGGAAAAGAGTGTTTCTTTGGTAAAAAAAAAAAAAAAAAAAAAAAAAAAAAAAAAAAAAAAAAAAAAAAAAAAAAAAAAAATCAGTGCACCAATTAGGTGAACAATAGTTTTGTATCTCAATTAGACCTCATTAGCTGCAGAAAACTCAAAGCCCAACTTTTTGCAACAATTCCTCCCCCAGCTGTAGCTACCTGTGGGAGAGCAACAAAACCACTGTCCTAAAAAGTGAAAACACCTTTATTAAGTGAAGATAATTGTGCTCATCTTCCTTGACCTTTCAATTTCCTGATTTTTATTCTGGCTCCCGAGGGCAGCAGCCATCAGGTGTCTGGTTTTGTTATTAATATTTACCAGGAGCATTTTGGTTTCTTTAGGAATGAGCAGTGCTGAAGGAAGTCAAACCTTTTGGACAGAATCCCCCAATGATCCTTTAATTACCCAATGAATTACAGTCCGTGTGCAGAATTATTAGGAAAATAATGCTCTAATAAATATGATCTTCCCAACTTACATGCAAATTGAAGCTTTGCCTTCCTGCTCAGAATTGTTCCAAATGAATTTGTGGCCAAACACTGGTATGTTCCAATATCCTGATTTTTATGTGGGTTATTGATTGCCAAGCTGCCTCCAACCAACCTGTAGTGATAACTCATGGTAAGATCAATATCTGTGCCATTTTGCTTCCACCTTTGAGGGGAAAAAAATCAAATTATGCTTATAATTTACAGAGCCTATTCATATTTATCTTAAATAGTGTGCTGTAGCATACCTGTAATGATAAAAATGTAGTTAAATATCACAAAATTAGATCATTTTTCACACACAACTGCTTCTTACATCAATCTTAATGATAGCAATAATGGTACTCTTTGGAAAATCTTTACTTTAGTCACCAGTGTTCACCCAAATGTCCACAAAAAGTAATTATAACTTATTCACACAACGTTATCCATTCAGTCAGGAGGGGGTTTTATACCTTGCCTACAACGACATTATTTTTTATAATACCAGTGGTACCTGAGTGTGCTTTACAAGTCCTTGCAAATGATTAATCAGGAATTTGGCAACAAAAATGCTTTGGAGATGTAGATCAGGAAGGATTGCACTTCAGAGGGCAGAACAAAAGCTGAGGGGGAAGTTTTTATGCAGCAAGTCTGAGACTGACCATTTAATGATGAGAACACTGCTGGTTTAAATCGTGATTTGTCCCCATTAGTCCACTAAGCAGAAAATGGATTGTGTCTGCAACATTACCCAGCTGTTTACAGATGTCAGAATCCAATTTCTCTTTCAAAGAAAATAACTATCATGTGTTTCAGGAGGGGAATTTTTGTGGCTTTGCCGTTAGTCACGTTAGGGATGGATTTTCCTTGCTCACATGAGAGCCAAAGGATAAAGGACTCAGCCACTGAGGCCTGCAAGTTTTGGGTGTGTTAATGCCAATTTTGAGGTGGTCAGCAATCCTAAAACTACACAACCAGGTATTTTCTTCTCCTGATTTTATGTCAGAGCCACCTCCTCAGCCTTTATCGTTTCTGATAAATTTATTTGTTAATTTGATTTGATCAGATTTTATCCTTTGATCTCTGGGTGTGACTCCAAGCCCTCCATTGGATGGAAGGTTCACACAGAAATTGCCAGTGGCTCACTTTGGGCCCCTGGCAGTGCCCAAACCAAGGGCAATCCTCTCCTTGTTAATTATCTGAAGGATCACAGCATAAAAATTATCCATTGCAAGTGAGCACTTGTTGTTTTGAAAGATTCTGTGAATTCACAGAAGAATTCTGTGAGCAGATTCTAACCACATGAAACAATTTCTTTGGGTTGCTGTCTCCCATTTCATGGATGCATCCACACTGAAAAATTTGGGTGCAACACCCAAGTCTCAGGAATTCTCCCTACAAATTCCAGCTGATTTTTGGTGTTTCTGCACCTCTCCTTGATTCCTTTTTGATATTTTCTTTAGTTGGTCCAGTTTCTGCTGTTGTTTTAGGGTATTAGCGTTAGCTTTTAGCCATATTTCAGGATTTACAAGTCGTCTCAACCTTTCCATTTTCTAATCTAAGATATTCTGGTATTTAATTTGCCAGTTCTCTTTAATTTCAGAATCAATCACTGAAATAACTGCTGTCATCATTGCATGGCTCCCAATTAAGACCTCTAATTGTTTTTCCAAACAAATGCGAGGACGTTGGCTTAGTTGCTGCAAATGAATTCTTCACAGTATCCCCATAATCATTCTAATCACCATGGTACAATGATTATTAAACTTTGCATATAGATCAGGGGTTCAGCTCCTGGTGTGGGCTTTTTTCCCTAATTAATATGTTTACATCACTGGAGGAAGCGAATTAATGAATTCATGTGGTAGACAATGATTTAATGGCTCTGTGTGTTCTGCAGTGTATTAAATCACAGAAATCTGGGTAATTATTTTAGGGAATTTTTAACATAAGCCCCTTAAGGCAGAGATCATCTATGTATTTTTCTGAATTTTTTCATGCAACCATTGGAAAATATTTTTCCTCAGTTATAGGAAATACATCCTGGATTGTTTTTCTTTCACCAATTGTTTCAGAAGCTAAACTTTAAAAAATGTCCTATATTCTGATGCTGAATTGATCAGTTCCCTTGGAGCCCAAGGACTGTGAGTGGGTATATGCTCACACGATTTAATAAATTATCTTTTCAGCATGCTGCTGTAACAAAAATATCAATATTTTTATGACTTCATTGTGTGTTCTGTATTTCTTAGATTATTTGCGTTCAAATGGAAATGTCCTGCCAAGCCACCTGAGGCTTTTTTGTAATTGGGAAAAGGATTTGCAAAACCCCCCTTCACGTACAGCGTTTCCAGTGAGGAGGAAAATGGGAATTTGAAAAACTCTTGCCTGTGAACAAGACAGAGGGTGAAGGAGTTTTTAATCCCACCCCACTTTAGAGGCAGAATCTGCACTAAGCCAAAGAAGAGCATTCCAGGGAGCAAGGACACGAGGGCAGGGCTGCAATTTCTTTGCCAAGGGTGGATTTTTGGGATCACTGGGGGTCGTTCTCCAGCCTGATGCAATGATTATGAACATATTTGATGCCTTTTGCAATCCTGGGAGACTTTGTGCTCTGTTCCCTCCCTTTCATTTGTGTGTTCCAGTTATCCTCGTGCTGCTTGGCTTTGGATTGGATTGGAATCTCTTTATCTCCTTTTAGAGCAGCACTCTGTGTTGGGCTGAAATATTAAAATGTTGTTCTAACCAATGCTGGATTTATTTATTGGTTCCATTGACTCCTCTCTGAGGAGATTATTGAGGGGAAAACACCCTCAATTTCCAACCTGCATGAAAATGCAGGATTGTGGGGTTGCTCTGGGTATTGAATGGAAGTGCAGGAAAAGAGAGCACCTGAAATCAAACAAACAAAAAAAAATCTCAAAATACTGCTGGAAACACTACAGGGTGTTCATGGATAGGCTGGAAGTAAAAAAAAGAAAAAAAAAATTAAAATTCATTGAGTTAGTTGGTGATAAACCCTCTGGTGACTATAACCAAAAAAGCTTAAGTGCCAAAAATGATGAATCTAATTTTAAAAGTTGTGTTTATTTAGCACCAACATCACACCAGGAAACACCTGGAATAATGTACCTGATAATATAGACAATTTTGACTTTATAAAAAAGACATAGGAGATAAAATTATATTCATCAGAACATTTATATGGATCTCTTAATGGTTTCAGAGGTGCTTCCATCCGTATTTTTGTTTCCAGTGTACTCTGTGTTCTCTGTTACTTCCACAGGGAAAACTGTGTCTCATTTTTATTACTCAGCCCTTCCACCTACAGCTCTGCACAATTCTTGCACTGTGCTTCTCAGACACACAATATTTTGAGGAGGAGCTGCAAAAAAATTCTCACTCCATTCGACAGGTCTATAAGAATAAAAAAGTACCTAATAAAATAAAACTTTTAGGAAATGCTAAGCTTTTTTTTTTATTATTTATTTCAAGAAAAGGCATTTATCAGCATCTTTCTTGATGTAAAAAAATAATGCTAAATAGCAAATTAACTCGTATCTAACTTTCTTCCTGTTGGAGTGGTTCTGTATTTCTGAATCAAAGAGAAACCTCCAGCAGTCCTTGCTGTTCTTGGCCATCACTCAGCAAAGGAGATGATTAAAATTTCATACTGGGCTTGATTTATCTCAAATTGTTGGAACTTTAAATACATGGGCTCAATCCTTATCTGCCAAAGCCAGCATTAGCTGTGGTGAAATCAAAGAGAAGTGAAAAGCTCTCCCTGTTCCCTCCGAGTCGTGGTGTAATTGCAGCAGTGATTGCCTGATAACTTTTAATTGACCTTTGGGCTCCAGGAGCCATCCTCAGGTGTTCATTTCATGTCCCTGCAGCCACTGAAGTTTGCAAAAAAAAATGGGAATGATGGAAAAAAAACCCAAAAAAACCAGGGAATTTAATTAATGGATGGGTAGAAAAAAATAAAGTTAAAACGCAAATATCAAATATGGGATGGGGGAGAGCTCCCAACTCTCCTGCCTGGCAGAAGCTGCTGCCTCTGCTCTTTGTGGGTGTGGGGAATCCATGAGGGGATACAAGAGCCCAGGAATTTCTAGAAAGCTGCTTAAATATGAAACAGAAGGGTGGATCACCTGGAAAGGCTTGAAATTCATGGCCTGAACCAGCTGATGTTCATGTTGAGAACAAATGGGTTGGGAAATACGTGAAGATTTCTGCTCACAGGAGGAGAAGATGCACTTGAAAGAAGATGCATTGGAAAAGGAAAATAAAGGAAATTAAGGGTTCCTTTCACAAAGGAAATTAAAGAAATTAAAGAAATGAAGGAAATTAAGGTTCCTTTCATAACACATTGTCTGTGTGCAAACCAAGCCATGGAGTCCAAAAACCAAGCTGATAACCAGTGGTGGCACTTCCCAGGTTTCCAGCAGTTCAAATCTCTTCAGTAACTATTCCCTAAGAATTTGGTAGGACACAATTTTCTTTCATGTCTTGCATGAATGATTAATTTTATATATATATATAATTTTCCTTTCACCTCAACCATAATGGTCTCCATTGTTTTCTGAAAAAAGCACAATGTCTTTGTTTTTTGGTGGTTTGTGGTGGTTTTTTGGGGTTTTTTTTGTTTGTTGGTTTGGTTTTTTGATTGGTTTTTGTTTTTTTTTTTTTGTTTGTTGGTTTGGTTTTTTGATTGGTTTTTGTTTTTTTTTTTTTGTTTGTTGGTTTGGTTTTTTGATTGGTTTTTGTTTTTTTTTTTTTGTTTGTTGGTTTGGTTTTTTGATTGGTTTTTGTTTTTTTTTTTTTGTTTGTTGGTTTGGTTTTTTGATTGGTTTTTGTTTTTTTTTTTTTGTTTGTTGGTTTGGTTTTTTGATTGGTTTTTGTTTTTTTTTTTTTGTTTTTTTGGGTTTTTTTTTTTTTTTCTGATTTTTGTTTTGTTGTTCTTTTCCCCCCAAGATTCCCAGCTTTTCCTCTTATCCAGCTTGGATTTCCAGATCCTTGGGGCAACAAGTTATATTGTAAATGACGAGTCCATAGTTACTGAATAAACAAAAAATCCTCTATACCAAGGTTTTATCAAGTGACTCCTGTAAGGTATTGGAGCTGTTTCTCTAAACAAACCCCATAAATATGCACATGAAATGCTGGAATTAGAAAAGGGGAAGGATGTTGCTCTTCTGCTTTCCAAGCACTTATTAATGTTTGGAAAGTTTGATCAAGTACAGATGCTCAGTGCTTCCATTTTCCCATTTTTCACAGCTGTTCTGCCAATTCAGAATTAATTCTGTACATATTTTTTAGTACTTTGGCCATGATTTTCAATTATTTTCTTTTCTTGTGTTAATTTTCTTTAGGGCAAAGCAACAAAAAACATTTTTAGTTCACTCCTCAAATTCACTCTAAACTCTGTATGTTCCTGCTGTGAGCACCCAGCAGATTTTTGGGGTGTTTATTTCTGGTGGTGCAGTGACTAAAACACAATTCAAAGAGTCACAGTGAGACAGTAATTCCCCAAGGTTGCCTTCACCTGTAGTATGGCAGTGGATATCCTTTAGCTGTGCAGTTCAGGAGGATCTCTGCATTTGCTGAGCCCACGGAATAAGTGATATCATATGGCTCTTGGATAAAAATAGGCCCATGAAGGGTTTCTTCCCCTGCAAAAGAAAAACAATAATTTAAGATTAGATGTCTTTAGTGTGTCCTTCCACATAAAATTGTCCTTTGGAGTCCTTTGCTTTCAGCTGCAAGTTAAGGTCTGCTATTACCCTCAGCACAGAATCCACCTCCAGACACTGGACTATTAACGGGGAAATATTTCAAGGCTGATTGATAATAAAATCGCAGAGCTCAGGTGCTGCTGATTTATTTTGCAGCTGACAGTGAAGCTGCTTTGCATATTTCCCATGGAAGCTCTTTGGCCGACTGTTAAATGTGCCCATCCACCTCATCCTTGTGCTGTGGGTCAGGACTGGCAGCAGGAAAGGATGGAACTGTGGAATTGTGGAATTGTGGAATTGTGGAATTCTGTTCCCTGGTCACAGCACAGTCTAATGGAATCGCTCACCTCCTTCTCCTCCAACCCTTCCCATCCCTTGAGATATTATTTTTGTACATTTTATGTCTCCTTTTTTCACACTTGCCAGGGTTTAGGGTTCTTGATGGGGTGGGTTTTTTTGCTGTTTATTGGTGTTTGGGTTTTTTTTTTTCCATCTCCTTTTAAAACAGGAGTAGCATTACATAATCAACCTTTATTTCATATCCAAAATGAAATTATTAATTGCAGGCAAACCAGAACTATTTCTATGTTTCATGGTGATCCCCCTTGTTCTGGGGAGCAGGGGAGAAGACAATTTGTTCAGCAAACCATAAGGGCAGGGCAGAGCAGCTCTCTGGGATGGTGGCTGGGTGTTTGAAGACTACTTTTTTCTCTGTCTACAATTGACCCTTTGACTTGTCTTTTCCTTGGGAGGAATTTTCTTCCCTTCTGGGTTCATTTCCTCCGTCCTTCTCGTTACCTTCCCAGAACTGCCAGGGAGGAGTTGTTCTGAAGCCACAAAATGACCCAGGGATCATCATTCTGCATTTTAAATCCCTCTACCTGCCTGGGCCAGTGGTGAACTGCCTGGTGTATATACAAACCCCTATTTCACCTCATAAAAATGTAAATATTTTGGTAAACCTGGGATTAATTTCCTATGTTTTTTTTTTTCCTAAATGGAATTTAGACTCATTTGTCATCTGCAGACTATTGAATATTTTCATTTTATATCCCCTTCCCATGTCCTTTATGCAGCAGGCCCTTAGAGTGTAGAATAAGGACACAATATTTTCCAGCTCCTTTCCAGTGGACGTGTCACAGTCCCTGTCACAAAAACACTGCCCATGAATTTTAGCAAAGGCAGCTCCTTGCTGTTGTTTTGTTTTCTCTTTAATATCCTTTCCTGGCTGGTTGATCTGCAGCAGAGAATAACATCAAATTTGTGAGAAATGATGTGCACTCTCAGAGCCAATGGTGTCCTAGGAGTCCATCTCTTGTTTATAGAAAAGGTCAGGCTGGTCATTTCTAATTTCCTGATGCATCCTTTTGTGTTTCCTATAGAGAATGGCCATATATTTCTTCTCCATCCTCCAGGTTCAATACAATCCCCATTATTTCTCCAGAGATACACATGACAAATGCATTTTCATGGGGCTGTTTGCTTTTGTTAAGATTTAAATAGTTCAGATTTTTTTTTTAAATCGATTGAAATGTGAATATTTGATTAAATGTATCGTTCCTATAGATAAAAATCATGTGTGAATCCTCAGCGTGGTGCTTGAGAGTAAATATAAACTCTTGTTGTTATGGAATGTTTGCTAAGAAGTCAAAATGTGTTTCTTTATGATGCCAAATCAGTTTGATCACCATAAAGACCATAATTATGCCAGCCTGAATTCAAAGCTAAAGGAGGGAAATGAATCATCATTCCTTCACTCATTACATGACACTGTCTTCAGCCAATGCAGGGATTCCCACAGTGCTGATGGAACAGGAGGAACCCTGGTTTTTCCAGAATTAAGGAAGAAGCAGGAGGTGTCCCAGTTCTTCCCAGTCACTGTTTTATGGGCAGTGGGTGGACATGTCACACCCTGATATCCCTGTCCAATGGAGTTAAAGAGGTTTTACTCAGACATAACAAATATTTAAATATTTGTGCTCTGCCTCATCCAGACAGGAAGAAAGAAGAACAAATCTGGAGTTCGCACTTAATCAACTTAATTTCCTGGCAAAGCCTGCTCCCTGTTCTTTCCTGGTTCTGACTCTGGTTGGCTTCACATCCAGCTCCTTGGGAGGTCTCTGCCCACCTGGAAATGCAAAGGAGAACATCCCAAGAGCAGTTTAAGCTGGCCCAGGCCCAGCATGGATAACTCAGTAGGCCAATACTCTAAATTAGCTGACTTTCATCCCTTTCCTACACAGATCTTCCTTCCCATTGGGATTTTTTTTGCAAATTGGAGTTGGAATTACTATTACCCCAAACTGCTCGATGATAACAGCAGATAAAATCTGTTTGGTGAAACTTAGACTGTCCCAGAAACATCATGATCTATTTGCAGGGAAAGAGTTTAGGTTTGCCTGGGAGAATCAGCTCTGAGGAGCCAAACTCCAGAGGATTCACTGCCCCAGGACCAGGAATGGGGAATTCTGGTGGGCTGGGAGCACAGAGAAACTGTGGCTGCCCCATCCCTGGAAGTGTCCAAGACCAGGTTGGACAAGATTTGAGCAAACTGGAATAGATCCTTACAAAAGATCATAAGGAGAAGCTTCTAAATGCAAAACTGCCATAATTCACATAAGCAAACCAGATAAGGAGGAATTTATCCAGGCTATTAAGTTCCAGGAAGGCTGTAAATTCCAGGGGTAGTGAGTTTCTAATGAATCTTTCTTAATGTGCCTTAGATAGAGCTTCATATCTGATCCCAAACATTAATATGACTTTATGGGCCAAAGCTGACACCTGATTAAGAGGTGTCTTTTAAATCAGTGTGATAGTAAAACACCTGCCAGCTCCAGCAAAAGGGATGGGAACAGGTGAATTAGACCCTTCCCCCTTCTGATGACAGCAGAAAAACGATGAAAAATCCAACTTAATCAAAATCTGTTTAATTTTTCAGCTGAAGATATGGGTAATTTTTAATTGGAAGATGGGCAGTTTATGGGGCCCACAGATTTTTAAATGTCATGGAGTGTTTCCCTGCAAAGAGCACCGGGGTTTTTGATTGAATCTTGTCAGAAGCAGAATGAAATGATTGTTTCCCTCCTCAAAGGCCTGGAGATGGGAGTTCAAGGACTTTAAAAGGAGCCTGGCAGATGGAAAACAAGAGGCAATGGATGAGACACTGCTTGGTGCCACCTAAAGTAACACAAACCCCTTCAAGGAGTCGGATTTTTACACTGGGAGAGAAGATGGGAAAGATGAAGGAGAAAAAAACAGCCATGAAAATGTTCTGTGGAAAGAAAAACGACTTGTTAGGAGACAGAGGATTCCCCCTGCCTCTCCCAGTGCCACCAGCTCCCTGAGAGTGAAGCAGCCACACACTCAAAGGCAGATCAGATCTTACAGGTTTGAGCAGGAAGAAGCAACCTAAGACCTGTAGGATTTTCCCAAAGGGCCTTCAACTTTCATGTGTTTTCTCCCTTCAGATGCTGATGTGCAGAGCTCCAGAGGCACAGGGCTCCTTTCAAGTCTCAGCTTCTATGGAAAGAGTCAAATTGGGAGTACTGGTGGGATCCCACAGTGTCTCTGTGAGCAGACACCAAAGCAGGGAGACATTTATCTCCCTGTGATGTTGGGAGAAGGGGGAGTGGTGATGAGGCACACGAGGGCAAGCCCTGGCACTGCTGAAGTCAGGAAAACCCTCAGTAATGATGGGGAATTTGGCATTCAAGGCCAGGGTTTATAAACAAAACTCTTTAAATGACAGCCAAGAGCACAAGGCTCTTCCCTTTGACAGAATCATGGATTCATTGCAGCTGGAAAAGACTTCCAAAGCAACAGATCTATCCACCCCAGCACCATCACCAAGTTCACCATTCAACCGTGTCATCAAGTGCCACATCCACTTTTTTTTTTGAACACTTCCACTGCTGGTGATGCGACCACTGCCCTGGGCAGCTTGTTCCAACCCTTCAGAACCCTTTCCATAAAGACATTTTCTCTAATACCCAATCTGAACCTCCCACTTGAGACAGTGGGAAAATGGTGCCACTTCCTTGAGATTTGAAAAATAATGAGGGCAAGCAGATGGAAGGAGGCACAGCTGGGATCTGGCATTTCCCAGCAGCTGGAACTCTGAGTGTCCCTTCCTTTGTCCCCTCTTCTCATGTGTGATGGATGAAAGTTGCCTGTGGCTCACTTAGAGAGCCCCACTCTTGATTTGGGTTTGGAGGTAGAACTTTTACTGAATCAGGGCTCCTCCAGCCCTAAAGGGCACAGAAATTTGAAATGTTTTCAGTGGGTCGGTTCTGCATCCTGTCAATTGTATTCCTGGAGAAATGAGTCAGATATTCCAATATTTTTCCCTGTTATTTAAACATGATTTCTGTGGTGGGGCCGGTAAGGTGAGCTGAGGTCGATGTGGCAAACAACATACTCAGGTTATGGACTCACTGCACATTTCCCTTGGGTGTGAAAACAAACAATCAAGCTATAAAATACAGATTTAATTTCTAATATAACTGTTATTGTCAGAACCTAGCAGAGAAAATTAGGGTGTAATATATCACAGGTGATAATTAAGGAAGTATTATGCAAAAAAACTGTCACAGCCATGAGAATTATGAACCTTTTTCCATTAAATATATATAGTGACAAAAGATTTTGTCAAAATGTGATACTCCTAACTTTTTTTTTTTTAAGGTTCTATAATAACCAGTATTGCTTCAACACTTTCTAGAAATATATTTGGGTAGCAGTGAATTTAGTACCCATCTAACAAACACACACATTCTAATCCCAAAATAATTTAGGATGAATCCCTAAATGCCAAAACATGATGTTTTCTCCTGATGTCACCCTGAGTATGGCAATCAAACCTCAGATTTACAGGATATCGTGCTCCATCCAAACCCCCAAATATTCCCTAAAGATTCCAGACCAGGGGTTCAAGCTGCAGAGAAGGAAAATTGCTCCTAATGGATGGGGTTGTGGAGAGCACGCAGTGGAGCTGCACTGATTGAAGCTTTCAGTGAGAGATGAGCACAGATTTATGAACAATTCATGGTGGGGATGTGTGGAACAGCGTTCCAGGAGAGGGGCTATAAATACACAATGTGTCACCTGTATTAATAATGGAATATTTTACTGAAAAAATAAACAAACATGTGAGCAACACTGCTGAAATTCCTACCTGGGCCTGACTTCTTTTGGCTTTATGAAAAGGTTTCCTGAGGACTTTGTGCTGTTGTGAGGGATGCAGACAAGTGAAATAAGAGGTGAAAAATCACCTTTTCATTAGTGTGGGTGATTTGTTTCATGTCATGAACTTGGGCATGCCCTTCAGATGGAGAACTCTCGTGGAACAGACACCTAATTATGGAGACAAATATCCCTGATGAAGTTGGAGGGATGTGCCTCTCTGATGGATACTAATCCTGACGTGGCCCCTTCTCAACGAAATTCCATCAGTTTTTTTGTGTTACCGGGCAAAATGAATAAATAATAATGAACCTTTTCCAATCTAGTGCACGGGCATTTTGTTCACTGTAATTTCAGGTCTAAGGGAGCCCCAGATTCAATGGCAGATTCTGTTTGCTGCATTGTACTCCTGTAATGTTCATTTGGCACTGCTGCCAAACTGACTGAAGGCCGAATTCAATAATTTATACTACAGGAAAAGATAACAGCTCTATCATTTAATATCCTGCCACTTAAATAAAGCCAGCACTTTGGTTTTTTTCCTAACTTTTCTCTGTTTAATATGTAACTGTGCTTTGCTCTTTTAGAGGACGGGGAGTAATTAAGCTCAGATGATTTTTGTCATTGGAATTTTGTGTGATGACTCCCAAATTTCATTGACAGGTGCCTTGTCAGTGCCTTATTAATGTGAGAGAGTGAAACATTGACTTGAATGAGCACATAACAACATGAGAAACTGCATTTCTGCTTATACAGAGAACGAGGAAAAAAAAAAAGAAGGAATTTGGGGAAATTTCAGACCCACTTGAGTCTTTATAACCCTTTGCTCCCACCCAGTGACTGTGGAGACAGAGGGGAAAAAAGGAGAATTTCTGCACTCAAAGATCCAGCCACCCTGGAATGGAGAGAAATCATGGAAAAGGCTGGTTTGCAAACAGTTTGAACTTACTAAAGCCAGCAGTGATTCATCTTTGTTTCCAGAGGCCACACTTGATAATTCCCACTTATGCTCGACAGGAAAATTGTTGTAATGTGAAGTTGTAGTTTGGTTCTGCAGCATTGAGAGCCCCAGACCTTGTAGAAATCCAGATACAATCTCCTTTCTATAGCACTATAATGCAGGTGGGTGTTTAAGCTGCTTGTACAAGTTATTTAAATTTGGGTTATTTATTTTGAATGGCTGGAACAAAATGGCTCCTTGGCAGATGCTTGTTTTCCTCATGAGGGCTTAAGGAAGAGACATGAATTAAAGCAGGCAGGAATTAGCTGTAAGGCCCTGACATCAGCAGTGATTTTATATGGAGATAGCAAGGTTTATATCCTGGGATAACACTTTAGAAATAATTGAGATCATGAAGATAATAGAAAAAACATGTGGAGACCATTTATTTTTGTAGCCCAAATTACTGCCACAGCAAAAGTTCCTCAGGACACAGAAAGATCTGATATAGAAATTTCAGGCTGCCACCTACTTCTTGCTTTCAGATGATTGATAACTCAGGAAGAAAATCTTGGGCTATAAATCATCTCAAGCAATGATCCAGACAAGATTAAAAAACTCTTTATTTTCTTACATATAATTGAAGAGGAATGCAAGGGATATTTAAAATGTTTTAAACCTAAGGCAGGTCCTGATTTAAATTAGATTATTCAGGCAGGATATTATCAAAATATTTATTGTATTGACTGACTGATTTGCGTGCATTTGTCATCACAGTACTGGCATCCATTTGAAGGACCAAAACTAAAGATGGAGCTTAAACTTTTAGGATAAAAGTGGTCTTTTTTAAATAAAAATCAGGTTGCAAAATCGACAATTGGCCAGTGAAGATCTACCTGAGATAGATCAGACCTCATGTAGCTTTGTTGTGGCTGTTTGGGTAAGATGAATTTTCCTGCCCAGCAGCACCTGCAGATGTGCCTCATCTTGAGAATATTTATGTTTAATTCTTATTTTGGCATCCTGGCAAAAAACAAACAAACAAACAAACAAAAACAAACAAAAAACCTCAACAACCCACCAACCAAAAAAATATCAACTATCATGAGCAGCAGAAGGAAAATAGAGATTTAAACAGCAAAATGTGGTTGGGATTTCACGGGACATGGTTTTGTCCTTTGACTCCTCCTGCATTCCAGAAAGCTGCTGAAACCAGGGAGGTCCAATCACTCCCCAGGAACAGGCAGGATCATCCTCTGCTGTGGAAAGTATCAGGCAAGGAAAATATAATTAGCATTGTATATTCTGTTATTGTGTCTAGCACGCTGAAAGCTCCCAGGCACTTTCCAAATAAATGGAATAAACAGAGATGAATGAAACTGAACTCTGCTAAATATCATCAATGAGGATCTGCTTTATTACTGGCAATTAAGAAGGGAAAGTCAAAACACAAGCTCTCATTATCACTCATTGATTAAAACCCAGTTAGAACATTGCAGTCCCAACCAGCCCACTGCTCTGCTCGTTCCGCGTTTCAGCACAGAAAACAGCACAATACTTCAGAAATAATTAGGAACACAGAGTTAGTGATCAGCCTTAATGTTCCCCAATAAAATTGCCAAGGCAAATGATTATGGATCAGCCAAAAGACGCTATTTGAAGCCGTCATCTTTTGTGGCTGTTTAATATCTTCATGATGATCTTTTTTTTCTCTGAGCAAACGCAAATGAAGTTAAAATCCTTCCCGTAATGGCACCCTGGAATTCAGCAGAAGCCACAAGCATAACTTTGCAAATGCTCTTTTTTTTTGGGAAATGACTGCCAGCCATCGAGTTGCTCAGGCAATTTTTGTCTGCACTGTCTATTTTAAAGGAGCTAATATCAACATTTCTGATGTAGAGCAAGCTGGGAATGTCTCACTGTCAAAATTACTGTGCTTTTCCATTCAGGGAAAAATGACCTTGATCTGATGTGTTCTCCAAAAAAAAAGTAAACAAGAATTGACAGCATAAACAACAAAACAAAATCCAGCTGAAAGGAGAGGGGAAATGCAGGCTGATGGGGCTGCACTGAATTCTGCCTTGGAGCAGAGATGGAAAGGGAAGGG
>VXBB01020898.1:25799-39617 GCA_013399915.1 Illadopsis cleaveri
CCAGGGAAGACTGGGAATTCTCCCATTTAGGCACGGCTGAAAATCCAGGGAAGACTGGGAATTCTCCCATTTAGGCACTGCCTTTCCTCTCCTGATGCCGATGTTTGGCACCATTTCAAAGCTGCACAGAAACAGCAGCAACCCAAAATGGGGTTTGAGGTGTCCCTGTTAACCCTTCCCGAGACTCCCACCCTGGAGAGGAGCCTGGACAGCACAGAGGGCCAGGCCATGGGAAGAGTTTGAACCATTTCTTCTCCCGTGTCTCCTGTGCAAGTTTCCAGAGGGAAACCAGAACCTGAAATGTTTTTCATAAGCAGCTATGAAAAATTCCATAACTCTGGCAGCTGTTCCGTGGCCGGTGCCAGTTTCGCTGCTCCGTCACCCTCTTACCTCCTCCCTTTTATCTCTGATTTCATTATTTGTTAAAATCCAGCCATTTTAGGAAACAGGAATGGTTTATTATTAAAAAAATACGATTTTCATCAGCTTTTGGAAACTGTAATTTCCAATCAAGCCTTTGCCTATTCTATCATCAAAATTATTTCACAAACCCATTTTTTTCCAGCTGGGATTTACATTGATCCCTCTATACTTCGGTTTATACCCTTGCCCATTATTTTACTTCAACTCCCTGGTTTTTAAGAAGCTCTAAATAATTAATTTATGTCTTTTTCTCCACATGGAAACATTCAGAAAGGACACGAGTGCAAGAGAAAAAGTGAGTCCAGGTTTAGGACTTCTCAGTCCATTGAGTTCTCTGTGATTTTGTAGAATTTTGCTGCTTGGGTTGGAAACAGAAATAAAAATCAGACAATCTACAATGAGAATGGCCTGATGGGAGCTTTAGCACTGGGCCAATAATGAAATACAGGGAAAACATTTCATATCTATTACTTTGGGGTGATTTTTCTCTAATCCAAAAATCACAAAACCGCCGTAATTCTGCGGAAATCTCACATACTTGGCTGGCATATTTTCCCCAGCTCTAGTAGGAACTGATAACAGGCTGCTGAATTACTGCTTAATAAACCACTAAATGAGTGCCATCCAAGATAACGGGCATTAAATGACGGCTATTCAGGGAAAAAGTAGAAGTGCAGAGAGAAGTGCAAAGAGGACTCTCTGCATAGAGGGAAATTGGATTAGTCATCTCATCTCTGCCAGTGGTGGAATTCCAACTGCAGCAGATTGGGGGAAAAAAAAAAAAAGAAAAAAAAGGAAGTGTTTTGATGCCAAAGAAAGGAGGACACTCGATGTAGGGGCTGATTGTCGTCACTTGAGCTGGGACAGAGTGTTTAAATTGTGGGGGGAATGTGAGCAGTGAAAGGTAATAAATGCAAAGACAAAACGAAAGGAAATGCAAAGATGAAATCCAAAAAGTGAAAATAATATATGGATGAGGTTATAAATCAAAATAAATCAAGAGATGTAGAGGTGGTGGAGAGTTTCAGGATGAGAAGACAAAAGGTCAAGTGTTGAATTCAGGCTGGATCATAGAATCATTGAGCACAGAATGGTTTGAGCTGGAAGGGACCTCAATTCCATCCAGTGCCACCTCCCTGTCATGCGCAGGGACACCTTCCACTGTCCCAGGCTGCTCCAAGCCCTGTCCAGCCTGGCCTTGGACACTCCCAGGGACGGGCAGCCAGCACTTCCCTTTTCCCCAGGTTTCCACAGGATTTCAGAGTGGAAATGCCTGTCCTTCCCTAAGGATTAAACCCTGATCACAGCACAGAGGTGTGTGAGGAGCTGCCCTGCTCCTGCCATCCATCACATCACATCCTGCTGCCATCCATCTCCAGCAGAACTTGTCCCACAAGGCTGGGGACACATTTGCTTGACTTGTGGCCGTTGGGAAATTGTCTCCTCCTGACTGATGGTCGCCGTGCTCACGGTGCAGCTTCACCAGCAGAGTTATGACAAACCTGCCCAAGGCCATATTTCTGAGGAATGACATAATCAATGATGGATTCGGCTCTAATTCCAGGAGATTCAGACTGCAGAGTTTTAAAGCAAAGAGAGGAGGGTGTTCCATGTTCCCTCTCCTCAGTAATTGCACTCGACTGGATTTACAGCACATCCTATTTCACCACATTCATTTCCTGCGTGTTGGTGTTTTCACGTTTCTAATTTCTATTTCTTTCTAATACCTTGGAAACTATGCAGGCATCTGGGTAAAATGTCACTGCAACACAATAAATGTTTGTTTCATTGTTTTGACTTGCAGTGGACATCCACCTTTGGGCTGACAACAATTCTCTTGGTCTCAATTTCTACTATAAATTAGTTGTGTATATGCATGAGCATTTTGCACATATCAAACTGGGACAGAAATCTTGATTCAGGTTTGGTTTCCTTAAAATTTGCTTTACGTGAATTTCTGTTGATCATGTGGTTCAGATTTTTTATCCAAAACTCTTAACCCAAGTTATTTCAAGGCACAAAATGTAAATCAGGCTGGATTCTGCTCACAGGGTTTTGTTCTTTTCCATACAAATTCTAAGTGCTCACCTTTCTTAATCTGTAATTTTTATTTTTTTTTTTAATTAAGAACTTGGGCATTTCTCTGGGAAGGAGAGGTTTAATAATACATAGAAATTTCCGCTCTCTCAATCTCACTGTGCACTCTTAGTTTTATGTGATTATTCTTAGATTCTCTGAAGAAAAGACATTGTTGTTCCCTCCCAGTGAGCACTGAAAGTCAGTGGCATCACTGGCAATAAAACCATGTTAATTTGCAGTCAGGCTGCTGGGATATTAATGAGGTTTACCTTTCTTTAAGGCAAATTTGTGGAGCACATGTGCAGCACCATTTTAATTGCAGCACCACACATAATTTTGTGTATAGCTAACTTATCTCCTGGAGAGGCTGGGGGTTAATTGAGTGAATAAAATAAATGTAGACTAATTAGGAGATGACAAGTAATAGCTGATAAGGTCACTTGTCAGGCAAATATGAATTCAATATCTATTGCATAAATGGTTACATTTTATCTGGCCTAGAGCAAACTATTTGTGTTTTGCAAACTCACAAATGTACAAGGAAGACACAGAGAAAAGTCTTTTATTTCTACCATATGCAGTGTAAATCAGAATAAATCTAAATAGAAACAGCAGTTGGAGGTATCGCATTATATTCTGATTTAAGTTGCATTATACCATCAGTGATTTTAGTAGCTTTAGACTAATATGACTGAAATAAGAATCTGGTTAATGCTCAATAAGTTACTAGAGATTAACCTCTACAGTTCTGTTGACATTGTATTGATACCCATTTTTTTATAAGCTGTAGGAAATGTAATAAATCACCAAAAACTGTTTGGCATAAGTGTATGAAGTGAGACAACGTTAGAGGATGAAGAAATTGCATTCCATAAATCACACTGGGGCTGGGGGGAAAGGCCTCCTGAGCACATGAGCCAAAGTTTGGATAGATTTTACTCCAAAGTGCTCTAAATTTTCTAGGAGGAGCTCAGGGCACTGAGATGGAGACAATCCCAAGGTTTGGGAGGGAGGAATGGCAGCCTGGGCACCTGCTGGGTACAAACAAAACAAACCCCAGTCTGGCCAAGGGCACCCAGCAATTCCACAGAGGAGAAGCCAACCCCAAGGGACAACATGCTCTGATTTTCTAACAGGTTGCTGTTTTCCCACACAATTCTCCCAACTGATAACGAGCTTTGCATCTGCTTTTGTGGAAATCTGGTGGCAAACAAGCCACCCAGACTGGAGAGCAATGCCCAGAAATAACCTTCCATGGAAAGAACCTTCCATTGGCTTTGGAATGATGCTGGAGTGATGCCTGAATCCCTGCCTACCTCGGAGCTTTCCTCCCTGGAATGAAGGGATGCTATTGGAAATGTCCCAGGCCAGGTTGGACAGGGCTTGGAGCACCCTGGGATAGTGGAAAATGTCCCTGCCCATGGCAGGGAGTAGCTATGGATGAGCTTTTAGATCCCTCCCAAGCCAAACCATTCCATCACTCTGTGATTCCATGACAAAAGGAAGATGAAGCTGCTGCGTGTGTGCACAGATTTGTTGGCAGAACAGCTCCAGCACAAATATCTGCACCTTTTTTACACCTTTTGTGCACTCCCCTAAAATGGCTGCAGAAAGAATTGCACAGAAATGAACCTTTTTTTTCTGCTTTTCCTCAAACTGCTGCAATATTCAGGATATGTCAGAGGTGCTGTCACTCCTGCTAATGCCAGACACACACCAGGAATGTCCCTGGCCATTAATGTCAGTTTTCACTCCTGGCTCAAGCGTGACCTTTGTGTGTCTTCTGTTTGTCTGGCAGCCAAAGTGAGCAAAGTTCCCAGGCAAATAACGAAGTGATGTTGCTTCTTCAGAGGAAATATTACCCCAGCAAACAGTGTGACAGATCTGATCTCACGGATGTTCTGTGCACAGAGGACAATTTAAAGCCACAGCGATTTTCTCGCTGATACCTTGCAGAGTTGGGATTTTTCAGTCATCTTTCACTTCTCCCTCAGAATCCTCCTCCTCCTGTTGTGTTTGGGAGCATTGAGGACAATTATTCTGTTTCTAAGGAGCTCCAGGGCTGTGGTGAAAAGTGCATTTGTCATTACAAATATCTTTGTCCACGAGAACTTTTCATTCCCACCAAGAGCAGCTCCCACCACGGCAAAGCTCAAAGGAGTTTGATTAAAAGACTTGATTTCTGAGTAGAAATGAATGAGTTACAGGTAATTAGAGCAGGCTGAGAAGCAGGACAATGATGTTTGGAGCTAAACAATGTCACACACAGCGCCTTAATTAGCAGCAAAAGTGATTTAGCAAAGTAATATTGTAATTCCAATCCAATTGCTACAAATTATTAATAACAATAAGCATGGAATAACCAAGATCCACTAACGATGAGATGCAATATCTGTCACAGGAAAACATAAGGGCCCTTTAATAATGAGATTGTAATTAGGATAGAACAATAAAGCAGATATTAATATTGAACATAGGACAAAATACTGGCTATGCTATGCAGAAGGGGAAAAGTGCTGTTACTAAAATTCTACAAGGGTCTAAAAATCAAATACGTCAAAATAAAGTTGATAATTTTTCTTCCTGCTGCAAACCAGGTGGGAATTTAGGCAGTGTCTGACCCACAGGACAAGAATTGGCACCTCTGGGTGGACTTGGCACACAAGGGGAAGCAGAGAGGAAATGGGGGCTGCAGGTCCCCTCTGTGCCTGAACTCTGCCTCCACACCCAAAATTTGCCCTCTAGTTCCCCTCTCACCTCCTGCAAGAGAAGCCTTAGAGAGCCTTATCTGCCTTTGGGTGTTAATTGTGATAACTGTGCCAGCAACCACAGCAATTACTGACATAAATCCTCACATGGTGCACGTGGGGTTGTTCCTCCAGTTCCTGAAACTCTGCAATTCCATGACAATTAAACATTGCTTTTAATTTTTAAATTTTTTTAGAAGAGTTTAATTCTAAATATCAATGGAGTAATAGAAAAAAAGAGGTGTGAAAAACAAACGTAAGGCAAATAAAAACAATACATGCACATTTTTACTGGCTGGTTCAGGACTATAGCTCAGTCTCCTGGGAAATACGTGGTTGGCCTGTGATGTTGATTGTTTTTGGAGCTAAAACTGGGAAAACTGTAGGATCTGAATATCACAAGAGCCATGAGAGGAGTGCTTTGTTTTTGGAGCTAAAACTGGGAAAACTGTAGGATCTGAATATCACAAGAGCCATGAGAGGAGTGCTTTGTTTTTGGAGCTAAAACTGGGAAAACTGTAGGATCTGAATATCACAAGAGCCATGAGAGGAGTGCTTTGTTTTTGGAGCTAAAACTGGGAAAACTGTGGGATCTGAATAGCACCAGAGCCATGAGAGGAGTGCTTTCCACAGGGCGCAGCTGTGACAGCTTCAGGCAGAGAGCAGCTCGGAGCCATCCCGACATTCCCGTCCTTCCAGGCCTCACACAGGCCCGATCCATCCCCATTTCCCTCAAACTGGCCCAGAGCTGCTTTCCCATCCACACTCCACAAGAGATTTTTTGTGGCAATCACAAGATTTCCTCTCGCAGATTGGGATGAAAAAACACCTCCCAAGCCCAAGAGGTTTATTTTTGTAATGTAGGCATGATAACCACAGCCTAAATCATTCTGAGGGGCTGGAAATGACTCTGGGAGCTCAAACTCTGTGACAATCACATTTTCTGTCCCGGGCAAGTGCCAACCATAATAATAATAATAATACATTAAAAAAAAATAAGCTTTTTGTGTATGATTTTTTTTTTTTNTGTTTGATTGGTATTTTTGGTTTGTGGGTTTTTTGTTTGTTTGGTTGGTTTTTGTTTGTTTGTTTGTTTGGGTTTTTGGGAGTTGTTGTTGTTGTTGTTGTTGTTTGCATTTCCAAGGTCTGATTTCTTGGGGGAAAAAAAAAAAANGGCCAGAGGAGAAAACATCAATTTTTGACCTCCCCTCCCAGCTGGAGTGGGATTGTGGCAACAAGATTTCCCCAGGAACGTCAAGTAGGTGTGAACGCAGAGAATTCCAAGTTTTCAGTGTTAATTCCTCCTCAACAAAAAACACACACACATAAACAGCAATCAATAGGCACTAAATAAAAAAGAAGTAGCCAATCAATAACCTCCCCTACGTTTTATTTTCCAGTTTCTGCAAACAATGGGAGGGATGACCAGCCTGTGATTACGTAAAATTCGTAAAATTCGCAGATATTGGTGCAGCACTTAAAAGTTTGTGGGCAAGGTCTTCACCTGTATTTCTGCTAGTGGAAAATTAGACTTCAGCTGGGTTTCTGTCTCTATTTCATATCAGACATAGATGATCCTTGAGGTCCCTTCCAACCCAAACCCTTCAGTAATTCCATGATTTTATGGCCATCATTCTCTCCATAATAAAATCTCAGGTTTCAAGTGTCAGATCTTTAATTGAGGCATTGNGTCAAGGTTTTCATGTCAAAATAAAAGAGAGTTAATTTTTTGGGGGGGATTGGTTTTTTTTGTTGGGGTTTTGGGTTTTTTTTGATTGTTTTGTTTTGTTTTGCTTTTTTGGATTTTTTTTGGGGGGGTTGGGTTTTTTGGGGTTTGTTTTGTTTTGTTTTNTGTTGTTGTTGTTTGCATTTCCAAGGTCTGATTTCTTGGGGGAAAAAAAAAAAATCTCATTTCTGCTAGTGGAAAATTAGACTTCAGCTGGGTTTCTGTCTCTATTTCATATCAGACATAGATGATCCTTGAGGTCCCTTCCAACCCAAACCCTTCAGTGATTCCATGATTTTATGGCCATCATTCTCTCCATAATAAAATCTCAGGTTTCAAGTGTCAGATCTTTAATTGAGGCATTGGTTGTGGAGGTAAGAGGGGAGTGGATTTGGCTGTTAAACTTCAAAAAATCCATGTTGGTAACTTTGAAATGGGGAATCTCAAATTTCAGCTTCTGTGAGCAACCTGTGCCAGGGCCTTGACCCTTTTTAGGGAACAATTTAGCTCTAAAATCTGATCTAAACCTACTCTTTGTTCAAGCAATTACTTAAAACCAGCAATTTTTCTTGAAAATTTTGTGCTTCAATAAACTGTTTCAGTAATATATTATTGTGCCTTCTTAAGTTTAATTTCTTTATACTTATATTTGCCATTGTCGACAATAGAAAATGCTCAAAATACTTTGAAGTGCTTAATCACCTGCTAATTTCAACTTCTTGGCAGTGATAATAAAGTAAAATTGAATTGTCTTTCAAGTTGTTGCAACAAAAAAAGTGGGAAAAAAAATTAATGACTTCTAAAGTACCAAGATGTTATTTTACAAAGTTAATGAGCCTTTTGTGCCGAGAGATGAAATGGTTTGATATGAAACAGGAAGAAATCATGTAAAAATTAAATAAAAGGGGAAAAAAAAATAATGTAAAGCAACTAATTGAAAAGATTGGGAAGCAATAATTATTTAAACCAGCATAAAAATAGACAAGGCCTTTCAGACTAGAGAATTTAGAGACTAGAGCCATGTAGAAAACATAAAACTTTGGTGAATTCACAACCATGAGTTCCAGCATCTCCCCCTCGCTCCAGGAACCATAAATAACATTTCCCTGACAGCGAAATCCATGCAGGCTCCAGTCTCAAAGTGCACCCTCGGAGCAGCACCTGAGCCCTCAGCTCCTCTCCACCACAGGTCCCTGCACTCACGGGAATTCAAAACAAAAGGGTTTTTCTGGGAGATGAAGCACAATGATGGAGGTTCTGCTGTGCTGTGAGTCCAGCCCGTGGCAGGGAGTATCAAACCTAACTCCCTGTCTCCAGGTTTGGGGTAGTGTAGAGCCCTTGGGAAATGTGAGAGTGGCACTGGTGTCAGGGCAAACTCTGAGGTGAGTTTGTGTCTGTCTGCTGGAAAGCTTCAAACCCCCTCACTGCAGCCCTTGTTCCATGCCTGAGGTGTTTTGGTTTTCTGAAATTCTTCTCCCAGGGAATTTTCTGTAAACAGGAGAAATGTTTTTGTAACTGTACCTTTGTTATTCGTTCATTTCCCTAGGAGGGACTTCTTCTTGATGTCCCTCTGCTCTGACCAGTGTGAGTGAAGAGGTTTGTCTTTGTGTCACCAATCCAATTGGTCTGTGTAGAATAGTATAAAAGGGAGACACATCCCAAAAATAAAGGAGTCATTTTCAGCCTTCTGAAGCTCAGAGTCNGTCATTTTCAGCCTTCTGAATGTCAGAGTCTGTGTCATTGTGGTGTAAAACAGCGTCACCTCACATTCCCTAAATGTAATAAAATAATGTAATAGCAATGTAATAAATGTAACATTGCACCTTCAGGCCATGAGGGTCCCCTTTTTTCCTGGCTTTGTTGCACCAGGAGATGATTGTTGTTGTTCACTGATGTTGGGGGATGAGCTGAACCCCCTGGCACCCCACAGCATGGAAACAAAATCTTCAAACCTCACTGCTCCCTCTCCTGGGAAGGCCATTGCATGTCCTGCCACAGCCTTGCCAGTCAGAAATTCAGCTTTTTATTTCCCAAAACCGTCAAAAACTCCAGGCTGTCTAAGGGACACCTAATTATTACCCGAGTCTGACTCATCAGCAGATCTCCAAATGCCTCTGGTTGTTCGGGGAAGCCTGAACATTTCCAGGCTAGACTAGTTCATCTCCACATTTTGCTGTTAGAAATAGCAAAGATGTCACTTGTCTTAAAATATATGGTCTGCTGTTCCATCCCTAAAGGTGCTGTTATGCCAACAATAAATCTGCGAGACACTGCAGGCAGAGTGTGGGATGTGATGTATTCAATATTCATCCTGCTGTGACCCAGAGGAGGATCAGGAACACTTTACATCAGGAAATGTCTCTCTCTAATTTAACAGTTGCAAAATGATGGGCCAAAAATCCAGCCCGGGAGGTTGTGGCTGCATCTTCGATTGATTTGGAGGCGAGAAGCCAAAAAGGGCTGTGTAAAAATACAGTTGATGCCTCATTTCCAAAAGGCAGGTCAGAATGGAATATTTCTGCTGTCCACAGCCTGATGGAATTCACTGCTGCTCTGCTTTTTCCTTGTCTTTAATCCTGGAAATTCCTTTTGCTTCCAGGGTGGGGCCAAGACCATCAGCAGAACAAAGGACAGTCACAAAGGTCACCTCTCTTTGAATGGGTTTATTTTATGGGAAGAAGCCACCAGGAATTGGGTCAAAGAGGTGCCATTTCCCTTTAGGAGCAGGAGGGACACAGGAAATTTGGATCAGTGGTCCAGGAGGAAGACAGACACTTGAAATAATCAGAAGGTAATTCCTTATTGGGAGAGGAGAGAATGGAGGGAGCAGAGAGAGAGATGAGGAAATTTCCTCCCACCTGATGGAGAACCTGACCAGGCATCCACACCCAAAGAACAGCCTGAGGTGCATCTTAGGACAGAAATATGATATTAAAGATGAAAATAAAATTTTCCCTCATTAAGATATTCATGGCAGTCTGCCTTGCACAACAACTCCAGAGGAAGCAGCAAAATCCAGGGGCAGCGGGCATAGGAGGTAAAAGTGAGAGTTTTGGTGTGAAGAGACAATTATTTTATTTTATTGAACACTTTGGACAGGTCTGTTCGTTTCAACTTCCCCAAATCCTGTCTACATCTTTAATCCACAAAGCGAAGGCTCTTTCTTAACATATTCATGTCAAATAATGTTTAAATTTCAACGATGTCAGGGGATGGTTGTTGTACATCCCCATAGCAAGCACACAGAATTTAAAGTAATGATCTCTGAGTTTATCTTCATCACCCTTCTTGCCTCTGGTGCTCTGCTTAGATCAGATTATCTCATTTAAATAGCAATGGGTTATGAAAAAAAAAAAAAATCTAATCTCGCTGTGTCACTGTGCATGCATTACTTTATTTTATTTTGTCCCCTAAGGCACTGCAAGAAAACCCTAAAGACCCTCGTTGAGACACATAAAAAAGCTCTGCTGGAAAATAAGTGTTGGAGGGAACATTATTCTTTCCATGATTTTTGCCTATAAAGAGAATATAGAGGGCAGTTGGATTTTTGAGTAATTGAATTGCCATTTGGGGGGAGGTAATAACACCCAGCTCTTCTGCACAGCACATTTAATCCTGAGATTTAAAATTAATTTATGGGTCAAAATCATTTTCGCTCTCCATGTCAGGTAGAAGTGAGGTAGAAACAAGGAGGAAATGAGTGACCAGTGCCATCCAACACCCTGAATTTCCTCTCCATCCCCAGCCCACAGAACTGCTTCCTCATCCTCCCACTCATTTCCATCATTCCTGAATTGATGTGAACCTTCCATGTGATAAATCAGAGAAGTTTTGCCGTAAGTGCAGTTTGACTGTTACCATCAGGCACATTTCAGAACGTCGCGGAGCGAAAATCAGCGGAGCTCTGCTGAAACCAACGGAGCTAATTTATACCCAGGCATAAATTAACTCATCCCACTGAAGTCAGTGGGAGCTTTTGCTGTTCTTTTAATTAAGGAACAGGACAAAAGTGCCGTTGTGAGCTACTCCTGGTGCCTGGGAATATGGAACATTTACATTTTCAGCTATTTTTAAGTCTTGAAAAGCTGAACATGTTCATCCAGAAGTGAGCTCCCAATACCTTTTAACTCAGGTTTAAAGCCCGGGACTGGGCTTGTTAAAGATGATCCTCTGGCAAGAATGATGAAGACATGACAAAAAGTTTCAAAAATCAAAGCCTGGGGGGGGAAAAAAAAAAAAGGAAGGAAAAGGTTCTTTTTGGAGATACAAAACATGGGTTTAAGAATATCTTGTCCCTCACTCAGCTGTCCTGCTCCTCCAGTGATTTAGATTCCAGGACCACTATCTATTTCCCAAGAAATCAAGGAATTACAAGGGAATCCTGTGCTCTGAAACACTGGTACAAGCGCTTTACTCAGAGTAGTAAAGAAGGGAATGATCTGAGAGAGGTACCCAAGAGGGCTGAGTGGGGCAGTGGGGAATTAAAGGGAAGATTTGGGTCCTAAACACGAGGTTGTTGAGATTAGCTCAGCCAAGATGGGCTTAAATGAGCGACTGCTCACTTGAAATATTTTATATATCACAGTAGTTTATGCATTCCAAGGTTTTTAGTCCTTAACATGCTGGTTGTTTGTTACTGAAATAGCAATTTTGTATTGATTTAACAGAAAGTCTGATCCTGAGATTTACTTTTTTTTTTTTTTTTCCCCTGAGGTTTACATTTCACGTTTAGATAAAACAGCATCGAGTTTCATTTAAATTGTACTTTATTTTAAAATGCTACTGAAGTCTGCCCTCTGCTCTGTTTCTTCACTTCAAACAGCTGCTGACTCATGCACTACATAATTAATTTAAGTATCATTTGAGGTTACTTTAATACAATTTCCTTGTAAGTACATGAGTAATATCCTGGCTATTTAGAGTTCAATACATTAATTGGAGACAAAAGTCAGTTGTCATGGTTTCTATCACAGCCAATTGTGAAGGGTCAGTCCATCCCCAAATTCATTATAACCTCAAAGAGTTCAGTTCCCATTCAGGGCCTGTTTGGAGACGAGGCTGTAATGAGCCACATGAGTTAATCCCATTTTTATGGCTTTATGAAGCAGGATTGTCAAGTTATATGCTTTTAATTAGAAGAAAGGTTCGGGGAAGGAATGAACTCAGAATACCAAACCCTCACTGTGAGCAATGCCCAGCCAGGCAGAAAAGAACATTTTACCTCACAATATGTTACAAACTGTTGATATTTTAATTAAGCACAAGGGATATTCAAGGAGGAGAAGGGGGGGATGAATTCCTGCTTCCTCCAGCCACACTTTGTCCTCTGATCCCAGCCTGAGGAGTGTCAGGATGCCCAGGGTGGGAGGATGAGTTCCCACAATCACTCCAGCAGCAGGAAAAGCAGGAATGTTTGCATTTGCTTTGGGCTTTAAGCAAGATTTTCTTTCCTTTTTGTGTATTTATGTTGATGGTCCTCATGGTTCTCACTCATTTTTTTGGACTTCATAAATAAATACTTTAATTTGCTTTTCAGTTTACTGTGATTTAAATAAAGACACTTCACTTGTATGGAAGCACTTGAAGGGTATGATGTGAAATGTGGAATCAAAACCATTAATTCAGTGCTCCCAGGCTGGTCTGGTTTTCCATCCAGCTTCATTTGCTGATATTGTGGCCAAGAAATGTTTTCATGATGTTGTCACCCAAGTAACAATTGTTTTTCTTTCTCACTGTTACAGCTTAGGCTATTTTTTAAAGCTATTACCTGGATTCCAGCTTTCTTACGATCCTGCAAAGTGTTTTCCTGGTTCAAAGGCAGCACCTGGAGTTGTTTAAAATTAAAGCTTGTCCTAATGAAAAGCCCCTTAGTCACTTGTTCATACAAAAAAGGGCTGTTAATTTTGGTAATTGCTTCTCCTTTCTCCAAGAATTATGACACTGATAGAGATTTATCAATCACAAACACTAATAGTGGAACATTTTACCTGTGCTGCAGCTCATGAATGGCAGCAGGCTTATTAGTTTCCATAGCAACACCATCTCCACTTTCCAAGGTCAAAAATTCCTCCCATCCAATCAGTGGAAGAAAGTAAAGTGTGTCTTCCTGTGACTACCTGGATGTTCTGCAAAAAACAGGAAGAGATATTGGGCAATTAAAGCACAGCCTCCAAATAAATACCCCAAATTTCCCCAGGTAAAATCGCGTTCTACTCTAAGTTTTGGAGACTCAGACACTACAAATGCCATAGGATTGGATCATCCTGGCCCGAAAATAATTCCAAAAGGACACAAAGTTGGAATGGAAATCATAGGAAATGTTGGGGTTCCTCCCATCCCCCCCACGTGGCACAGAGATCTCTTGGAGGGGAGGGAGTTTCTCCAAGTAGGAAAGAAAAATCTGCCTGTGGTCCCTGTGCCACGCAGTGCTGGGGTGGGAGAAAAGGTCTTTGGGAAAATGGGCTTTTCCCAACTCCTAAATATCCATCAAATATTAAGATATTTCTTGTTCCATCATAGGGAGCCCCTGTCCATGGAGCCAGGCTGGGAGAACTGGGAATGTTCATCTGGAGAGGAGAAACTCTCAATTGAGAAACTTCTCAATTTCCAACTGAGAATGTAAAAAAAAAAAAATTTTAGTAATGTGTCTTCAAAAAGTTAATTGTTCACTTCAAGATTTCTGTGGAGCCAGGCTGGGAGAGCTGGGGGTGCTCACCTGGAGAGGAGAAGCTCCAGGGAGAGCTCAGAGTCCCTGGCAGGGCCTAAAGGGGCTCCAGGAGAGCTGGAGAGGGACTGGGGACAAGGGATGGAGGGACAGGACAGAACATGGATCCCAGTGCCACA
>VXBB01020900.1:0-38514 GCA_013399915.1 Illadopsis cleaveri
CCCAGGGCTTCCCTTTTCCCACATCCACTCCCACCACTTGGAAAGCAACATAGCTTGGGGTTATTCCTGCCTGGCACTGACGATTTCCTGGCAAAACAGCCCAGGGATGGAGAGGGGTGTTTATTTTGGGTGGCTCTGGATGGAATCCGAGCCGTGTGCACCTGTTTGCAATTGAAAGAGCTCATCAATACCCTCTGCCATATTATTTTGGGGGGTGGCAGCGAGAAGTTAGGCTCAAAATAGTGTCCTCTAGAATAGAGCCATGGGTGGAGAGGGGGGAAAAAAAAAAAAAAAAGAGGCCTGATTGAAAGGGGGATGATAAATGGTTGAAGGCTGGCAGGCACTGGCAGCTTGAGAAACGTCGGGGTCAGGGGGGAAGATGGATTTTTGCTATTCCGGAAACAAAGCTCCCAATGGTAATTTCACTGCCTTTTAATTCCCTTCATCCTCGAGTGCCGAACGTGGGAGTCGACAACAGATTGCTGTAAATAATGTAATTGGAAATCTCTGTGTTGTGGAGAGGCAGATGAATGCAAATAACGAGGCTGAGGAGCGCTGGCTCCTTCCCGGCTGCCAGCGGTGCTGGAGGGCTGGGACAGAGTGTGGGAATGTGCTGCAGGCAGGGGATGCCAGCAAGGTCCTCTCCCAGGGTGGCTGCACCTGCAGGTGCCTTTTTCTTTGCTGTAACCCACAGGAAGCTGCTTCCCCACCTTTTGGTGTTGCTGTCGTGTTTGGTGTTGCCGCTGGTGTCAGCTAAAAGTGGTGGTTTTTCCTCTCAGCAAGCTCAGATTTCTGTGGAGGGAAGAGCTGCAGGGTGGGAACAGCTCCTGCACGGCACAAGCAGGAGGGTGGTGGAGCAAAATGTGGCTTTGCAGCAAAGATCTTTCCTAACCTTCTCTGTTTAGGGGATGTGGTTTGGTGAGGAGGAAGCTGGGGAGGCTGCAAGGGTTTGTTGTGATTCCCTCAGCTGTGACCCACCTCTTTATCAGCCAGTCCTGATGTTTTGAGCTTGTTTTAGCACTTTGTGTGCTCAGGGAAGTTTGAGCAGCCACATGGGTCTCACCAGGGCCCAGTGATTCCCTGTCAGGTCTCATCTCCAGGCTGCACTTGAAAATGCTCGATAAAATCCCCATCTGCTCCTGCATGTGTCACTCCATGGCTGCAAGGATGGCTCGATGCAGCTTTAATGGGATTATTATCGGGGTTATAAAAGGCATTTATCTGTCGTGGCCACGGCTGTCCCTCTCCCTGGTGACATTCCAGCTCCACCCAAACTCAGATTGCTGTGGGGAACAAATTTCACCTCAATGTGAACTGGTGGGAGCAGCATCCTCCCTTCCTTGGCAGGAGTAAACTCCTGCTAATAAACAGGAATTTCACTCTCAAGGCTCTGTTACAGATGAATTAATTTAAAATCAAGCACAGGCTTTGCTGTCAGGCCACTCTGGCCATCAACAGCTGCCAGCAACATCGACCAAGGATGACCCAAGGGTGCTCAAACTGCCCCATGTGAAGGGCAGGATGTGATCTGTGTCCTTTGGGATGGGCTGTGCTGCAAACCTGGAGGGGCAGAGGGACAGAATCCACCCAGGGGAGAGCATCTTGCTGCAGCTATTTGAGAGCTGGTTTCAAAACAATTCCGCTGCTGCCGTAACAGGACCAAACTCTATTAGAAGCACCAATTTAAAGGGAATGTGTATGCAGAGAATCGATTGTATTGCCACATCAGAGCTGGGTGTGTTGTGTCATTAACTCTTTCGGTAACGACTTGCTTTGGGGCAGGGAGGAACCTGGGGGTGACCAGCCTTTGCTCCAGCCACCCATGCTGTGTCTGATTGGTTTTATGGTGTGTCTAAATTGGAGCTCGCCTGAAGATAATAGGTCTCTCCAGTGCTTCAAATTAAATTACAGATGTTGCAAGGTCTGTTCAGAGAGTGCCTGTACCAGAGGGCTGCTTCCTCCCCAGCAGTTTAGCCAGGGAAGGTGTGTGTGTGCACCAGATTCCCTGTGTGTGTCAGGGATGGGCAATTTCCAACCCTGTCCCTGTGCTCCCGCTGTGCCCTGTGGGTGCAGCTGCTCCCAAAACTTCCAGGGAGACCTGGGCTTGCCCAGCCTGCAGCTCCTGCAGGGGCCATGAGTCCCTGAGCTGCAGTGGGCTCAGCTCAGTGCAGAGATGTCTGTCCCACCCTTCAAAAACCTGCTGCGTTTCCCCATTCTCAGAAAGCAGAGCCTGTTCCTGCAGGGTCCCTGTGCTGGTGCACACACTGCTGTGCTGTCCCCATGTGCCAGCAGAAGGGACAGAAGGAGCTGTGTCAGCCTGTGCCTTGCCTGCCTGGGTCACTTTGGCTGTTGGCACAGTGGGGAAGGAGCTGGTGAGGTGTCCTGCCTGCCTAAACCCCCTCTGCAGGGACAGAACAACAGGAACAACTTGCAGCCTTGGGAATTTGGCTTCCCAGATTTGCCTGGATGGCAGACTCACCCTCCTGCTGAGTGGTTAAAAATGTTGGTGGAGCTCTGTGGGATGCTCTCCCCTCCTGGTTTGCAGATCCTGCTGCAGATCATGCACAAGCCTCTCCCTTGCACGTGTGCTGGGTCACAGCAATGCTCTGCTTTCTTCTGCTGGGTTCTCTTTTTTTTAAAAAAACACTTTACCAGGTCCCCCTCTGAATTCAGATCACCTGCACTTGGCTTTCAAGACCCCAAACACAGAGATTTGGGCTCTCTCTGTTGGTGGCTCTGGACTGAGAACCAGACAACCATCAGTGCTGCTTTTTGAGCACAGCTCCTGGATGTCAGGTATTGTCACTGCCCTCTGCTTTGACCAGGCTCTACATTGCAAATGTATTGCTGCAATTAGGGATATCTGCATTTGCACCCACTGCCATCATGATGGAACTGTGTGTAAAATGCTTTGGGAACCTGGAGTGGAAACAGTGATGATCTCCTTCACTCTGAGCAGAAGTGCAAGAAATAAAAAAAATGATATTTTTACTATGTTAACTTATTTTTTGCCCTGGCTGTGTCACTAGCTCATTATCAGGCTGCTGGAAGGCACACAAGAATTAGGTTTGTAAGAGGCCATTTCTCCTTGTCTGAGCTGCCACCCTTCTCCCTTCCCCTGGCTTACAGCAGGCTTCATATTAAATATACTTAATAGAGTGCCTTCATCATAAGCTGCATTAAAGCTAAATTGGAGAGGAGAGGCTGTTCTTACAGCAGATATTACAGTTTAGTGCTGGAGGTCCATTTCCTGCTGCAGGTTCAGGTTATTTGAGTGTTGTTCTTGTTCTGGGGTTTTCAAGCTCGTTACACAATCTGCCTTGGCCTGGATTGCTCTGTGAGGTGAGCTTGTGCTGGTGTACAGCACCAGGCAGCACTTCTGCCATCACCCTCTGCTCCTCCTTCAATCTGCACCTGCTGCTTCTTTACAACTGGGATTTTTTTTTTAGTTGTGGAAGGAGGACAGAGATGAATCTGGGCTGACAAGGACCGGGGAGGAATTTGGGATCAGAGGAGCTCGGTGGGGAGCTCATTTTGCAGCGGCTGTGCTGTCTTGCTGTAAAAACCCAGCTTAGGCTGTCCTGTCTGTGTCTCTGGCAGGTGTGGAAGAGGTCTGGGGCGTGGTTCTACAAAGGGCTGCCCAAGTACATCAGGCCTTTGAAGAGCAGCAGCAGCAGCAAACCCCTGGAGCTGCAGCCCCAGCCCTGGCAGGGCGAGGCGGCCGAGCCGGAGCCCCAGAGCATCGGGAGCAGCCTCTCCTTCACCTGGGCCAGGGGAAAAGGTTGGTTGTCCCACCCAGGAAGCAGGTGGGAGAAGGACCTGGCTTCTCCTGTTGCTGGCAGGATCACAACAATCAGGGGAGTTCTCTGTTGGAGGTGTTATCCCACAAGGTGTGGGGTGTTTCTCACGCGGATGTCGGAGTTTTATGGTGTGGTGGTTTTTTTAGGATTCGCTGGTATTTAAGTGCACTTTGGTGGCCCAGATCAGTCCCAGTCCTCCTGGGCTGCCTATCCTTCAGTCCACTCCTGCTTTCCTCCATTTCTGGCAGCCCTCAGCCCATTTTTCTGAGCTGGGCCATGGAACAGACACCTGCCTGCAGCGACAGCCTGAAGAGCTGCTCCTGCTGAGCTCCAGGGGTTGTGCCACTGGTGGACATCACTGTGCTGACCCAAGGCTGGTCTCATTCCCTCCCTCTTTGGGGCTACCTGCTCCTTACTTCTGCTGCTCTGCTGGGCAGATTCCTCAAGTCACAGTGAGCTGAGTTGGAAATTGCTCTGCCAGCGTGTGAGTGCTGCAGAATCAGAGCTGCTGCCAGCCTGCTTTGATTTCCTTTCTCTCTGTGGGGATTAGCAGAACTGTCTGGCCTCTCCCTTTCTGTTTTTTGCTGTTAGATCCCCTCAGTTGGAGAAGACCTCTCGAGTGAACCAGCTGCATGCACTCTTGCACTCCTCAGGAGTGCAGGGGGAAATAACCTTATAATAAAGAAACCTCAGGAGACCTGGGTTTACAAACCTTCTCTTCAGGGCCCAGCTAGGAAAGCACTCCCAGCCCTACTGTAACTTTTGTAATTAAAGACAAATTAGATCAACAAGAGACAGTTGTGTTTCCCTCCAGGAGATGCTTGGAAGGAGTTGTCTTAGCAGAGGGACTGATTGATGAGGTTGTTTTTTTGTTCACATGATAGAGAAAACATTGGGAGTTGAAGCTGTTGAGCCCAGACCTGGCCTGCTGCTTAGTTCAGCTTTTCAGCTGAGTTTTGTTTTTTGGAGAAGGCTTCCCCATAAATACAGGCAGGAGCAGCACAGGAGCAGGGGGAGGACAGCAAAGCCACCTTTGGTGAGCTTTGATGTGGGTGATGAGCTGCCTTTGTCCCTGCCCTCTGATGTTTGCCTGGCTGCTGTTTTATGGCTTGGGTAATATTAATTTACAGCTTTATTTTCCGGTGCTTTCTTTCCCTGCTGCCCTTCTCTGTGAGGCTGCCTGTCCTCTGGACAGCTTTCAGTGGGCACTGCAGGCTGTAATCCGTCTCTGGAGCTGGGAGCTTGTGCATCTCTCCCCCTCCTTTTTGGCTTCTTTTGAAGCTGCCAGTGCTGGGACTCCTGCTGTTTGTCATCCCACAGCTCTGCCCTCCTTCCCCTGTGGGGATGTGGATCCACAATATTGCCACAGTGAATCTGCAGCTGGAGCTGGGCTGAGCTCCCCAAGGCAGCCTGATAGTTTCTGTCAGCTCACACCTTGTACACCCTCACCCAGACAGGTCCTTGCAGCTCCAGCAGAGCCCCGGTGCTTGTTTGGCAGGATGTTCCTGGGAATGAGCTCTGGCATTGAACATGCCTGCCTCTGACAGCCTGCTCTCCCTGGGGTTCCCATTCTCTTGGCCAGCCCTGTCCAGCCCCTCTGATGTGCTGAAGGAGCCACCTCTGAGCTCTTCAGGGAGTCCAGTCAGGTGGGGCCAGCACAGTCCTGCCCTGGACATCCTCCAGCAGAGATAGGACAAACTTCAGGTGTCCCTTTTCCCCCCTCAAAAGCCAGGGATCAGTGTCAGAACCTGGGTATCTGCCCTCACTGCAGCAAGGTGGAAGGCAGCAGGTCCAAGGGAGGGCAGGAATGTGCCTCAAGGAGGAAAAGCCAACCCCACCAGGCAGAAGTTTTGGCAGAAGTTTTATTTTTTGCGTGCCTGGTATTTCTCCTGTGCTCACTTGGATTTGCTGGTGCCTTTAGTTTTTCTCTTATAAACAAGCAGTTGCCATGGGAACCCTGCAATTAATTAAGGCACAAATGTATTGTCAGGAGGAGGATAGCAGCAATATTTCTTTTGCTGGGCAGCAGCTCTGCTCCATGTGCTGGAATGTGGGTGGGATTTCCACACCGGGTCAGGGGGTGGGAGCAAGAGCAGCAGGGCTTTCCTTCTTCTAGGCTCTGAGTTCTGCAGGGAAAACACGGAAAGCAGCTGGGTGGGAAACAGAAGTGTGATCCCTGAGCTGCTGCACTGTTTGGCAGGAGGGCTGCCCGGGTCTCTGGGGGATTTTCCTGCTCCATCCACGTTGCCAAGCAATGGGATGTGCCAGAGGCACGGGAGCAGCAGCTGGGCAGGGGATGCAGTGGGTTCATCCTGTGAGCTGCAGGCCAGATCCCTGAGGGATGGAGCAGAGTGGGATGTGCTGGGGAGTATCAAGAGCTCTGCAGGCCACCAAGGGGGACATCCAGCTTGTCAACTTTGCAATTACAAAGCTGCAACTTGTGCTGCTCCTGAAAGGGACAAGGGTTGGGTCCACTCACCTCGTCCTTCTTGGAGCAGCACTGGATGTGATCTGGCACAGGAGCTGCCCTCAGGAGGGCCTGGGCTGGAATAATCCTCATCTTCTCTCACTTTCTGTAGTGGTTTCACACTTCCCCACCTGCAGTGACCAGGAGCTGCTGCTCTCCCTGCTCCTGGTGTTTCCCAAAAATCCGGGTGCTGTGGGGCAGCCCTGCTCAGGGGTTGTGCTGATGCTGGCTGTGCTGGGGTGGTGTTGGAGCTGTGATTCCCAACACAAGTGTGTGCTTTTCCTGTGTTTTTGGCAGCTGCAGGGCGTGCCAGGCTCTGTGTGTGCCAGGCAGAGCACTGGCAGCAAGAGGGAGCTGGGAGGGCTCATCCCGTGCCAAAAACACACATTTAATAACAGATCCCAGCCCCAGCCAAGTGCTCCTTCCCCTTGGCCTCAGCACAGCCTCCCCACGTCCTGATTTGCCTCTGGGGAGAAGTGCAGCCAGCAGTTGTCCTTCACCATTCCCTGTGGCTCTCTGCTGCCTGGGGATTGAAGCACGTGTGGAGGGGCTCTGCCAGCAGCTGCAGGGCTCCAGGCTCTCACTCAGTGACCCATTCCCTGTGGAAATGCTGCTTTTTCCAGCCAGTTTTATCTCAACAGATTTTATTTTATGTGGGTTTGTTTTTTTTTTTCCCCCCAGTCAGCTGGAGATAGGGATAAATCTGTTCCTTTCTCTGGAAGAACAGCTGTCCAACGACTCTTATTGATATATCAGCAACTGCTGGAACACCAGATTTAAATCTGCTGGGCTCTGGAAAGTGCCAGCAGAAGGTCTGGGAGCTTTGGATGAAGGATTACCTGAAAGGGAGACTTTGGTGCAGTGAGTAAAACACACTCTTACTGGCAGCAGAGGAAATGAGAGCAGACAGGGCTGGTCCTGTGGTGTGAGTGCCTTCCAGTCATTAATATTTTCTTCCTCTTGTGCTGGTTCTCTCTGAGGTGCTGAATGGCAGGAGGACAGGCAGCTAAAGTCACCTCCACTGATTCACTGGGGCCTCCTCCAAATAAATCCTGGCTCCCAGCATTTTCAGAGGATTCATGGAGGAAGGAGCTGTTCTAAAGCAATGGATTTTATGAATCCAGGAGAGAGGGAAAAAAAATAAAAAGAGATTATGACCAAGTGGAACAGGACTTCATTTTCTGAGAGAATTGAGCAATAAGATGGTCAGAATGAGTCTTACAGCTGAGATTTGGGTTATATAGGAAAAAAACCACCTCACTCTGGTATGTATGGATTGTTTTGAACAGTGTTTATATAGAACTCCCCACCTCTCCCAGGGGGTTCTGGGGTAGTGATGAAGATGTTTTTCAGACAAACCTTTCCCTTGAGGACTCTTGGCCAGCATTTGCAGCCCCTCAGCTTGTAAAGGGGGGGCCTTTTTCCCTCCCACAGCCCCTCTCCCTGCAGGGAAAGGCTGTGCAGGGTGTGTGTGAGGAGCTGCCTGCCAGGGCAACTTCAATAATGCTTTGCAATAACACTGGCAGCCAACTTTAATATCCTCAGAGATGTTAGCATTTTATTTTAGGTATTCACTTCTCTCTCTTTTTTTTTTTTTAAATGAAATATTTTGTGTAGTACAGATCCCTGCCTTGAATACAGGAGTGCCTGCAGAGGTGCTTGGCAGGAATATCTGAGAGAATATTCTGAATATCCTGCTCTGTGCAAGGGGAAGGATTCCCATCCTCCTGCCCTGGGGAGTGCTGAAGGCTTTGGGCTGGCACAGAGGGATGAAGTGACAGCTCTGTGGTTGTCACCTTGTACCACTGCACCCACGTCCCTCTCTGGGGCTGGGCACTGTGGGTGACAGTGTAGGGACAGCCTGGTTTGCTCAGGCACAGAGAAAATCACTTCTCTCAGGAGTCTGAGCTTCTAGAGACGTCCTGATGGACCTAAATTAAATCCTTGGGGCTTCCTCTTCCTGCAGGAGAGGCTGTAGGTTGCAGTGTTACCTATTTTACATCCCTCATGGGCCGATTTTGTACTTTTTACCAGGAGTTGTGACCTGCTGTTTGAAGTGGCTGCTGAGCTGCCAGGAGAGCTGGTATCTGCCTGGTCAGATGGGGAAGTGCTGTAGGTGCAATCCCTCAAACAAAAGACAGAATTTATTTTTTTTCCCATTACCTTCCCCCTCAACCCCACCATTTCTGTTCTGAGATTAAACCATCACAAAAACCCAGGAACAGGGAAAAACACCTTTCTCATTTTACCCAGAGCAGCTGGCAGTCGAGTTATCTTTTACACCCAGTGTAAGCAGGAGAGGTGTTTGCATAATTGCATGGAAAAGTGGGAAGAACCTGCCAGCTTGGGAAGCTGTGTCTGGCAAAATGAGGCTCCTTCAGCTCTTTTGGAAAATATGGGGAGTGGAAAGCAGCAGGAAGGAGAGCCAGGATTCAGGGGGAAGAAAAACACAGAGGAAAAAAAAGCAGCTTTGAAACTGGAGAACAGTCTCCTTGAGGAAAAGGAGTGACCCTTGCCTTTGGAGCTTTGGGGATGTAGGAGTTTGCTGATGGGCATGATTTGGTGTGCTCAGGATTTATCTGGTGTTTTCCTCTCAGATCCTGCCACACTTGAAATGCAGCTTGGAGGGAAACAACTCCTCTCCTCACATTACTCAGGGATGGAGCAGGAGCAGCCAGGACCCCTCAGGGTCCCAGCCCTATGCCACCCCTTAGAGGGTCACTCTGTGACCTTGCTGTGGTGCTGGGATGGGTCAGTGGGAGCAGAGCCCTGTGCCTGGAGCAGCACAGAGTGGCACAGGAGCTCTGTTGTCCCAGTCAGCTTTAGGAGAGAAGCACTGGAGTGTGTGCAGCGGAGTTATAAATCAAATAATGCAAAAAGTGAACCCACGTCATGCTGGAGAGGAACAGCTGTGGGGGAACTGCAGGTAGGGTCTCCTCTGGAGAGGGAGAACGTGAGCAGCGAGTCAGTGTTTGCTCCTGTTTTATTTGGAGCCATCTGGCACCTCTTTGGGAAGTGTTATGAACATTGTGAATGACTGTCTCTCTCCTCTCCTCCCCCTGATCCTCCCTCCCTGCAGTGGTTCCCAGCGACAGCGAGAGCGACTCGGAGCTCAGCTCCTCCAGCCTGGATGACAAACCCATCCCTGTGGCAGCCAAAGGCTCTCCAGGGAGAAAGCTCCCAGCAGGAATGGGTGAGGAGCAGCAGATCCTTGTGCCTGGAGGGTGGGAAGTGTGAAGTGGTGAATGTTGGGCTCTTGGCTCAGTCCTGGATTCCTCTCTGGCTCATTCCAGGGTCTGCCCTTGCAGCTGGGGGCTGCTCCTGGCAGCACATCCCTGCCCAGCTCCTCACTCCTGCCTTTCCAGTGCTGGAATCACTGGTGTTTTCTGGGAGCAGAGCACAAGAATTGGGGGTGACTCTGCTCCTGAGGGCTCCTGGCTGGAGCTGGGGATGTTCCTGCTCCTTTAGCATCCAGCTCAGTGTCTGCACTCCCTTCCTGCTCCCTCAGCACCATCTCTGTCCTGTCCTTACAGCACCCACCACGGGACCCAGCCAGGCCATGAGCAGAGCCCTGGGGATCCCCCAGTCCCCCTGGCTGTCAGGGAGCCACAGCAGCCTGGGCAGTGAGCAGGGGGCCGAGCTCAGCCCCATGGAGAGTGGCCAGAGTGACCAACCCTGGGACAGGCGCGACAGTGACGCTGCCACCAGCACCCCTGGTAAGCTGCACTCACTCTCCTCATCCCTGTTCTGTGGGGCTGAATTCCCTGGAGGCACAGATTTCCCAGAGGCACACAAAGCTGTGGCCTCTGGGTCACTTTTCCCTGCTTCTGTGTTGTTTTTTTTTTTAATATTGGCAGATGTTGTCACTGTGTCACAGCTTCTCCCCTGAATGCAAAAGCTTTTCTGCAACATGAGTAATCATCCAGGGTGGGATCTGCCTGCACCCACGGCCAGGAGCACTCAGAGCCTGGGGCTGTGCCCCTGCAGAGCCCTGGAGCTCCTCTCTGTCCTGCAGAGCCAGCAGAACAGATCGAGCTTCTCCTGAAGCCAAGCAGTCCAGCAGCTCCATGAGACTGAGTAACATTTTTCCTGAAGTAAGGCGGCTTTTAAAGCCAGGCATGGCTCTTCCCAGAACTCTGCAGTGCAGAAGAAAAGACACATTTCCCCCCTCAAAAACCTCAGAACAATTAAGTGACTGGGAAAGCAGAGGCTGCTATCACACCTGAAGCAGATGAAAGAGATGCAAATGTGTTCCCTCCACAGTTTGCACTAATTTAGTCACTAACCCCTCAAGTCATCATCCAGCACTGCTCCCTCCTGAGCATTCCTGCCCTCTGAACTGCCTCTCCTGTCCCTGAGCCTGCTTGGTGCTGGGCATATTGAGGCATAAATTGGATTAGAGAGAGCAGGTTCATCCTTCAGTGCAGCACGGAGCCGTGGTCCCTCTCCCTGTGCTTCCTGTGAGAAACAGGCAGCACAAAATTGCTTCTCTGCCCTTCCCTCCCTCCCCAGCTTCCAGGGACTGGCAGTTTTCTTTTAGTTTTTCACCAGGCAAACCAAACAAGTGTTTCTTCTGCTCTGCCCTTCCTCCCCCTGGATTGGAGTCTGGACTGGACTGGGTGGTTTATTTTAAGCTCCCATTGTGTGTGGAATTAGAGAGGGCAGGTTCCTGCTCTGCTGCCTGTGGAGAAGAGCTGCAGGTTGTCCTGTGGGGTTGGAATGGCTGTTGGTGACCCTTTGGGTGCTGCCTCTGATGGATGGATGGATCCACTTCTGGTACAATGTGTTTTTTTCTCAGCATTTTGCAGCTTCTCTGCCTGCTCTTTGAGCCGACTGCTGCCTGGCCATGACAGTGCAAACACTATTTCAAAGGCAAAAAAAAAAAAAAAAAGAAAAAAACCCAACCTTTTTCCTGCTAAAAACTCCATATGCAAAGCTTGGCACAAGGGGTCAGATCTTTCCAGTGGGATCTCCCCGTGTAGAGTGAAAGGACAGGCAGCATGGGCAAATATTTAAAAAAGGAAAACTGCAGCAATCTCCTGAGCCCAGTTAAAGTTGGCCCTGAGATGTAGAGAGGATCCTGCTCAGGAAAAGGTTAAGCCAGGTTGGCTGCCTTGGGAGTTCCTGTGAAGATCTTTATTATGTCTGGGGTCATTTATTCCTCAGTGTTCCTGCAGAAAGGGCTGCACTGTTCAGACAAGAGCTCTGGTGCAGGCCCTCCCAAATTCAGGGGGAGGGAGGCAGGGAATCAGAATTCAGTACTTTGGGTGCCTCTCTTTGCCAACAAACAGAGGCTGCTCTTGCTGTGGATATATTTAAAGAGTGATGGAGGTGATGGGTTGAAAAAACTCTTCCCAGCATCTCCTGCCTGTGGGACAGCCCCCGAGCTCTGCCCTGCCCCAAAAGCAGAGCAAGGGAGCAAAGACCTTTAAACTCCTCATTTAAACTGCTGCAGAACGGGGCTGTCAAAAGATGATTCTCTGTGGTTCCTCTGAGAGGCTCTGCACCTTCAGAACACCACGTCAGGGGCAATTTTTGCTTCACATCATCACCTCAGGTGTCGCTCCACCGGTGAATTTCTCTGCACTTCTTTTTTCTCATCTCTGCTCTAACTCAAGTGCAACTTCCTGCAGCACTCCCAGCATCCTGAAATCCCAGGGTTTCAGGGCAGGGAATTGGGGAGTGGTGCTGCAAAAGCAGCAGTTCCTGAGCTCCTTCAGCCTGCAGGCCAAGCCAGCAGCAGGGTGGTGGCCAAGGGAAAACAAGGAGCTCTTAAAGGAGAGGTTGAAGGTTTCCAGCGCCGCTGCTCCAGCTCTGCCTGGGGTTTGCTGAGGCAGATAATGAAGCCTGGAGTCTGTCATAAAATGACTCATTGTCAGAGCTGCATTGGGATTTAGGCAACCTCAGCCCGTGAGCCCAAGTTTCAGAAGAGTGGTGAGTTGAGAGGCTGCCAGTTTTATTATTTTTTAAATTTTTTTTTACCACCTGCTCTCAAAGCCTTTCAAAGCTCCATTTTCTGTGGGGTTGGTGTTTCTTCTGCTCCTGAAGGAGTTCCTGGAGGTGCCTGCTCTGAGGTGATGGCTTTCCAGAGGAAGGTCACACACTCATTTTCCTGCAGAATGTTTCACCCTAAAGAAAATGAAATTTGCACATATGGAAGGAGCACAAACCTTCCTTTTCCCTTTTGCTTGCTCCCAGCTAGGGCAGGTGGCTCACCTTGTTCTGGCTGCACAGCTGATGCTGAGAGATGCCTTAAAAGAGAGCAAAATCCTCACTTGTGTTGATTATGACATTTTTATTAAGGAAGGGGAATATTAAACAGAATGAAACAAAGAGATAATCGATATCTTACGGTGGTTTTCATTAACCCAGGGACAGCTTTTAATGGAGATAACAAATCTGAGCTGGGGACTGCTGCAGGGGGTGAATTAAGCAATATCAGCTGCAAGTTCTGCATTGATGGGTGCCAGCTGACGGGGTTCTCAGCATCTTCTGAGGGCCCTGTCCCAGAAATTAGTGAATCCTTTTGGCTTTTCCATGAGCAGCTGGCTGGTGGGGAACGGTGGAGGAGCCTGGCAGGGGCTGTGGGGCTGGAGAAAGCTCAGATTCCTGCTGGAATCAGGATTGAGAGGCAGCCACGGGAGAAGCTAATGAGTGAGTGCAAATCAGCCTCCCCGTCTCTGCCTGCCTGCCAGTGTGGTGTCTAAATCATTAATACTTAAAGAGTGATGCAGCAGCTGGCACTTAAACAGAGCCACGTTAAACAGGGAGCTGAGCAAAGGGTGGCACTGCCTGGGGAGGGGGTGAGAGATGTTCTGGTTTGCAGTCACAGGGTGAGACCTGCTGGAAAGGTTCCCCAGATGTCATCAGGTCCAGCCTGAACCTTTCTCCTGCATCTCCTGGGTAGCTCCTTTGTGCTGGGAGAGGCTGAGCAGAGCTGAGGGAGATGGGCAGGGAATGCTGCTTCCAGCTCTCTTTAATTTGGGGAGATTTATGCCCTGTCTTTCAGGAATTGACTGGATTTAGAGTTGAGGTGGTGTCTCTGTGGGCTCAGTGCCTCCCTGGCTGGGGTGGGCATCCACTTCTGCTCATAAATATTCAAGGTGTTAATACATGAGCCAGGCAGAGCCATTCAGCATTATTTTCGTGGCAGGAAATTCTCTGGGCATCTTTGAAGTTACGGCATTAACTTCTATTTTCTCTTCCATTCTGCTTCTCAGATGTCTGCTTTGTTCCCTCAGGGATGATGAGGAGGTAACATTTTGCTTCAGTGGGTCTGACTACTCCATTCTATGTAGGAAGAAAAAAAAAAAAATTGTCCTAACAGTAATTAGGCTCCAAATGGGGTAGTAATTTCTTTAATGACTTGCTTCGTGGCAGTCTTTGGGGAGCTGACTTCTGTTTCCCTGTGCTTGGTGAGAAAGTTGCTTAAACGTTTTCAGGCTTGTTCCTTGTTTGTGTGAGCCAGTGTGGATTTCCAGGGCTGGCTTTTTGCAGCAGGATGGAGGAGGTGGGAAATCCCTGCCCTTCCTCCCTCTGCCTGCATTTAAGGCACAGTTTGGGAAGGACAGAGGGATCAGACATGAAGGAAAGACCCTCACTCACAGCCAGCCTCTCCCATCCAAGCCTCTGCTTTCTTCACTGGCTGCCTCATCAAATTTTGGGCACTTCTCTTTATCCCCTTTTGCTGAGAGCTCACTGGGATTGAGTTTCCCTGCTGCCAAGGAGGAGAAGTTGTCTGTCTTCCCCAAAAGTGAAAAAATTGAATTGTGCCTTCATGGCTGAGGAGCTTTGAGCTGTCTCTGCCTCCTCATATCCACAGAGCACCGAGTGGTCCTGCTGCACTTATAAATAAAACATAGCTTTGGGTAGAGGCAGTGTTAGGAAACGATTCAAGGTTTGCATTCCAGATACAATGCATTTGTAAATATGAACCTCGGGAGAAGCCTGTGCCCCCTTCCCTGTTTGAGGGAATTAAAATATTTTCATCCTCGAGTGGCAGAAGCAAAACATTTTCAGCTCTTCCGAGCCCGCCTTGAAGTTAAGTGAATAAAGGCTCGAGTAACTAAAAAATAAATTACTTTCACTATTCCTGTAATTCTTTATGGAGTTTTAAATTGAAGGCTTCTTCCTTCAAAATAGAGGGATGACAAAGATTCATTCTCTCGGCTCTTTCAGTCAATATATCAGGGAACAAGTCTGCTGCCGAGGATGAAACTCCTATTTTTGTGCCTTCTTTGCCATTGCAGAGGTCTGTGCTTTGGTCTTTGATCAAACAGCCTGTCTGGCCTCCTGTCCCCACCTCCTCAGACTTATTCTCTGCCCTCTGCAATACATTTACTCCTCAGGCTCCCAGCTTCCCATCCAGCATTTTGCACAAAGCACCAAGGGCAGGAGTTGATGTCATCTCTGCAAACAAAGCGGGGGGAAGTCAGTCAGATAGAGGTGAAAAGCCTGGATTTTGGAGCCTTTGTAAACACAGGGAGAGGTTTTATGGCTCGGGAGGTTATCTGTTAACAGGGATGTCAGGCAGCAGCCGCTGGGAGGGATTTGCCTGGGGACTCCTCGAACAATTCACACTGAAGGCTGTGGTTGCCCTGCCCTTTCTCCAAGAGGAGGAAGAGCAGTGTGTCCCAGCAGAGCCCGAGTTTGGCCAGGGGGCTGGAGGGATCAGCTCAGGTTTGTTCAGTCGGCAGGAGATCAAACCTGGATCAGGGCAGGGCTGTGCCCATCCCCAGCCCCGCTGTGGCTCCTGTGCACGGCCCAGGCACACGGAGAGCAGGAAGGTCTCATGGCAGATCTGCTCTCTCACCCCTCAGAGCTGAGGTTTGGCTTTCTGTCTGACCTGGGCAGCAGGTGCTGGAGGTCCAGTTCTAGCAGCACAACTCCTCATTTCTCCTTCTTTCCACATTTCCCTCCCTGGTCTTTTCTTCCTTTAATCAAATCTAATGGGCCCTGACTGCTGGACTAATGATGCATAGATGTTCTCTTTATTATTTTTAGGAAGCTCTTAAAATGGCACCGAGCACAGAAAAGCAACGTGAAATAACTCTGTGGGGCCTCCCCCCTTCGCTGCTTTCCAAACAAAACTTTTGTCCTTTCTTTATTTTGCAGGCAAACGACGACTCCACAGCAGAACACGGCCCTGATGGAGCTGAGGATGGTGCTGAAGATGGAGCTGCTTTTCCCTGGATCCAAGCACTCCCATTCCTCAGATTTCACTCCAGACAGGAACTGCTGCCAGCAGTGACTTTGTGGTTCCAGCTCTTCCACAGGGGTTGGTGACACCTGGGACAGCACCTGCCTCTGCTCTGTGAACCCCAGCAGAGACTGGGGTGTGGTTTGCACCTGGGGAAGGTGTTCCTTGTGTTCCCTGTCCTGGTTCTGTTGGGAGTGGGTTTGCTGGGGGCATCAGGACCCAGCCAGTGAGGTTGTGCTGCCATTCCCTCCCTCTCTCTCTGCTCAGGGTAAAGAAACACTCCAAGGAGTTTGCTGGGGTTTTTTTCACCCCTCTTGGCTGTTCAGGGGCTGGTGTGAGGGTGTGGGCTCAGGGGAGACGTGTGTTTGCACACCCCCACCTCCCCAGCCCAGCTGGCTGCCTGTGAGTGCCCAAATTGGATAAAAGCTTTCAAATGACTTTATCTCCTAAAGCTCTGCAGATTCCCCTCCCACGTGCACACCTTACATGAGCAAGGGCCTTTCTTTTGCCTTTTTTCCTGGAAGTCTTGAGCATCTGGCTGACTGTGGTGCTGTCATCATGAGTCAGGCTGTTGAAAACTGTGTGCTCCAGTCCTGCTTATCCTCCAGGATGGACAATCTCCCTCTAAGGCCTGACAGATGAGAAAAATCAAATTACCTCACGTCTCTAGAGCAATTAGATCTTTAAAGACCTGAACAAAACCCACACTGGGCTGGTAGGAGTCTGTGGATTTTATTAAATGCTCTGGAGCTGACCTGTCTATTATGAAGAAACAAAGGATTTCAAAAAAGTTCCCTCTGAAATCACGGTGTTAAAGGCAATTTGTGCCCATTAATGTCAGCCTTTCCCCTCGGTTATTACTCTTTTTTTCTGTTTTCCCTTTGCACTGGGCACTTTGTGTGCATGCAGTGTGTGTTCTTACAAATGGCTGCAGTATGAAGACAAATGAGACTGGGTGCTGGAACACTCCAGCAGAAGATGGGAAATCAATCCCTGCCTTGCTCTTTAAATGAACATGGCCCAACAGAGGACCATTCCCTCACTGCTCTCCCACTTAATGTGCTGTGGCAGGTTGCTGGTGAAACGCTTCCAGCCCTTCCTCTGTGATCTGTTCCTGCCCTTTTACCAATGAAAACAAAACCTTTGGGCCTCCTGGGCTCCCTGAGATGGCAGAAAAAGAAATCACTGGGTGTGGGGTGCACACCATCAGTGTGGCAGAGAGCAAGGGGTGAGGTTGTTCTCCACTGAAGGATATTTCATGGCGTGGTCTGTGTTGTTAACCTGGCCATTAGGCTGCAGCTATGGAAGGGGTAATGCCAAAACCACCAGCTGTGTCTGAAAAAGTAACTCCAGCTGTCAGCTTTTGCTGAAATACTGCTGTGGCTTCAGAGCTGTTTCTTCTGAGAGCTTCTGAGAGGGTCTTCAATTTCCAAAGTGTTTAGGCACCAAAAGGAGTTCTGTTTTGCCTTGAAGCTTTTGACAGTGCAAGTGAGGCTTGTCTTTGCTCATTACTGCAGTGCCCTCAGACAGCCTGGCCTGCCAGCCAAAGTTAATTCTACAGCAGAAGGAGAAGGAAAAAGACTTTTAGGAATTGGCTCTATTTTCTTTAAACCTGTTACTCTCTCATCACCAGCTCTACAGTGAGTTGGAGAGAGCTTTTAAAATTGGGAGTGACATTTCTAACTCTCCTGGAGTGCTTTGTGCCTCACTCCTGGGCAGTGCAGGCAGGTCAGGGCTGTCCCCATTCCCACTCTCATGTCCCACACTCTGGGGTGCCTGCCCTGCACAGGAGCCTGGCAATCCTTGCTGTGCCACTCTGAGGCATCAGCTTGATTTTTAACTGAGGCCAGCTTTTATAAAACATTCTCAAAGATAAATTTGACATTGCTCTGGTGCCAGTGAGACTGGAAACTTTCCTTTCTTACCTCTGTGTTTTAACTCCACGGGGTAATTCCACCTGAGTTCGAACCAGAGTTGTTCAATCAGCTGTGGAAAGACTCCTCTTGGATTGAGGGAGGGATCTGGTCCTGGACAATGTGATCCAGGCCCAACTGAATGGGGAACATCTGCAGCTCTGTGCACTATTTGATTTTGGAGACCACTTTCCCCTTTGTGGTGATTCTCTTGGTTGTGTTTTGCAGCTTTTGTTGGAATGTTATCCTAAACCTCTACCTGTCTCTTGAGCTGGCTCCCTGTGGGCAAGAAGGGCTCAGTGAACGTGCTCAGTCTGCTCTGGTCATTTGTGTTTATCATTTTCTTGTTCTCATCTCCACTCCTCACAACTTTTATGTGGTGTTTTACTACTGGAAACAATAAAGCTTTTGTTCGGTAACAACTTCTCGCCGTTCGTGAAACAGTAAAAAGGTTTTTTTGTAGACGCTCTCCAAATCCTCCAGCAAGGCAAGACAATAGCCCAGCCAGTGGAATTGTGATTCATGCTGGAGTTTAATTGAATCCTGCACTTGAAAGTCACCTTTTGTCTGGTCCCCTCCTCTGTGCCTCGTGCTGGCAGTGGCAGGAACACAGATTTGCTCCTCAGCCCCTCCGTGAAGGTTTTCCACACTGCAACCACGACTCACAGAGCAGCACCAATTGTCCTTTTGTCAAGTGCTGTCCCCACAGCCTCCCGAGGCTCTGTGACAATCAGGGGCCATTAAACTTGGCCCACAGAAAAGTGTCTCCTCCTTGTTTGCCCAGTGTGCACAGCCCTGGCTGCTCCTGTTCCCTCAGCAGTCAGCCTCAAGGTTTCAAACAGCTTTTTAATCTGGTTTTTTTTCTTGTTTCTTTCTCCCATTCTAAAAGTGCCTCAGTAATTGCTGTTGGGATTGTTCTGCTGGGGAGCTGCCATTAGTCCAAGGATGGAGTGTGTCAAGGACTGAGCAGCTCTTGTGCTGCTGCTTCCCCTCTCTGCTTGCCATGACAACAGCCACCAGATGGGAGAGCCAGCTGTGGGATCTCTCCAACGCTGCCTGTGGGCTGCCAAGTTCCCCTGTTTGCTTTTAGGGTTGTTTTTTGGGAGGGGAGGGCAGTGCTTTCTGCATGTCTGGCGTGGCCAGAGCAAATGGGAGAGCAGCTGGTGTTTGGGCAACGTGGCTGTGGCCATCACTGAACCTGGAGAGCCAGCAGGAGTGCTTGGGCAGTGACACAAACTGGCAAATCACTTCTGGAGTTCATTTGTGAAATGAGACTTGGCAGCAGTTCCTCCCTTCCCTGAAGTTGTTCCCTTCAAGGGGAGAGGCCTGGCAGTAGCTGTGTCTCCCCAGCTCCCCTCTCCCTTTTCCTCCCATCACTTTTTTCCTCTCCACCTTGGGCACTGCTCTCCCACCCTGTTCTGCAGGTGGGTGTGGTGGGCAGAGAGTGCAGGGATGTTTTTTGGGAGGGCTGATGCTGCACTCACACAATGAGGCTTTCAGCAGGCGTGCGATGGCAGGTGATGATGGGTCAGCACCTTGTGGGAAATTTTCACCCTGAACTGCTCATTCCAAGTCCTCCCTGACCATCTTCTCTGTTGGCAACATGTTCAGGCAGTGCTGGAACTGCACAAGACGAGGATCTTGCCTTCACTCCACGGCAGAACAGACAGGAACACAATGCCAGATGTCACCTCCTCCCATTTATTATCAGGCTGGTGACTTGCTGCTCATCAGGGCCTGATCAGGAGAGGGGTGCTGGCAGAGACACCTCCCCCCTGAGTGGGACTTCTGACTTCAGAGCTGACTAATCACCCCAGAACTGTGGCTACTTTTAATTATTTGCAATTATACAAACTTCTGTTCCAGCTCTGCTGTCCCATCCCATAGGAGCAGCCCTTCATGTGTGGGAGCTGCCCTGGGCTCGGGTTTTGGGACTGGATTTGGGACCTGGGTGGGGAGATCACACCTCTGAGACTGGTCCTAACAACCCTGCACTGCTGCTGGGTATTTCAGAAGCTCACTCTCCAAAGGATCCCCAGACTGGTCCGTTCCCAGCCCCTGGCACCCAGAGCAGCTGAGCCCAGCATTCTTTATTTCTCAGCTGATAAAGCCAAGCCCAAGGGAAAACCAAGAAAATCTCAGAGAACAGCTGAGTCCCACTGTGGGAGAGCAGGGGCAGGAGAAGCAGCCATTGAGCTGCTGATGGGACAGACCTTCATCTTCAAATGGCACTCGTGTAAAATTAAACCCCTCCAAGCAATCACACCGTGGCCGTTCAAATGGAGCCTCGGAGGAAAGAAAAATAAACTGAGGAATGCAAATTAGGGATGTAAATCTTCCAGGCTATGTCTGGGAGGTACCTGTTTAATTAGCATCACTGAGCAGCCTTGATGTGGTAAGTGCTAAGGGGGAAACTTGCCAAATTTCCCCAGTTTTGCTGGCAGGTGACTTGTGTTCTGCTTGAATTTCCACCTTGTGATTGTTTTCCTGTATTTGCCAGAGTTGCTGTGCTGCCTGGAGCATCAGGAGCTGGCTCTTGTGTCCTGGGCATCTCTCATCGAATTTATTCATGTGATAAATAAGAATATGGGGGTTCCTGAGCCTTTATTTCTCCCTCACCCCTGCCTATCCCAGGTGCTAATTGGTACCACGTGAATATTTTCAACAGCGATAAATGTCTGTGAGTTGTTGGACAGGAATTGCAGGTGAGATTTCCTCGAGGTGCTGCCTTGCCAGGTTTGCATCCCTCTGGCTCCTCCTGTCCCACAAATCACTGTTCCTGACCTGGGAGATGGTGGGATTAGGATGCTGGAGTGCTTGGAGAGGATAAACAATAATGATGCTACACCCAAACAATGCCTTTCACTCCCCTCCTTTCCTTTTTTTCTCTCGGTTTTCCCATTCAAGCTTAACAAGATCAGCGCAGATAATTTGTGTACTCGTGCAAAACATCATTTTCCCTCCTGTGCTTTGCCAGCTGCACTGCGGTGGGGAAGGTAAATTCACACTTTTTTTTTCTGCCTGGTTATGACTGGGTGCATCTGTTCCTCGAAGATAGGGAAAGGAGGGTGAAAGGGCTGGAGAGGGAGAGGAGAAATCAGATGCAGCCTGGTACATTACCTCTGTGCAGAGGGAGGCGTGCAGGAGTCAGGTTTTTGCAGCACAGGCTCAGTCCTGATGAATTTTGGAGGTGTGGGGGAGGCAGGGAAGGGGTTTTGCTTAATGGGGCACCCCAGAGTGGGGCAGGGATGCCCCAGGGAGCTCAGCCCCATCGAGATCAAGGTCTGTGCCTGGGGCTGGAAATCACACCTGCCTGGGCTGCAGGACTTTGTGCTCAGAGATTGCTGCACTCCTCCAACGCTGGAGCAGGTTCTGCTGTGGAGCCCAGGAGGGGAAGCTGCTCAAGGGAAATATAGGCTGGATATTAGGAAAAAGGTTTTCACAGAAAGAGTGGTAAAGTACTGGGGTGGTTTGCCCAGGGAGGTGGTGGAGTCACCATCCCTGGATGTGTTTAAAAAGAGACTGGATGAGGCACTTGGTGCTGTAATCTAGTTGAGGTGTTGGAGCATGGGTTGGACTCGATGATCTTGAAGGTCTCTTCCAACCTAGAAGTTCTGTGATTCTGTGATTTCTCACTGACAGATAAACCTGATACTGCCACCAAATTGTTGTGATGCTGCTTTGGTGCCTCTCCGTGATTGCCGAGTCCGTGTTTCTGCGCTAAGAAATCAAGAATCAAGTAATTGAATCTCCCTCCCCCTTCCCTACAAAAATCGAGTAATTGAATCAAAGGGCACGTGATTTGAAAAGACAGGGAGAGGAGTTCATTTTGGGCTGCCTTTATTGGCCTCTTAAATCCTGAGCTTTGCAGCCTGCTGGGAGTGTTTTTATTGATCCCTTTTCACAGCTGTGAGTAGGATGGACTTAACTGCCCCGTATCCTGGGAGGCAGCAAAAGTCTGTGGGATCTGGGAAAAGGGACAGCTTTATCCTGGGTGACCCCAAACGCTCAGGGGGATCCTGCTCAGTTTGGTGTCACAGAGACATTGAGGGCTCCCCACAGGAAATGCTGTGCTCCAAGGCAGCAAGAGAGTGCTCTGGGTGTTCCTGCTGCCTCTGAGGGCAGCTTGGACGAGCTGGGGTTTGCCTGAGCTTCCCCATCTGCTAAAGGCAGAAGCAGGGATTGCTCTCACATCAGCAGAAAGCAAATGATCCAGTCGAGTCCTGTGTGCTGGTGGCCAAACTGGATAGAATATTTAGCTTCCTAAATTCTCCTTAGACTCCTGCCTCCTCACCAGTCATCAGAGAAAAACCAAACAAAAAACTTCACAGAAATTGATTGGTTTGGGGTGTTTTGTCTCTTTGTTGCGATTTTTTCTGGTGGTTTTTTTTGTTTGTTTTGTTTGTTTGTTTGTTTTGTTTTGTTTTGGGGTTTTTTTGGGGTTGGGGGTTTTTTTGTTTGTTTTTTTGGGTTTTTTTTGTTTTTTTGTAAAGTTTTTTTCTCCCTCCTGAAGGAGCTCCCCTGCCCCGTGCGTCTCACTGGTGTCATTTTTATGACTCTTATGACTCCCTCCCCTTATCCTGGCAGCTGGGAGGCAGCAAGAATTTGTGGGAACAGGGAAAGGGACAGTTTTAACCTGGGTGACCCCAGTGCTGAGACTGAGGGTGTTCCAAGGGGTATAATGAGGCGCAACCTGCGTGAGGAACACCTTGAGGAGGTGAAAATCTTGCTTTTTGTCGGCACCTGAGTGGTTTGGGATTGGAAATGCCCCCCTGGAGTGGAGCTGCCAATGGCCCGTGACTGGTCAGCCGGGAAAGCTGCCGAGGCTTCATCGGGATGCAAATGGATGTAAATTCATGTAAACATATGTCCCCGCGCAGGTAGCAGCTCGTGCCCAAATTATGCAAATGTTCTAATCCAATAACGCTAATGTCATGATTATCCAGCAACGCGGGGTTCATTAATATGGTTCCCTGGCTCTTACACCCATCACTGTCAACATGATTACACCGAGGCTTCCAGCATCCCTGGCAGGTGGGAGGGGAGAGGACACCCAGGGCGTGGTGGCACCAGGGAGGACCCTTCACCTGCCCCGTGAGGTGCCACATGTCCTGGCCAAGGTGCCACCCTCTCCTGGGGAGGCCCTTCCTGGCGGGAGGAGACCTGGAACAGATTCCCCAGTTCGTGCAGGGCAGCCAAACCAGCATTTCTGGATGGATTTCCGTGCTGTGATCAGATGAACAGGACTAGCAGGGCCATCTAGTGACTCCTCTGGCTGCTGAGTGACCTGGGAGGTGCCCTCTCCTCAACAGCGATCATTTTAATGTTTGGATTTTGAGGAATGCCACCTCTCCCTCTCTCTCTGCCTCCCTGTTTTTTTTTTTTTCCAGTTGCTGGGTATTCTTTGCTCCAAAGTTTTGCTGTCCCTGGATCACCACAGAGCTGGAAAATGCTCGGGCTTCCCTACAGTGGGGAGGAACTTTGTCCTGAGTCGGGTGACATAAGGTCAGGCAGCTGAATAGCCCGTGGATCTGAGAGCATCCTGCCTGCCTCAGCCCTGCCAGGAATGCTGCTCTGCAGGCAGGAATCAGCTTGTCTGGGCTGTGGCCTCAATTTCTTCCCTGCTGACCCGCAGGTGCTGCCGTGGGTTTGTCTGTGTGGTGCACGTGTGAGCAGCCCTGCCTGGTTCAGGGAATCTGGGGTTGTCTGCCTCTCCAGCAGCCTGATCCCACAGGGAATCTGTGGGGTCTTTTCCTCTTCTTGCTCCCTTTCCTGCTCCTCTTCTTGCCCTTCCAATTTTGTTGCTTTTTTTTAACGTTGGCACGATGCTGGGATTTGTGGATGGGGCCAGGAAAACAACCTGGGCACCCACAGTGGATCATTCCCTCACAGCTCACAGCTGAACCTCATGATCCAGGGACGGACAGGAACATCTCCCAGCCCTGGGAGGAGCAGCAGCCAGGACAGAGCTGCCCCAGAGCTGTGACAGGCACAGGGATTGCACAGGAGGGGTTGGGGTAGATTGCTTTTGACAGGATGTCGTTAGCCTGACGCGGGTGTGGGAGAGGAGCAGCTCTGAAGCTCTCTTAAGGCAGCCAAATTGCTCTTTAATACTGCAAACCCAAGATGTTATTTTGTGAATCCCTGGAGCTCACTCTGCTGCTGGTTATTGGTGGCATTTCCCCCTCTGCTTGCAGCCAGCTCTGAATTCCTGGAGCGTGGGGTGGGAGCAGTTTTCCCCCCCACCCCCGGTGCCTCTGTGAAGCTCAGCTGCCTTCTGCCCTCACTTGGCTCCTCCTGGGTTGACTCTGGGAGCTGGTGTGACTCCTGAAATGCCTCTTCCCACCAAAATACGAGCAGAAAGTCTCTCCATTTCCATGGCAACGGGGCCAGGCCCTAAATGCTGATGGGAACTCCGTTCCTGGACATTCATGGAGTGGGAAGAGCTGGGGGTGCAGGAGGCAGCAGTGCCCAGCCCCAGCACAGCTCTCCAGGCCAACATTCACGTCCCAGTCACCGCAAGATGAGGTGCTGCTGCAAAATTAACACCAGGCTTTGGTCCTGGCTGCCTGGAAAATCTTGAGGAGGAATGTTGTCATCCTCCTGCAGCTGGGAGACAGTCGGGAAGAGGTAAAAGCAGAGTAAAACTCCCAAGACAAGTCAGCTGGATAATCTCAGAGGACGTTGACTCCAGCTTGGAAAGGCACTGAGAGCAGATAAAATTAGTGTAATAGGAGTTGATGCTGCACAGAAGTCTCCCCTCCCTTGATTGCAAGGGAGTGGGTCTGTATTTATCTCACAAAAATCAGATCCAGGGGTGGCTCTGCCCGGCCTGGTGATGGCAAACCCCTGCTAAGGCTGTGGAGTTCAGAGGAACCCACAGACCAGGAGAAGAAATCTGAGAGAAAAAGAACCCCAAAAACGTTCATCCCTAAGGAAATCCCCCTGAGGACTGAGCCACTGGTAGTGCTGTGCCCCAAGATTGGATGTCACTCTCCTCCTGGGCATTGTTTGGGTGGATTTTCCTGCAGCTCATGCTGTGCACAGACACACCCTGGTGAGTCCCTGGGTGGATTTACTCTGTGCTCCACAGAGCTGAGGTTTACAGCAGCTGATTATCCCCTCTGCTGGATCTGCAGGTGCCTGGAGTGCTGGCAGTGGGGTGTCAGGGAGCACAGCAGGGCAGGTCCCCTCCCCAGCAGGAGGGCAGGCCTTCCACAGGACTCCAAAAAACCCGAGTGCAGTAAAATTACAAAAGAAAACACCAACTATTTTGGGATTCACATGGAAATGGCAACATATGCTAAACGTTAAACATCAGCCCCTACCAAAAGTAGAGCTATTCTGGGCCCATCCTGAAGATGCAGGCAGAGCTGATGCCTCTCTCCCTCCTCCTGGAAGCTCCTTGCCAGGTCCAAATGCTGGCCAGGAAGATTTCCATCCACCTTTGCCACTGCTTGGGTGTTTCATAAAGCCTCTGGGAACCTTAAGCAATATTTTGAGGGGTGAGGGCTCTTCCCTGCTGGCATTTGGCCCTTGCCTGGCTTTCTGCAAGGGTTTGTTTGTTTGTGTCTGCCTCCTATTAGGATGTGGGTTGTATTCCACCAGGGTGATTTTGTTCACAGCTAGTAATTGCTGGTTAAATCTGGTCAAAATGATGGTTGTTAGCAGGGCCTGTTGGAGCACAGATAACTTGAGATATTATCCAAGCAGAGGAGCAGTGGGGGCCGGGGTGCACTGGGATATCAGCACTGCTGGGGAGCTGTAATGGGCACAGCCTGGAATAAGCTCCTTAGGATTATTTTTTGCCAAGTTTCCCCAGTTATCATCATTACTATTATGGCTTTACTGAGCAAATGCAAAGGCTGTTTGACCAGGTAAGGATTGCAATCCACAGCCAAGCCTTCCCAGCAATGGAGGGCAGGGATCTTGGAGGGGAAGGTGCCAGGAGCTGTGTGTCAGCCAGGAGACAGTGCCCCGAGCCAGCCAAGGAGCCAGGCACATGTGGCTTTTCAATTAACCCCCTTCCCATGCACACAGCCCTGCTGGAGCTAAGCTCGTTGGAAGAATTAAAAAATATGTTTCCTACCTCCCAGCCAGGGGAGCTGAAGGCAGGGTCAGTCCTGAGTCACCCCAGAGGGATGGAGGGGTCTCTTCCAGCAGTGCTGGCATCCCCTGGCAGTGCTGCTGCCCTCCAGCCCTGCCCCTGCAGGCAGATTGAGCTGCTGGTATCTGCTGGCAGCCTCTCCTGCTGACAGCTCTGGGTACTTTCAGGCTTAAAAATGGTTGGGAAAAGCCAAATTCTAGCAGAACTGGTGCTGCCAGTGTCACCTCCCTGGGGACACTGACCAACCTCCCTGTCCTACCCTCCCCGAGTTCAAAGATAGAGATCCAGAGGTAGTGAAGGCTTTAATTTGGCACCCTCTCTTTGTGCTCTTTTCTCCACCAGCAGAGCAGGGGGGTTCAGAGAGATTTTGAGCTGGCAAAGAAATAAATACAGAACCAGTGGGTCAATCACAGAACCCCTGGCGAGCAATGGGCTGTGCCATCCTGCTGCTGTGCTTTCCATTTGGAAAGGAGCTGATCAAACTGGAATCAGCCCCTGCTCTCATTGATTTAAACAGCAGAACTTGATGTTCAGCATTTGTAAGAAAATTGTTTGAAGCATGTCCTGGGGACAGCCTGTGGTTTTGGGTGCAGGTTTAATCTGTGTGCTGCAGTTCTGGGGGCTGTGGGAATATTCCTTTTTTTTTGCCCATTTGCAGGGCAGCTCCAGAGGAGGAATCTGGGCTGTGGCACAGGGTGAGTGCCACAGGCTTTTTCTGGGTGTACTTAAACCTGTGCTTGTGCCCCTGCTCAGGACAACATTTAAAGTAAAACCTTGATGTTTTCAGAGCCTGGGCTGGGGCTGGAGTGACAGTTCCTGCATCCCACATCCCAAGCACAATGTCACAGGTGCTGAGCTCAGGACCTTGTTTTCTTTGGAGAAAACATGGATTATGACAGGGACAATTGCTCTTCCCCCTCATCCCATCCCTGCTTTGATGCTGGCTCTGGGATGGCCACCTCCCCCACCCCTGAAGGCTGTCCCCCCTTCCTACAGGATTCCCTGACAGAGTGGCTTTGCTCCCTGCCAAGCAGAGCTGTGGCTTCAAACTGGCATTTTAACATTTTAAACTCTCTCTCCTCTCTCCTGGGGGGCTGGTGGGGAAGTCAAATTCCCCCTTCCAGGGCAGCAGAGGCCACGTGCGTGGGCAGAGCCAGGGATCAAATCAAGGCACATTCCAGGGCATTAGACAGACGGTGGGAATTAAGAGCTTTACCTGGAAACTGGCTTTGTATCTGCAAGCCCTGCTCTTGTCTTCCAGCCCAACTTTCTATTTTTGTCCCTTTCACCTTCCTTGCTGTCGTGTGTGGCACGTTTGGGGAGCCCTGGGTAAATATGGGGCTGTGCAGCCCAGGAGGAAACACTCAGGGGGTTGGGGAGGGTAGGAGAAGTGTGGTTTATCAAAACCAAGCTGCTTTGGGACTCATTAAAAGCCGAGAAAAGGCTCCAGCTGCTTTCTGTAGGCTTGGGATCAGGCAGGGACTCCAAAGTCTCATGTGGGCTATTAGCACCGAGTCTTGGTTTTGATTTCTCTCTGTCTACAAGGCTGGTGATGGGGTCTCCCTCAGGGGCCCTGCTTCAGGGATTTTTCTGCTTCAGTTCTGCCTTTTTTTTTGTCCCCTTGTTGCTCTTCTGAATCCCTGGGTGAGCTGAGCATCTCTCAGTTGGTGCTGCTGGGCCCTGATCCTGAGCTGTGGATGCAGGAGGAGGAAGAGCTCAGAGGCTCACATTAATTCCCAGAGCCACGATTTTCTGCCCTATCAAACAATCTTTGCCTGTTTGGGCCTCGTGCTCTTTGAGGAAACATTTGAAATGAAGCTTTTGTAATGGTAGGAACAGCACTGGTAACTTGATAAGTAACTTGATTTTATTTATTTATTCATTTGCCCTTTCTTAGAGGAAATTGCTGCTATTTTCTGGGCATCAGGCCCAATTTCTGCTTCGTTCTGTCTGAGCCCATACCACATCCTGGATGCTGCATGCAGAGATGGAGCCTGTGTGGATGAACACACCCAGATCTGGAGGCACCTCCTTGTGCTTGCCATGATATTTCCACCCAGCATCAGCCCACCTGTGAGATTTTTCAGCCTCCACATGCACAGCAGGTGGCATTTCCACCTGAATTAATGCCCTGGGAGCCCTTGGGTATGGGAAGGGGGTTAAACTGTCTGAGGCTGGATCTGCAACAGGCAGGAACCACTCCTGAGTGAAAATAAGGCAGGGACACAAAGGAGCAGTGAGCTGTCTCCTGTTCTCCCATATCATCCTTAGATGTGTTTGGTGTCTAGGTACAGAGCAGTGACAAGTTTGGATGCTTCAGAAGGGAAACATTCACTTCCCTGTGAGGAGTAAATGAGGTTCGTTTGCCTGGTGTCAGTATGTTATGACTCAAAGACGTGCATTAACATTTACCAAAATCTGAACGAGAGCTGAGCTCTGCTGTAGACACGAAGGTTGGGTGTAATTTTGTTGGGATTTGGGGGAAATCCTCTGAAGAAGAGCAGAGCTTTGTTTTTAACAGTCACCTGCATGCCAGGCTGCAGGAGGTTGCAGCTCTGTGTGCATGGCCAAGGGATGTGTCAGGTCACCTGCTGGGCCTGGTGTGGGCAGCTGGACATGGTGGTGGGTGACCAGAGCATGCCAAGTGTCCCAGCCTCACTCCAGACACCCCCAGAGCTGAGCCAGCAGGGGCTGCACTGGGGGAGCTGCTCCTCTGAAATATTTCAGACACATTCTCCTGGGCAGGGTGAGCTACTTGGGCAGGATTTTGCATCATTTTCTCACAGGGTTTCTCTTCTGGCACTCCTTGCTGAAAAGTCCACCTCCAGCAGCTTGTGAAGCCACAGATTTATTGATTTTGACCACGGGGGGAAATGAGTAAAAACAGCAGTTTGAGAGCAAACCCCCTGAGCAAAGCACAGCTCAGCATTTTCCAGGGAGCCTGTGGCAGGATCCTGCCCCTGTCCTGGCTGGTCCTGGGGCCCTGCTGTGCCCAGGGAGGAGCAGGAGGGGTGCTGAGCATGGCCACAGTGGCACTGAGCCCTGTCCCTGGCTCCTCTGCAATGCTGTACCATCCCCACGGTTGTGGTTGTCCCCACATGCTGGCTGGCACTGGGGACAGGTGTTGCTTCACTCCCTAGTGTGTTCCCAGTTCCAGAAGCTCTTCCAGCTGGTGCTGAGCTCTGACAGGGACACTGCTGTGGGCAGGGGCAGCAGGGATTTGTGTCGGGGCTGTCCCTGTCCCTGTGAGCCGCGGGGAGCGGGCAGCGGTGCCACCCATGCCCCGGGCTGAGGATGTGGCACAGCCTGCGGTGAGCCGGCAGGGCACGGGGGCTGTCACGGTCCCTGGGGGCTGTCACGGTCCCTGGGGGGCTGTCACCGTCCCTGGGCGGCTGTCACAGCCCCACGATCCCTCTCCACACGGCGCCGGGATGCCACACACCAGGACGGTGGCTCCTGACCCTGCCCGGTGACCTCAGCCCCGCCGGAGGGGTCTGGCAGGGACCAGCCCTGCTTCGGCAGGGAGGTGAATCAAAGCCCACCTCCCCGCACCCCATCACCCCAGTTCCTGCCCCCGGGGCTCCGGGGCTGTGCTGCCCAGGCTGGTGGCCGTGTGGCCGGGGCGGCAGGCCGGCCACAGCCCTCATTCCTCCGCTGCTGGGCACCGCTTTGTTGCTAGCTGGTGACATCACCCGAGAGCCCACCCCCTGCCTCTTATCCGTCTCTCCGTCTCGCTCATTTATTCCCAGGCAGCTCCGGCAGGATCAGGGGCTGTGCGAGCTCCAGGGCTGGCAGCAGCAGCATGCGTGCGGCCACCGAGGCTCAGGGCGCCACAACCACGTAAGGGACCGGCCGGAGCCTCCCCTCCTCACCTGCCTCCGCATCCCCCCCGGCCAGAAACTTCCCTCTCCCGCCCTGCCCGGGCTTCTCCGGCGGAGCTTGGCAGCCACAAGCCGCATGCATGACACTCCGCAAAGGAGAGAAAATGACCATAAGTATCCAGGAGCACATGGCCATTGACGTCTGCCCCGGCCCCATCAAACCCATCAAGCAGATCTCCGACTACTTCCCCCGCTTCCCCCGCGGGCTCCCCGCCGCCGTCGGCCGCAGCAGCAGCAGCGCCCTGCGCCCCGCGCTCAGCCAGCCCTCGGTCAGCCCCTCCGAGGCACCCCGAGAGGATGAGGAGGATGTGGACCAGCTCTTCGGAGCCCACGGAACGACGCCCGCCGGGCAGCCGGCCAAGAGCCAAGCGCCCGAGGAGGTGGTGGACCCCGAGGGTTACGAGTCCGACGATTGCAGTGAGTTTTTAAGTTTCCCTGGGAGTTTGCTGGGTGCTGAGGGCAAGGGTGGGTGTTGGGGCTGGTTGCCCGTCTTGGGGCACCCTTGCAGTGGTGCTGGCCGCCCCTGGGATCTCACTGCAGCCGTGAGAAGCCCCCAGGTGTAGCCGGGGAGGTTCTCCCGGCGCTGCTCGGGGTGGAGGGGGGCCCTGGGAGTGTCCGTGCCGCAGCCAGGCCGGCTGCTGAACCCAAAGTAGGGAAGTCTCCCAAGAGCCACCAGTTGCTGTCGTGCTTGGTGCACTTCTCTGCCTCGTCCCTGCTCGGCTCCTGTGCCTCCGGTCGGGCTCAGAGCCTTTTAATCCGGCTCGGTGGTGCAGGCTGCTCCAGCCACCCTGCTGATGAGCTGGCGATACCGCTCCGGCATGGCCCGGCTCCACACCGGGGGGAGATTTGTCGGGAATGACATCCTCCCGGGAGAGCTCTGCCCTCTCTCTCTCCCTCGGCAGAACTCCGGCGTGTCATCCCCTCCATTCCTCACCCTCCGGCTGCAGGCAGAGCCCTGCGGGAGACCAGGGGGGCCTTTGGAGCAGAAGGCTTTGGTTTGTGGTGGATGCAGGTGTTTGCAGCAAGGGTTAACCCCTCCCCACCCAAAACGTCCTTCCCCGCCCGGCGCCGCGGAGCTGCAGGGCAGCTGCTGCCCGGCTCTGCCGCCCGCGGCCGCCGGGATAACCCGATTTTCCCTCGGAGTTAGAGAAACCCCAAGGGCTCCATTCAGCCCGGCCTTCGCGGGGCCAGATCCTGCCAGGGGCTGAGCACAAAGTTTGGAGCCGGGAGATGCCGAGGAGAAGAAGGGAGCGGGTGAAGCTGCTGAGGCCGTGCTGCGTGCTCGTCCTGGGGGAAGGGGAGGCTGAGCTGTTTAGGGCCCAGCGCCGGGCAGGCGGTGGATTTCCTTCCCTTTGCGGAATGTCACGGCCCTGCCTCGCCATCGCTGCTGTTTATTCCACAGCCCAGAGTGTGACCCCAAGGATGCCCCCCCGAAGGGCTGTGCTGCTGCAGGGTGGCACGGCTGTCCCTGTGTCCCCCTCTGGGCACAGCCCTGGGAGAGGCTTGTGCTGGGTGCCAGCCCCAAGCTAGCACAACCCTCCCTCCCCATGCCGGTGTCAGGGTCACGGTCCCCGTGGGGAGGCGACAGCTTTGGCACTGCCGTGGAGAACATCTCTGCTAAGCCGTGTTTGTCCCGGCCAGGCAGTTAACGGGGACTTTAACCGGCTTTGGGTCATTCGCTGCTCTAATTATCCCATCGTCTTTGCTCACCGTGGCGGTAGAAACCGGGCTGCAGGGCCAGGGGGCTGTGTGGGAGCCAAAGCACCCAGAGTGCAGCGTTTTCTCCGGGTGACTCAAATGGAAATTGCCCAGGGCGCTGCATTCTGCATTTATCCCTCGGCGATGCTGGATTCTGGATGCTGGAAGCAGCTTGGCTCCGTGCCGGGGCCGGCGGGTGTTTCTCTCACCCAGGCTGGTGTTAGGAAGTGTTTCTTGCAGCGTAACAGGTGTCAGGCAAAACTGCTGAGGCTGTTTTGCCAGAGGTGTGGTGTGGTTTCGGGCTGGCAAAGGCACAGCGGTGCCAGGAGCAGAGCAGGGAGGTGGCAGTGGCGGTGCCACGTCTCTGGGGACAGCACGGGATGGCCCAGACACCCTGAGGACACTGGCTGGCATGAATGTGCAGGATGTGAGACTGTCACTCCCCCATGTTTAGCAGCCAAGTTGTAAATCCAGGCAGGAGCTGCCTGTCCCCATTCCCCAGCCTGGGAGCAGGGAGGGGATCCGTGCAGCCTGACTGGAGCCATCAGCAGTGCTGGGGAGTGTCTCTGAGCTCCCCCACACCTCTGGAGGGTGATTCAGGGCTGCTGCATTAGTCACCTGCACTAAATTTCCCCCGGAGAACCTGTCTGTGCCTGCACGTCATGACAGCGCCGGGGTGTCCCTGGTGGCAGTCCCCTGGGGTGGCACACGGGGTTCAGGGGATGCTGCTGTGGGTGCAGCACCCACAAATCGAGGTTTTGCCAGGCACAAATCGAGGTTTTGCCAGGCACAAATCAAGGTTTTGCCTCACTCCTCAGAGATGCTCCCAGCCCAGCCCCGGAGAGGTGCAGGGAGAGGGATTTTGCCGTGGCAGGATCCATCGGGAGGAGGAGGATTGAATGGCTCCCTCCTGTTTGTCCCACCTGCCTGTGGGTTGCCCTCCTCCCATTCCAAGGCGATGGTGCTGGCTGGGCTGGGCTGGGCTGGGCTGGGTGGGAGGAGGAGGAGAGCTGCCCCTGCCTGGAGAAATGCAGCAATTGTCTGGGTTTCCCCAAGATCCTTCCTGCCTGGAGTTACTCCTCCAGCCTAGGGGCTCTGGGGCTTTTCCAGCAGGATCTGAGCTGCCATCCCAGCCCGAATTCCAGAACCTCAGCAGGGCTGTGGGGAGTGGGCAGGGTGTGTCCTGCCTGGCCCTGCTGCAGCTCACCTGGCCTGGCTGGCTGCATCCTGATCCTTAATCCTTTGCTGAGTCGTGCTCCAGGCCCCACCAGCAAAGCTTGTAGTGTCTGTGGAGCCTGTGGGAACTGCAGAGTCTGCGCCCATCCCTCAGGGTGGCCTGACCCAGGTTTGGCATCTTCAGGGAGCAGGGATGTGGCAGGGGGGTGTGAGTGCCTGCATGGAATTGGTGCTTTGGAAAACTGAGAGCCCCTAGGCTGTGGGAAGCAGGTGGAACCCTTCCAGAGATGGGCAGGGACCTGGTTGAGGGGGGAGGACAGGTGGGGCCAGGGGAGGCTCAGGTTTGTGGTTCTGGACACCTCTCCAGCAGCCTGTTGAATGCAGGGAGCAGGCAGGGCCAGGGAACCAACACAGCAGATAATGTGTGGAGACAGCTGGGCTGGCTCTGGGATCACTGGGAATTGCATGGAGCCAGCTCTTCCCATCAGACCTGCCAGCAGTGCTGCTGTGAGGATGTGCAGGGCTGTGCTGGGCACCCACTGCCATCCCAGGGCCCTTGGGAGACTCTGGCAGAGGGACTGATCCCTGCCCTGTGCTGGACACAGCAGGACTCCTCCTGCAGCAGGTTTGTCCCCAACAGAACTGCTGAGGAGGTGGAAGGAATGAGGCAGGAGAAGTGGGAAATGTGTATGTGGTGCAGAAGGAAGGTTTGGTGCTGTTGGACCAGCGTCTGCTGTGAGCTGAGAGGAGGCTGGGGAGGGGGAATTCACTCCTGCTGCCTCGAGACACCTGGCTGTCACCTCATCTTTGGCTGCCCTAGCTGGTGTCCTGTGACAGCAGCAGGTCCCCAGGCAGCAGGGATGCTTCCCACCCAGTCAGGCAGCACAGTGCCAGGGAAACTTGGTTTGCAAGGAAAATAAGCAAATGCCAGCTAGATGGCAATGTGCCACCTGTGAGCAGCTGCCTCTCGCCTCCCATCTCCACCGATTTCACCCAAATGCTGCTGCCCCTCCACTGCCTGCACCTTCCCCTCCACAGCACCAGCAGGAATTTGCACCTGAGGCATTTTTAAAGGTCTCTGAGACCTCTGCATGAGCAGAGGTTCAGACAGTCCCTGTGAGGGAGCGCTGCCAGGGATAGCACTGGAGGGAGCAGCCATCCTCCTTTAACAGGCAATCAAGTTTCCAGCTCTTGGAGAAATACCCTGAGCTGCTGTTTGGCTTTGGAAAGAGGCTCTGGTCACTCTGGGATTCCTTCCCTCCTCCAAATGTGTTTGGCTGTGGATTTTCAGGTGAGGAGAGAGCCTGGGAGCCCCTGGCTGCAGTGGGATCCAGTATCCCTGGAAATGCTGCCCCATCCTGCTCCTGCCAACACTCTGGGACCATTCCTACGTGCCCAAACCCATCCAATTCCACCTCACGCCCAGTTTTATTGATGGAAGAGCAGCCTCCCGAGCTCTGGAGCTGCAGCAGCATGAAAACCACTTCTCCAAAGTGCAGCTGAGAGGCCAGTCCTGGTGCGTGGCAGCTCGTGACGCCTGCAGCGCCACACAAGTTATTTAGGAAGACTCTTATTTTGAGCAAAGAAGATAATTAGGCAGGCAAAGCCATCATGGGGATACTAATTACGGGCTGCTTGAAGACATAAAGAAGAAGGAGGAAGGTCTGAAGGGGTGCAGGGTTTGCAAGTCACCTGGCAGAGCTTTCGGCCAGACAGGGGGAGGCAGAGGAGACGGCGAGGAACGAGCAGGGTATTTACTTCTGAAACGCAGCTCCTTAGCATATGCTGCAACTGCTATTTATAAGCTTTGAATCGTCTTTTCAATCCAGATAAGGCCAAAAGAAGTATTTTTCTCGCTCAGGAAACTAAACAAACCACGGCTGATTTCAGCAGAGCAGGGCTTTGCCAAGCAGAGCACAGCCTTGAGCTGCCTGTGCTGAAGAAAAGTGTGCAGTGTCACAGCCAGGTGTCCCAGGGGAGCTTTGGGGTTTCCCATGGGGTGGCTCTGGATTATCCTGTGGGATAGATGGATATTTTGGATGTACTGATGTGGGTGAGCTGTCACACTTTCCTGCTGACCACCCCAGCAGTGATCCAGGTGCAGGACCTTCCTCTTCCCAGGGATTGCCCAGGGCCAGGGACACCCTGAAGTGCTGGAGGTGAACACGGGGCACCAGGAGAGGAAAGCACATGAGTGTGAGCACGGTCTGCCTGGGCATCCCTCCTCCAGCATCCATGGAAGCAGCATATGGGCCCTGGCCTCTGGCACCTCTGCTAATGAAGGAGCCACACAGCTGCTGGATAACCGAGTTCCCTCCTCCCACAGCCTGCCCAGCACCTCACCTTTCCCAGCTGCAGGAGGAGACACAGGACTGACATCCCTTGTTCCACCATGCTCGAGCTCAAGGGGTGTAGGATCCTTCCCTCTTTTTATTTAACACTGAAGGCAATTTTGGGGGGTTGTTAATTGCAATACTGTATTTCATTAAAGGAGGAGAGCGGGAGAGATTTGAAGGCCATCTCTAAATTGAAATTGCTGAAAGTCTAATTGCTGCTGACATCAGGGACCATTTAGTGCTGTAAAACATAATTGCATCTCTGAACTGTTCTGAGCAGATAAGTGTTCCTCTGAACACTCCTCCTGGAGAAGACAGAAGAGCTGATGAGCATCCATCAACCAACCTCATGAAGGAGCAGCTCCCTGCTCCAGAGCTTACCAAGGGCTGGCTCCGTGTCTCCAAAATGAAGAAATATGAATTGCTGCAGATTTTAAGTGAAAAACCCACAGCCAGGCAGGGAACAGTTGCAGAAGGGAAAAGTTGTGTTTGTCCCTTGCTCCTGATCCTACTGAGCTCAGCCACATCCGTGGATCTGCTGAGGAGGAAAGGTCTCCTGCCTGTGTGCTGGATCTGCTCCCTGCTGGGTTTTTTTTGTAGGATTGGGAATGTCCTGCCCTGCTGGCAGCAACAGAGCAGAGTCCTGTGATGCTGATGGGAATGGTCATGCCCCAACATGCTGTGCTGACCGTGGGACATGTCCCAAAACCTCCCAGAGGATCTGCTGTCATGGAATAGCTGATGGTAATGCCAACTTGCAGACGTATCCCATTTCCAGCTGCCTCCTCCACCTTTCCCGGAGAATCCCGTGGTGATGCCGTGGCTGGGGCTTCATGCCAGAGGTCAGTGCTGCCATCAGGGGCTCTGCAGCCCTCAGGGCTTGCAGCTCCTCAGCTCAGCACCTTTGGGATCCATCCCTGACTGCACAGCAGCATCCTGAGTGCCTCCAGATGGGGAATGCTGGGTGAGCTCGGCCCCAGCTGCAGGAATTGGTGGTGCTCTTTTCCAGGGATAACCCTGAGGGTTTGCCAGTCCTCAAGCTCTGCCCCACTGTGTGCCACTGGACGTGCTCAGGATGCCAGGGAGGCAGGAGCACACACAGAGCCACCTAAAATGTTCTCCAGCAGCCCAGCTTGGAAATGGCAGGAGGTAATTTCTGTTCCTCCTGAGGAGTCATTTACCAACATTTTATATGGGGCTCTAAGTGCACAGAATTACCTGCTGCCTTTCAGGACCTTTAAAATTATCTCCATTGCCAGGGAAAAATTAAAGCAATGGAAGAATAGGGACCTATCTTTAATAGTGCATTAAAAAATACCCAGCCTGAAGGTTACTGAACCTGTGCTTTCTGTAAGGGAGAGCTAATCCAGACAATCCCCAGCAGTCTTTTTACTGCTCCACTCTGATCTCCCTGGCACAAAATCCGTGAGCAGATTATCTTGGGAGCAGCAATGCTGATAAGCAGAGGGACTTAAGGCTTTTGGACTTCTTTTTAATTAGTTCTGCAGCGGGGTTTTTGTGTGCACACCTCAACTTCTCCCGGGGTGGAGCTTTGCTGGGCTTTCTGATGGCAGTCACACCTGCCTTGGGAAGGCAAGGGGTGTGCTCCATCATCACTTCTAGGCTTTGCTGAAGCTTCTTCTCTGAGTGTCAGTGGCTTTTTCATGCCTTGGGATGAGAAACTCTTTTCCTTGGAGCATCCCAGGCTACGGAGTGGGCGGCTCTGCCACCCAGCACTGCCCGGGCACCTGCAAGGCCAGGGGCTGGGGAAGGCAGCAGAGCACAGATTTATCACCACATTTTGCCTCTCATCCCACAGGTATAAATAGAAGCTCCTTCAGCCTCGCCCCACCCTGGGCACAGGCGGGAAATGTCAGCAATAAACAATAAATTCCTGCCGGCTCCGGCGGGGCTGTGCCCGCGGGCCTGGCCGAGCCCACGGACACATCTGCTGCTTCTGCTGCCCTCTCATAATTTCCCGGCCCACTGAATTAATCAAAACGCCCAAAGGTCAGTGGGAGAAGAGGCCACCTTCTCGTGCTGGTCAGATTCATTTTTTGCTTTTAGAAGCTGTGTTAAAAGCCAGGCCCTCGCTGGTGCCTTCCCATCAATCTGTCCCAGCTCGTGGGGAGGAAGGAGGGTCAGAACCCGCTAATGAGTTCAGTTTTCCTAATGGTTATTTTATCATTGGAGCAGAATAATTGTAATAATAATGATACATCCTGCCTGCTGTCTGGAGAGAGCCAAGCAGCCTTTGTAAAGCCTGACAAAGGCATTTATTTATATTTTTTATTTGCAGCCTCCGTGATTAGAGGGCAGTGTTCAGAATAGCCCAGTCGAGTTAAATAATCCTGCTAACATTGCTCTAATTGCTGCCCTTTTCTTTTTTAGGTACTTGCTCCCCTAATTAAGATCACAATCGAGCTGCACCTCGAGTGGGAGGGGGAAAGCAATTAAAGGAGGGGGTTTGGGTTTGCTCTGCAGAGGTTTTGGGCCCGATGCTGCCAGCTGGGGAATGCAGGATTCCCACAGCCAGGGCTGGAGGTGCTGCTGGGCTTTGCAGGGGTGGGAGCACTGAGGCAGTGCTCGGGTGATGCTGGTGCCCAGCCCAGCCCTTGGCTCGCTGTGCTGACCACAGGGCTGGGCTGGGGCTGCTGGGGGTTCACAGGGTGCTGTTGTGGGGTGCAGGGGTGGCTCCCAGCCCTGGTGGAGCTGGAGGTCTCCTGCCACCTCCTCAGCCCTGAGCTGGAGCTCCAGCCTTGTCTGTGCTGGATGCATCCCTGGCTGTGCATTCCCAGGATGTCCCAGAGGCTGAGGGGACTGTGACCATGTCCTTAATGTGTCCCAAGAGTCCTGGGCATCCGCTGGCTCCTGGCTCTGGTGGCAGTGCTCACCTGCAGCTCCACAGCAGCACCTTGGCTGCCAAACCTCAACTTTTCCTCATTCCTCATCAAACAGCCACATTTTTGAGCAATTAGCACACGTTGTGCTGATGTTTCCACATCAGACCCTTCCTTGGGAATTGAGCCTCACCATCCACAAAAAAACCTTCTCTGCTTGGAGGAAAACCCCTCCAGGACTGGAGCAGAGTCAGGGCTGGAGCCCTGCACCCCTGTCTGTGCCCTCCCACCCCTGGCAGCTCCAGCAGGAATGGGATCTGGATGTTTTCTCATGGATTGCCAGAAATGGGAGCAGGACCTGAGTCCCCACCTGCAGAACAAGCTCCTGCTGTTGTGTGAAGGTGATTTTGTGTTTTTTCCTGTCTTGCTGGAGCGGGGCTCCCCGTGGCCCTCACCCCCGGGGGCAGGCTGGGGCTTTGTCAGTGTTTCCTGGCCGAACTCATTCTGCCTGCCAAGCTTTTTAATTTGTTTTATAAATTGCCCAAACCCAGCCGGCTGAACCGCGGGGCCCCCTCCTGTGATAAAAATAAAATAACAGCTTGAACTCGGGAGGGCCGAGCAGTGGGGCTGGCAGGAAACGCTGATTAAAGGGCAGGTGGGGAATGACGAGGCTCCCAAACCAAACCAGAGGGTTTCATCTTCCACTCTTGAGTGAAAAAAATGCAGATCTGGGGAAGTTTTGCTGACTTGGTTTGTGGAGCCAGGAGAAACCATCCTTGAGCTGCCCGTGGCTGACAGCACCCAGAGGCACCAGAGCCCTGCTGGTGCTTCCCTCCCTGTGGGATGTGCAGGGGGTTTGGCTGGGAATTGTTCTGGAAATTCTCATTTGAGCCCTACCCAGAGATGAGGCACAAGGCACAGCAGGTTTGGCCTCACCCCTCGTCTTCCCCTGGCAGGTAAAACCCCACTGATCTGTGACTTACCCAGACCAGGAGCTAATGTGCCATGAAATTGCTGCACAACCAGGGGGGTACATTATCCTGGCAGGACTCTCTCTGGGTGTTTACTCTGCTTTGAACTCAACATATTTGCTTGGG
>VXBB01020902.1:26006-49272 GCA_013399915.1 Illadopsis cleaveri
GAGTAATGAGGAATGGGTTGTACAAGAGATAAAGAAAACACCTCCCCAACCAGTGTCAACAGATGGAAAACAGAATACACATTTTCGGTTACATATTGCAACCCAAGACAATAAGGTCTAGCGTATCCCTTTGGTCAGTTGTGGTCACCTGTCCTGGCTGTATCTCCTCAAATGCCCCCAGGAATCCCCAACCGCTCCCCAGCTTTAGGAAAAGCAGAAAAGATCTTGACTCTGTGTGATCCTGCTCAGCAATAACAAATACATCTCTGTGTCATCAGCCCCATGTTCAGCACAAACCCAAAACACAGCCCCACAGCAGACTAACTCTACCCCAGCCAAAACCAGCACATGCAGTAAGACAGTTTGGTGGTTGATTTTATTGCCTTGATTATTTTTTTCCCCATCTCACAGTTTTTTCAGAGATGAGAAAGGAGCTCATTGTGCACTGCAAAAGGAGCTCATTGTGCATTGCACACACAAACACAGCCAAATATTTTGGTTCTTCTCTCAGAACTGAATCCCCAGCACTGCTGTGAAGCAGCTGGGAGCTGGAAGTGCAATCTTGGTACTGGTGTAGCAGGAAGCATACAAAGTAGCCCAGCTTGGGGTCTCAGATTCCTGGAGCTGCTCTGAGTAACTCACAATCCAGGGCAGGTTTTTGCCTGCTGAGGGGCTCATTATTGCAGTCACCTTTTCTGTCCTACAAATCTTCAGCTCTACTCCTGCTCTTGTACTTCTTACTGCTTGTCCTTTAACTCATTCCTGTCTTAATCTCCCTCTTTGTCCCCCCAGTTTTTTTAACATTATGTCTGCTTTGTTTTCTTTTTGTCCTTAAATCCTTTTTAAAGCAGAAAAAAAAAAAAAAAAATACAATTTACAGTGAAAATGGATGTTCCATAATTCTATAAGAAAGGGTGCAACCTGACACAGGCATTGGGAGGGTCAAGGATTGTAGATGAATATCTTCTACTTAACTGCAGGTTAAGCTCTCACTGTATTTGTATTCAGAGCTGGTACAACTGGGGAAGGGAGACCTCCCATCTCCAGTCAGATAAAATGACAGATGACAGAGGTAATGAAATGAAAGTATCAGAATTCAGTTATGTCCATTTATATATTTTCACATAAACATAGACTGGTGCAAATGCTGTTTCACAATCTTTATAATGCATCAGATATCTTACACTAAATATTAAAGAAAAATTATCTTCCCTCTGACCTCCATACTGCCACAGCCTAGGATGATTATGTTATTCATAAACTTTTCCTAAGTTTCAAATGCAGGTACCATATCTTTCTCTTTTCTTGCCGACTTTTGAAAGTGCTTGTTGCTGCACAGATGTGGAAAGCTAACTCAGTATGAACATATTTGGTAATATACTTCCACATCATCACTATCTCAATGTCACAGTTCTAAATACACAGCTGCAACAACCTACACATCCTCAGCCTACAGATGCTGATGGCCATGGCAGGAGAAAGTGGAATGGGAAGAGATGAATGGGACAGGAAGGGCCCCTGTGGCCTCATGCCTGACATACACAATCTTTTAAAAATCTGTTGTAGAGAAAGAGGAAAAATTCCCCAGTGAGCTCGAGGATGTGAACATCCAGAATCTTTGTTTTCATTCCTGTATTGCAGCTGGTACTTCAGATCCAAACCTTTTGTTTTCAAGATTATATCTGAGATGCCATCCAGAAAGACTGAGGTTCTATGCCTTGCAATATGGAATAAATATATATATATGTCAAGTAAAAAGTTCAAATACAAGTCTAGCACCTAAAACAAACAGCCCTTCATTTAAAAGTAAAAAGCCTTTCAAAACCAGAAAAAAGTCTTGCATGAGAGGTTTTACAATCTAAATAGAAATAAGAGACAGGAAAAAACCTTTTCCAGCCTCCCAAGCTGTTGCATCTCCATTATGAATTTTCTCTGACCTTGAAAACTTGAGTCTGGTTTTGTTCAGTTCACCTTTTTGTTTTGGCTTTTGCACACTAGTCTGCACACATCCCCGTGTGTGTCTGGTGCATCTGATAAGCTCTCTATCCCAAATCCTTTCATTATCACCATTTCAGTGCACTCTGTGATTAGGCATTCAGAAATTGATTCCCACTTTTGTCCTGCCCATTGCACAAACATCCATTTCCAGCCTATTCAGTTTGCAGTTATTTATGTTCATGATTTTTCTGTGGGGAAAACACTGGGAGGAAACCACCTTTTTTTCCATAGTCCCTGGTCAAAACCTCCTTTGAGACTTCCCTTTGTCCTGATACTTCTGAGAGATCTTGGTGGAGGTCCTGATGCATAAGAAGTCCTGCCTCCCTTGCAGAGCAGTAAACCACCAATATTTCCCTGTACTTCCCAATCTGTGTCATAGCAGTTTGTTTCCTCCAGTCTCCTATAGAGATTAGAATCTGCCTTAGATCCACATTTTAAAAGTTATTAAAGTCAGGTCCTGACTTGTGTGAAAGGTCGTAAGTGTCACCACAGGAATTATGAGGATGGATAAAAAAAGGTTGCTATCTCACTCTTACAGAGAGTTAAATCAAGAGGACAGCAAGTAACACATCAGTGACAGAGCTGCAACTTAGCAGCTGAATCTTCTGAATTCCAAAATGGGTTTTCTGTATGAAAACAGCCTTTCTTGCTTACTAAATATGCTAATTGGTGCTGTGCATTACCTCTCTCTATGTTATATAGTGTGTGATTAGTTATGCCATGGGACTTTCATTGCCATTCCTTTCTGTCAGTGCAGAGGTCTTTCTATTCAACCCATTGCCCATGCTGCCTTTAAGCAAATGGTATTGTTCTGCCACTTTTCAGAGTCCTACATTTATCATTCCATGAGTCAAAGGCAAAAATAAACAACTTACTCCTTTAATCAATATGATGGCCAATTTTATTTATCCTATGGTCCCCTTTGCTCTCCCTGCAGTTCTCTTCATGCTCTCAGAAATGCTGAATTTCTAGGGATTTTTTACGCATCTAGCTCTTCACTTTCCAGTGCCCTCACTTCTTTGCTTGTAACAAAGACAGATGTATGTTGACTTCTCTGAAGCTGCTCAAATTTAGGTGTATGGTCTTATTTATCTGTTTATTTTATTCACAGCAGCTCAAGTGTCAATATGAGCAATGCCAGCATCTAACCTTGGCTGTCTCGGTCTTACACTATTTTAGAAAACTAAACATAGTGGTAAAGTTTAATATTTCCAATTTGCCGATAAGCTAAGTTTAACTGAAGAAGTTGGAGTTTGAATTTTATATTACTATAATTGTTAATAGGCATACTACAGACCTCAAACTATAGCAAGCATTTCTTTTAATTAGAAAAAATTTTTCTGACTGTCAGCGATGAACTGCACCTGCACTGTGTTATTGTAAGATCTGTTTGACTTATAACATCTGTGAATGGATGAATTTTATTGTCTTTTTAATAACAGGACAGATTAGGCAGAAGGCAGTCAGCCAGCACTACTTGATGTACCTGCTTAGTCAGTTCTGTGTGCTCTGAGACCTCACCACCTGATTTTATCTCTGGCAGTACCTATGCCCCATGGAGACTAATACACACAGAGAGAATCATACCATTGATTAAGGGGTCTGAAAACACATCTAGATATCTGCCTTCAGGGGCTGAATTTTATGGAGAACAGCATGTTCTTTGCAAGCTGTGTTTCAATGCCCAGGATGTCACATCCCACTGGCACTCAGCTGGTGCAAACTGGAAGGGTCCATTAAGTTCCCAATAGGGAGTTAAGCATTACCAAAGTGTGAGCTCTTAGAAATGATGCAGCTCAGGAGGACTGTCCATGTGAGAGTGAAAAGTGCACTTTTTTTTGGTAATAGCAGGATTGCTGGCAATTCAGCACTGTCAATTTTAAACTTGGATGGTGGTTTCCTGCCTAGTCTGTCTGCCCAAGTTATGACAGACTGTAATCATCCTCAGCTTCCTTGGTACCAAACTGACACAACCATTTTATAGACATTCAGATGTGTCTGTTCTTTCTGAAGGGTTTGCTGCTACCTGTGGAGATGCAGAGCATTTCTCTCTGGAGTTTGAAATCAGGTGGAAACAGCAGAGCTGAGTGCAGACACAAACCCTCATAAATTAACTTTATTGCACTTGGTGTAGCACACTAGTAATAGCTAGGTTGGCTCCCACATCAAACACTTATGCAGGGCATAAAACAGCTGTAAAGAGAAACTTTGGTGAGCACTTCAGGTACAAATATCTACGTCCATCTAATATTGATGATAAGACTCCCACAGCAGATATCTAGAAGTTTGGCATTTAAGTTGCATTAAATGAAAAATTTCTGCAATGATCTTCATGCTGCCTCAAATGAGGAAAAAAAGTTAGATCAACTGGTGCATTAACTTTTTTTTTTTTAAATATTTAATCAATCCCATACCAGCTGAGGCTGCTAAATTCTATTCCAAAGTTCGTCCAATAGCTGTTCCATGCAATCTTTTCATTGTTTGGATTTCTGGGATCAATAACTTCTATGAAAGGTAATTTGTTCCTCTGTTCTCTTTTAAGTTCCTGTTCTTACACTATAACAAATAATCCTAGATATTTCTTAAGGTATATTATTTTCATAATTTAAAACTGGACAGTACAACAGAAAAAATCTTTCTTGTGGAGAGTCACCAGCAAAAAAATTGCCAAAATTATATAAGCAATTAATCATATAAATAAATAAATAAATAAATAAAATTCTGGTGAAGAAACTGAGTGCAAAACTGAGTGTCAGGAATTCTTCTTTCACATAAGACGATGCTTTGCTTGTCTTCATTGTAGGTTGATGAGATCTGCCTTAAACACAGAGGGATACAGATAATTTCCATGAGTTATGAAATGAATATGAGTATTTTCTAACTAATCCATGAGATTGTTTTGGTGGTTTTAAGGAAAATGAGATTAATTTAGCAGTGGCAGTAGTCCTGAATACAAGAGATGCCCACACTGTGCCCTCAGCCACAGTGCAGATGATGGGGCAGAGTGAACCTTCAGCAAACTTGCAGATTATGCCAAATTATGGGAAGAGGCTGAGATACCAAAATGTAGAGTTTCAGACCAACTCAGTTTGTTGGAGCAAACTAACAGTCTGGAGCACTGTTAGTCAGTGGACAACTTGCAAAGTCCAGCAAGGAGAAACTGAAGCTTTTCAAGTGAGCTGGGAAATGCTCCGAAATCTTGCACAGAGCTCTGCAAAGCCTGGTAACTCCCTGCTGGAAAGGGCCTGAGAATTACTGGGGGTAGAGTAGGAGCCAAACATACACTCCCATCTTGAGTTAAAGCATTTGTGGGGTTCAGGTCACTTCATGCAGCACAGGAAGAGGTTGTTCAAAGAGACTGAAATCTCCACCCCCAAACTTCTAGACTTGGCTAGGTAAAATTACCAGTTATGTGGCTCATGGTTGCCTACAGCCCTACTTTGACTCAAAGGTTGAAGGTTTCTAGAGGTTCTTTCCAACCTTTGTATAAATGATTCTCTATCTGCATCAGGTTCTGCAGCTCTGAGTTGAAGATGGAATATTTCACAGTTGATGCAAGCCCCCAAACCTGCACATTTCAGGTCTGTCACTCACTTCAGCTCATGTTCTGGAAGCAGAACAAAGCTGCCCTCATTGAAGCAGGAGTATTAGTTCAGGAACAACATTATGCTGACATGACTGCTGCATTTCTACATCAAGAGTTATTTTTTTGGCAGTTAAATTGAGTGTCTCTGTAGAGCACTGTTGAAAAAAGGCTCTAAAACAAGTAACAAGACATTTCAGTCCACACTGAAAGCAGCAATTCCAGTACACAAAGTCTGTAAAGTACTACACTAGGTTTTGTAAAAGAAACTAGAATTTTGAGGCAGGAGCAAATTTTATGCAACCTTAAACTCATTTTGGACACCACTGATATAAATTTCATTGCAGAGATATTGAACTGCTTTATTATTGAATATAATAAAGAGTTTGAACTGGTATTTTGGTTTATATCAGTATTAGAACTTTATATCAGCACTTCTCTTTGAGAATCATTGTTTTCAAAACAAAATTAATCACAGAATCACTAGGACTGGAAAAGACCTCTGAGATCCACTTTGTTGCCCAGACCAGACCATTGAGTTCCACATCCAGTTTTTCCCTGGACACTTCCAGGAACAGGGTCTCCACCACCTCACTGGGTTACCCATTACAATGCCTGACCACCCCTCTCATGAAGAAATTCTTCCTAATGTTCATGAAACACTGGCACAGGTTACCCAGAGAAGCTGCGGCTGCCACATCCCTGGTCAAGGTCTGTTTGGACAGGGTTCTGAACAACCTGGTATAGTGGAAGGTCTCCCTGCCCATAGCAGGGGGTTGAAACAAGATGGACTTTAAGGTCCCTTCCAACCCAAACCATTCTGTGATTCTGTGACTATGTTATTTCCAGACATCTTTTTAGACTTTCTTTATTTCAAGTAAATAAGTCAAGATTTATTATGGTTCATATGTTAATTTGGGAAGGGAAATCTGTTCCTCCCAGTCATTTAGCCATTGTCATATTTCCTATCTGATGCTCCAGAGACACAGGCTTTGGGTTGGCTGCACATTAAACACTGTGGAGCACAGTTTCCAAGTTCTGAACTTGCCAAAGCAAGAGATGCAACTTCTGTTGCTGCCCCCAAGGGCTATTACAACATTCAGCAAGATGCCATGGATAAATAATGGGTTTTGCACCACATATGTTAAATTCTACATTATCCTCAGAGGAACTCACTGAATATAAAGTTTATAAAGTCGTTAGAGGCATAGCCTATCTAAATCTTTCTTTAACACACGAAATCTCCCTGACTGACTAAGTATGCAAACTACTAACAGGAAACTCAGCTGTTTAGCTATGATCCTCTGGATGAGTTGTCAGTTTTCAGTATAACAAAGTTTTTAAGCATGTGAATGCTTCCTTACCTTCAAAATAATTACTCTTCCTTTTCAGGTTATGCACAAAAGCTTAAAAGCTTAAAATCTTTTGTCAGTCACAGTTCATCTCAGAAAGAGTAACCATTGTGCTGTGCTTTACCTTTGAGACAGTTCTCACAGAAAGTAGAATAAAGTATTCCTTTCTCCATTGCTGCTTGAGCAGATAAGGTAAAAGGTAAGTATATGGTTAACTGCTGAAGCTTGATATAAAGATTTGAAAATACTTCAGTTTAGGTCAGAACTCAAACACAACTTTGTTTTCTGTAAGCCATCTGTATTTCTGTAATTGGCTTCTCTCAACCCCTCAGAATGTGTTTTCACACTCCTCCAAGACTTACATTTCAGTCAGTGGCCATGCTGACACCATTCTGCTGCAATAAGCCACGAGCATGTCCCAGAGGACAGATCCTCTGAGCCCCTGACAGAGATCCTTATGGCATCACACAGCAATCTGGCACAGTTCCAGGAATGCACTGAGGTCACTTACACACTTCTCAGAAAATGTGTCTGAGTGGTGCTAGTTGTGCCCTTACCACACTCCAGCTCCCTCCTGGAGGACGCATCTCTCTGAAATACCTCACATGAGGCTCGACCCTTTTCATCTCCTCAGCTGCTCTCCCCACACACATTACCCAGCTCTCTTGAAGTGCCATGGAATCCATGCAAAATCCCACAAGGGTGAGACTGATCACAGGTGTCTTTACGGCCAGGATGGAGCTCTGCATCAGCCTCCAGAGAGAGCTGTCTGGAAAAATACAGTACAGCAACAAACTCCAGAAGCTTTGCTCCATCCTTGACAGCTGTTTATTGAGTTTATAATCAAATGCTCCCTAGGGAGGAGGTCCATGAGCCAACAGGCTTGGCTGAATGGAGGTTTTGTTTGCCAAAAAGCTCTGATTTAGTTGGCAAGCAGAAAAGTCAAAGCCAAAATAGGTACCTAGTCAATGCTTGTCAATAATCAGACTCACAAGTCTCCTGAAGTTGGTGTAAGAAGTGAGAAGTAAGATGAAACTAAATTTGCCCCCTGTGGCATAGCAGGGTATCAGCACTCATGGAAATCTTCAGATATCCCCAAAACTTTGTCCAGCAGTTCCTGCTGTACTTAGACCAACTGATAGGCATGGCTTGTGTGCTCATATGTGTTAATTAATATCTGAAAAGTCTGACTATCCCAGAGATCTCTGAAGGAATTCCTACACACAAAACTGGCCACTATACATAGATAAAAAAACCCCTTGTAAATAATGCATAACAAATATCCCTGGAGGTGCAGGAGGCCTTTAGAACATCACAAACCACTTTCACATGCGCTATATACTGGAAGACTACAACTTTCCACTTTTGAATCTAATATGATAAAAATACTTTTCCAAGTAAAAACCTCACCTTGGGATTTCAGAAAACGTTATATATGCACAAATGTGTATGTATTTGCTTTGGCACACCAGAGACCACAATCCCAAATTTGGCCAAGCTCGTAGGATTCTTTTTATTCATTTCGATGGATTTCTAATCTCATGTGGCTTAGCCTGGTAGGACTTAAAAGTGTTACCTTTGGTGGTTGGACTTTAAAATCAATTTTTATATTTTAGTCCACAGGAGGCCAGTGCTGTCCATGGTACATAAAGTGCCAACAAAGAGGTGAATCAATCTTAATGAAGCCTCTTGGACTAAAGCTAACCAACATCAATGAGTAAGAAGTGAAGATTCCATACAAATATGTGCAAGGGCTTTGTGTGCAACTATCAATTGGAAAGGACCTGAAACAGGTGGAATTTATAGCATTTATTAGAATGATTGCCACATACATTCACAAAGAAAATACATTTCTAAGACATGTTGGGAAAAGATGCCACTGACTGGATAGTGGAAGCTCTTGTTTATTAAATTAAAAATATAAGAAAGAATATCTGATATTAATTGTTTAAGATATATATCTTGCCTTGACCATGATCTGCATTGCTGGAAACATTGTAAAACACTGGAAAAATGTTGAAACTCATTATGTGTTTCCTCAGGAGGAAGAAAGGATGCTGAAGGAATACTTTTGGGGTGAAGAACCAGCTGGGGGAGATCAAAGTTGTTAAAGAGCATGATTTAAAAAAGATTTTAAAAAACCTTGCAGAGTGGGCAGATGAAGCAAAAATGGTTTACAACAGATACATGAATGGACTCCTTGAAATGATAGAGGTTCATCTCTTGTTGGAGAAATGTAGACAAATTAATAAGGGAAAGCATGTACTGCACCAGAAAAATAATGGTAAAATCTGAAGTGAGATAAAAGCACAAAGTGAGATTTACCAGAGTGACTGCTTGTCACTTCTACAATTTGTTATCTTCCTGTTTCAGCCTCATTTCATAAGAGAAAAGGCGATTTAATGATTCAAAAAGGGGAAAGAGGCAATTGCCTTTGTTTTATACATATGACCTGAAGTTGTAGGGATGGAATAAGGTAGAGGTTGATTCTTTGAATTACTGTCTGAATATTTTTGAATATTTTCAAGGAAGAACCTGTCAGGAGGATGGGGAGGAAGGTAATAGTCTGTGAGATAATGCAGACAGTTGGACTTCTTGTGTTTATTGTAAGGCTGAGTGTAAAAAATGTGGCTGAGAAACATAAAGGTATAATTATAATTGCTATAAATATAATTACAATTAAAAAAAGATATAAAAGTCAGCTGACTAGATCTTGGATCCTATTACAAAATGAGCAGGACATTCCTTCTGAGAGTAATTTTTTAGATGGATGTAAGCAAAAGGTATGTGAGCAGAAGAGATTAGGTAAAAAATTATTTGGAAAAATGTGTCTTTGGGAAAGAAGTGGTTGGTTATGTTTAAAATGTTCTTATGCAAGAAAAAGGGAATAACTGAGTGAATTATTAAAGAACAGTAGAAAATGGAAAATGTCAACTTTATCTTGCTAAGCTTGAGATATTTACAAGCATAACTTCATTTAATCTTGTTGTAGTCACTCCATTTACAGCCAGCTGAAGAAGTGGACTTTTCTAGGACACAATTCCTTCCATCCTAATGAAGACATCCAAATTAGGCCAGATGAATTGCACTCCAGTAGTGACTATGTCATCCCAATGAGTACAAAGAAAACTTAAATGCCTTCCTCATATGTAGATATCTATATTTGTAGGCATTTCCAGTCATGTGATATGAATCTCATTCCAAGACTTTATTTAGAGTGGCACAGGAGGGCACCAGTCACAAGTAAAGCAAAAGCACTGGGTAAGAAAGGATTCCTACAGTTAGATAGCCAGACCCAGATTCAAGCACTGGTACGAAATTGTCAGATAATAATATCAAACTTCACCAGGCCAGAAGAGTTTCACCCTAAGATATGGACCTCAAGCTGAAAGGAAATATTAAGAGTGGCAAAAATTTTCATGTTAAAACAAAAAAAAATGGGGGATTTTTCAGCCCTTCTTTCAATTTCTTACAAAGTGTGTGTTAGATTATGTATACAGTAAATATAAAAAAAAAAAAAAATAAAAGGGAAAAGTGCACTTCGTCAAAAACATTTCACATTGGTGGAAATGTTCATTTGACTCTTTTGGTGGAGACTAGCAAAATATATCAGTGTCTTCAATAGGAGCTAAGGAACAACTGAGTGTTTAAAAACAAGAGCAAAAAAACAATTATTTTTGGTACCTTTGGATTTAATGATATCCACTGTGGCAAAACTATTTAAGATGAGATTGGATCTATATTGCGGGTTTTTTTCCTCAGCATCCTTCCCATAGGAAGGAAAGAGATAAATGCAGAATCAGTAGGCGAGTCACAACTTCCTAATCAATATTTTGGTTTCCATGTATGTGTAATCTTTCCATCTCACCCCTTCTCTCCAGACATAAAAGTAACCCTTTAGGAGAGACAAACAGCCACCACATCACAAAGAAATCTGGGAAAAGGGAGTGTAGCTGTCAGATTCTTACAGTCACACTTTATTTGTACCATTATATTGGGAAAAAAACAGAGATGTACTTAAAATTTTGATAATAGGAAAATTTTCTTGTGTTTGGATTCCATTAGGCATTTGATGCGAACCAGATTTGCAGCAGAAAACGAATACAGCAGGACTTAACACCTTGAAAATTGAAGTGTAGGAAACAAATTAATGGATGCCTGTGGAGTGGTTTTCCTCTGGCAATGAGAAAAATTCAGTGCTGCAGTAAATTAGACCAGATAATTTCTGTGAAGAGAACTTTATTGCAAACGTCTTCTCTTGTTTTGTTAGTAAATAGCTACAATTGGTTGTGATACCCTACACCTATGTTGTGGTTATTATTCGTAAGAATTTGCCAAACAGATGCACTTTTAAGTAATTTCCAAGCTCTGAATCACTTGCTAGCTGCTTCTTAGAAGCTGTACAGCAAAACCAGTCTGCTACATACTTAATCTGGGATTAATGGAATTTATTGTACATTGGACTTGGGGTCAAGCCATATTCACAAGGCTGTGTGAATTCTATTATGTTGATTGCTCACTCATTTTTCTGAGGCTTGATTAGGTGATGAATATTAAAAAAAAGGAAAGGGAAGGAGAAATGTATAATAAATCATGCAACTTGCTTTTTAAAATTAAAAAAAAATAACTGTGTTGGATTTAATAACCTCTCAGGATTCAAGAACCTTTTTGCAAGTGGAATGCACGTGTTCAGATACAGACAAATAACTAACAAAACTTTATAAATCAGGCAGATTGGATGTTGTCACCTTTCCTGCAATGAATTCAGCAACCATGGGAAGCGAGAGCCCTGTTTGGCTTTGATCTGGGAAAGCATAGAATAGGTAAACTTAAAAATTTGCTGCTTCCAAAATAAAATGTGCACAAGGAAAGAGATACAAGACACAAGCAGAGAAAAAGGAGTGGGGACATGTTCTATGATTTTATTTTTGATTACTACCTTTATTCTGAGGATAAAGTAGATGGAGCAATAAATTACATGGTCAGCCAGGAATGAGCATGGAAGACATGGAATCCAGCCTGCTGATGGCAGACCACCAGGTGTTCCTTGAAAACCACTACCTTGACAGATTTAGCTCTTCCTGGCTCAAAAACCTACCTTTGCAAAGTTTGGTTTCCTGGTGCAGGTTCATTTCTCCTTTCTTTCAGTAGATGAGGACTGCCCAAGTTACAGTGAAGGTGAAGATGTGTCACACACGGCCATGCCAGGCGTTGGGAAGTACAAATGTAACTGCAGAAACAATACTCTGCACTGTCTTTGGATTTCACTCCTCCTGGAGCCACAATCTGCTCTTCATTTGTCCAGCCTGGACATTTTTAGGTGTCCAGTTTCCCACCTGTCTGCTGCCCACAACTCCCTTCCTTGGGACAGTGGTCAGTGTGGTGGACAGGGAAAACCACTGCACATGACTCTAAGCAGGGTTTAAAAAAATACACAAAGTTCTTGCTTTCATTCTGCTGATTCACCATACTGAGACAATTGTGTTTTTCTCATTATTCCTATCCTTTTATTAACTACTAAATAATTTTTGATCAATTCCAAACTATTTTACTACCATGCCCCAAAGAATTATAACTACATGGATTCACTCATTCCTTGATGTCTCCAAAGGCAGCACAAGTCCCAAGCATCTCAGTAAATAACAACAAAGGTTTTTGTGGTTTGGGATGGTTGAACAATAAAAACTTGTGCTTATGAAACTGTCATTATTTTCTTCCGCAAAGAAATGATTCAGTGATTCTAAATGCATGGATGGATGGGCCATCTGATTATATTGTCTTCATCCAATTCACCCCAAAGCAAGAAAAGAAAAGCTAATGGATCATATAAAATGAAACAGTAAAGTCACATAAATGCAAGCAACATTTCTTTCCCTTTTAAGCCATTAATGTTGAATACCATAATGTATCAGTTCATATTTTTGCTTCACTACATGCAGAATCAAATCCCCTCACTTGCTTTGAATGAGGTAAAGTTGCTTTGCTCTTCAGGATGCTCATGGATTATCAAATGATCTATAGAAGATAAAGTAGGTTAGAATAAAAAATATATATCTTTATAAATCCAGTATTTTGACCTAAATACTGTGAATCTTTTTATAAGCAAAAATTTTAAAAGCTGTACTTTTATACAAAAAGGATTTCAGAGCATGATAGTATATATAAATAATTTTATATTTTCTCAAAGTAGTAAAATAAATGTAATATATGTCTATGGATGGAAACTCCAAATTTTAATGTTATATACTCTTTTAAAAACTAATTCCAGAAAAAGTGGGAGAAAAAAAAAGTAGTACACTGTGATTTTCATATCAGGTTGCATTTTGTGTGACATATATTTGTGACTGTGCATGCATATTAACATGGCACTATGTAGTGCAAGAGCTTTGATGAGCATTCTACCTTGAATAATGATATTCCTGTTTTTAAATACATTGAAAATCAATCTCTAAATTTTGTTTACAAGTTGTGATTCAAGATTTTTTCCCAAGATCTAATCTAAACTTGTTATCTTGTTTACAGCCATTCACTCTTTCTGGTGTCACTCCAGGCCCTTGTCCCAAGTCCCTCTTCAGCTCTCCTGGAGCCCCTTCAGTCACTGGAAGGAACTCTGAGTTCTCCCTGGAGCCTTCTCCTCTTTAGGCTGAACACTGCTGGAACAGCCTTCTCATTACAGGGTAGAAATGAGCCCAGACACAGACTCCTTGTTTATCACAGCACGAAAATGGTCCTGGTTTCTTCCTCTTTACAGCTCAGCCATCCTGACTCCAGCCATTCACTGACTCTGCCTGCAGCGAGCTCCTGCTGTAGGTTTCCCTTGCAGCCTCTGACTGCTGGTTATTTCCTGCTGAACTCTGACTGCAGGGATCAGTGTGCAGACTGTGACTGCAGGCTTTTACCCAGCTAGACTGTGACTGCAGGTTCCAACAACAGGCTCTAACTGCAGACCCAGGCTGACCTCACTGCAGGGATCCTCTCTCCCCAGGATCCTTCTTCTTCATGATTCTCCCATTTATGATCCTCCATGATTTCCCCCTCTCACCAGCTAACCCACTCCCTTTTATCACACTTATCTTTATTGGCTATAGCTGTGACCCATCAGGGGTGAGGCTGTATTGGGTAACTAACATAGCTGTTACTTATTAGGGGCAAGGTCACCTGTATTCCCTTCTCCTACAGAGCTCCAGCAGTTGTCTCAGCCTGTCAGCCCCCATGTACCATGGAAATGTGCATTTGAATCTTGGAAGAAAATAGACAATGATGATGCACCAGAATAAAAGCACACTCAGATAGGAGGACAGAGGATTATTACTAGTTGTGTTTCTTCCGTTTGCATGGCCCATGAGAAAGGATATGATGAACAATGAACATTTCTAAAGATTTCTCGTCCCCTAAGGGAAATTATTTGCTTATTTTAGGTCTAAATTCACATACAGAAACAATTATCAGCTTTTTCCATTGAGTACATTTCTATTGTATGTCTGTAGTGCAGGACTGCTCTTTGTTATGTGTTACCTTAGTGTCATTTCCTAAACAATTCTCTGCTGACTGTGAACCTAGAGAGAAGGAAAAGCCCTCAAAATAATGCAAATAAATAGGTTGGGGTGTTTTTTATTCATGACTGCCAGTGGCAGATACCTTTTGCACAAATGTTTTAAACTCATTCAGAGATTCCAGTTTCAGTGCTTGGATGTTGTATCAGCGTTCCCAGACGTTGCTGCATTGCAGAAATAACTCACACTCAGCTGAATGACTGTGAGGGAGAATATTGCATGAAATGATTCCAAAGGAGAATGTTAAACTTTGCATTTTCAGATGCAAGCAAAGTGACGGTTTGATGAAATGGTATCAGTAGTACAGGAACCTCCATGGGCCCCTTCAGGAGCCACAAAAGGGGCTTTAAAAAGACTGCAGTAATTGCCCGCAAAGAACCGTGTGATCATTAACTGTTAACCTGAAACTTCAATAATGTTTTATTTTACCCATGAGTGCTTTTTTCTCTTTCGGAGTGAGCGCTTCTACGTTCTAAGTCTTCCCAGAAAAATCCCCTTAACCTTGCTGGTGCTGTGGTATAAAACTCCACCTGCTCTCTGACCAAACATGGCCTGGCTGGTTGCTGGCACCAGCAGAAAATAGTAGCATAAAATCATCACTTATGCAATGTGATTGGAAGGATCGCCAAGAATAATATGGGAATATTTTTCTCAATCATAAGGAGAAAATAAAAAAACAAAAACTCAAACTGGAGATATTTTTTGAACCAAGGGTACAATTTTTTTTTTTTTAAAGGGCTCTTTAAGCTGTATCATACAGTTATCCTCCACATCCGCAGATTTAGAATGGATTTTTTTCATATTTAGCAATGTGAAACTCTATTTTTGTGTCCTGTAAACTTTATTGCCAGGTTAGCAGGTGTATAGGCAGCACAAATTCCGTCAAATGCACGCAGGGAAGCTGGAGTTCCTATAGGAGCTCTATTTCTCCCATCAACACTGACGGGTGTGGCAATTCTCTCCATTTTTACTACATGTCTAATTAGCTGAAATGGGTAACATATTTAGGTAATAGCACTGCCATTAGCTCAGGAGCTGCCACATTTACAGGAAATGTGATTATCTCCTGGTAAATGTGTTCTCTGTATCAGGGATAACTATGCCCTTGTAGAATGCAATATAATAATTTGTTTTTTAACCTAAGGATGACAAGCATGGACTTTGCTGTCTCCTTTGCAAAGGTTACAGCAGAAATTCAGATTCCTACACAAAAATGTCCACCAGCACTGCTGAGTTATTGAAAATGGGTAAATAATCTTCAGTTGTCTTGTTCACTAAAAGGGAGGAAGAAGGGTGCCTAATCAAAAAGTCTGTAAGAAAGTGTAGATGAATGATTTGAACTTAGGTTTCATAAAAGATTAAATATTATCCCAAATTTGGGGTTGAATTGATACTCAGGGTGATTATTTCTTGGGGTGTTTTTTAAGAGCTTAAATCTTGGTAGTAATTTCATTCATCTTTTTCCTGTGGGACAGAATATCTTTGTCCTCACCATTTCCTAGACCAAATAATTAAGATCCAGTGGTTTTTGATGCCTAAAAAGTGATTAAAGCATAATTACACAAGCAGTTGAAATAGAAGCTGAGCTGAGGTTCGAAGTCTTCTCTTATTGCTTTGGGCTCTGAGTTAATGCGTTCTCACAGATGGATTAGAGAGGGAAAAAAAGGAAAAAAATGTAGGAAATAAAAATAGAATATTAATACAATTAAAAGAGCTATACTATAAATACTATTAATTAATAAATAATATTAATATTATTATTAGAGTTAAACATGGACTAAGTGAGAATGGAACAGAGACATTTTTGATTGCTACAATTAGCAGAATTATGGAGATGCATCAATTTACCTCATGCCAGTCTCTGTGGGCAGTCTGGAAAGAGATGTTCTACTACAAGACATTACAGAACAGAAGTTAACATAAACCTTTCATTTGCTTTTCTTACATTTTTTTCCCATTGAAAATAAAGTGATTCACACAAGTTGGAAGTATTTTATAATCTGAATTCACATCTCTGTCTGCTGTGAAAACCCTGTGGTTCTAAGGTCAGAAAGAACTTCTTGGACTGCTACTCTCCTACGTTCATATCCTGCATCTCCTATGTTCATATCAATCACTGAGTATTTCTCAGAAACTGGATGAAAGAACAAACAGAAATAATCTCATGAATATGTATTTTATAATTTATAATGCACATTTTGAAATAAAAATAGGGCCTAAGCTCCATGATCTTACCATTAGTACAGACTGAACAGGGGTGTGTGTATTCTGTGTGTGTGTGTGTATATATATATGTGTGTGTGTGTTTAAATTGAATTTCGATTAAATTTTCCAATATCAACAGAAAAATTATGTCTTCTAATTAAATTTACAAAACTCCACAAACCAATCTGTAGCTTTGTGGTCCCTGTTTGCCACAATACAGTTGAAAAATCATTACAATTAATGCACATAAAGAAGCTACAGGTGATAGGTGATATAGAAGCTAGGTGATAGGTTATAGAAAATCAAAAGCAATAGAATTAAGATTTTAAGAAAACTCTTCTTATTTCTTTTTAAACTATTCAACTAGTTAGTGATGAAACCTGTGGAGAAACAAAAAAAAAAATTTTGTGATTGAGTTACCTCAAATTAAGCTGAATAAAGCTTCTTAAACAATGCTATAGAGAACAATTCCACAATAACGGTGGTGAACTTCGATGATCTCAGATTATCTTTTCCAAAGCTGATTCTTATGGGGCTACTCTTTTAGCTGACATACCCATTAATGGCTTGTAAAGGAGAAATAAAGAGAGTGAATAAAAAAGGCTGTTAATCAAAGAAGTTTCCTCTAATTGGTCAAGGGACCTTTTTACACTCAGACGTTTATTAGAGTCACTACCACCTTGATCACAGTGTTATGTTACATATTTCCCTTAATGTGAATAATTTATATTGTGTGTTTGTGCATTAGAGAGAAAGATTGGGAAAAAAACCAATGTAGAAGATGTTTAATTTGTCATATGATTTAATTCAATAGTTAGGGTTTGTTTTTTTTTATTGTCTGTGCCTTTTTGGTCCAGTAGTTTTTATTGTGTGATTAGCAAAGTGACTTTGGAGTTAGACCCAAAGTGCATGGCCCTCACATACAGCCAAGGCACACGTATGCAGCTGGGATCCCACTTAGAACTTCAATAGTCCCACAATATTAACACCCTGCATAAGCAAGGTGATCTGGGTTTTATCCCCACTGCTGCAGTGAAAGAGAAGACATCTCAGTAAATGCAGCTGTAAAGTCCTAAATGGCTGCAGATGTGCTGCAAAGTACAACAGTTTCATGGCACGTTGGGAATTAAAGAGTTAGAATAAATCACGGTATGACCCCCAAAAGAGAACAACTAAAAACCACAAAGGGCTGCTCTCAGAAGCCTTTGCTCACCCTGATGTTGCCCTGTAGCCACAGAGTACTGCCATTGGAGCATTGCTATTGCATTGTGGTCTCTGCCCTGTTGAACACTGGTGCTGCTGTGGCTTCTCCAAACTTTTCTGTGCTGTTCTTGGGAAGCACTCTCTTGTCCTCATCAATAAATCAAATCACAACGAGAGCTGATGAAGGCAGAGCCTTTGCTCAGTAAAATACGAGTGCCACTTTGGGTGTTCACTCAGTCAGAGTATGGTTGGTTACACATTGCAGATGATGGTTGGGGTAGGGACTGCCAGGAGGCCAAGTCATCATCATCCCTCCCCAGTGGGATGTTCCCCAGCTCGTCTTGAGGCTGATAAATGTTACCCAAATTACTTGACTTCCTGTGAAGTAAGTGAGCTACAAAATCAGAATGAAGACAAGGGATAAATGTGATCTCTAGTGTATCAAAGGGTTATAAAAATTGCAGATGAAGCTTTTCCACTGTGCTCAGAGCGTGCTTCATTTAGTCTAACACTGCATGGGCTTCAGGTCTCATCTGTTTGCTAAAGGATTTGCAGGGTTCCTTCCCACTGCCATTGCTTTTATTCGTACTAATTGCTTTTATTCCAACTACCAACCACTCCAGACACCCAGCTGAGCATTCATAAATTGAACTAAAGAATAGAAGTCAAAGCAGTAATATTTTCTCACTATATTACAGCTGACTCATGACAAACATCCACATTCATCATAGAATCATCACAGAATGGCTTGGGTGGAAGGTTCCTGAAAGACCACCCAGTTCCAACCTTTCTGCCATGATCAGGGACACCTCCCACTATCCCAGGTTGCTCCAAGCCCCATCCAGCTTGGCCTGGAACACTTGCAGGGATGGGGTAGCCACCCTGTGCCAGACCCAGACCCTCACCATCCTCACAGCAAGGATGTTCTTCAATCCTTACTCATATTCAGGTGTAGATGACATAAAAATTTGAGTCCTTACATGATACAAACAGGAGAAATTTGTCCTACTGTCATTTTCCTGCCTTGTGTCTATCCAGAGCTCTGTCTCCATCATGATGTCAAATCTGTCATTCTACAGAGGAGAAAAAACTCCCATCTGTGTGTGACCCTGCAGGAAACCTCTGCTGAAGAGCACGTAGATCAGTCAGTCCTGTGCAAAGCATTGTCTTCAAACTCTTTCTCTTTTTTTTTTTCCTCACAGTTATAAAAATAAAAAAAAAAAAATCTTGTGAAGAGATAATCAAATAAAACAAATGCCTATCAGGAAGGGCGAAAATCATATTCAGATTCTATTGTTTGTGACTTGTACAAATTTACACACAGTTGTCAGCAAAGTGGTGTTTTTCTGTTCTTTGTTACTGCGTATTTCATTTTTATTTTCTCACAAAAGAAACTTCACCACTGAAAGGACCTCAAAAACTTAAGAAAGAGTAGGCAGTAATTTCTATCTGTATTTGTGCCACAAAATGCAAAATAATTTTATGAGATAGTGAACAATAAATTCTCCTTTGCTCTTCTGATATGGGAGCCACATTTTCTGGGTACAGAGTGTATTTAGTTATAGAAAAATGTTAAAAATGCCACCAGGTATAATTCACTCAAGAAGCTGAAAACAGCAAGGCAGCATGAGTCATCTTATTCAAAGTGGCAAAAGAGGAGAGTTGTGTTATTTGACAGAACAAAATTGGATCTAAATCATGAAGTGTGTATTGCCCATTATTTGAAATTGCCAGTGAGAACCCTGTGATTCCAAAGCAGACTGGACATTGTCCATAGTTGTCTTCCATTGTCTATGGGAGAGGATAAGAAGCAGACAGTAGCTCATTTTAGCCATCCTGCCAAAATCAATAGTATTTTAGAGAGCTTCAGTGAGAAACCACTTGTCTTGCCAGCAACTGAAGCAGTGTGTGTCAAAGAAATTAAACTCTTCTTTTTGCAGGCTTTGGTGTAATTTAAGGGAATGTGAAGGAGGTATTCTGTGAGCTTTGCAGCCCTAATAGGGATGGAAGTCACCTCTCTGCAGCCTCCTGTTCTGCAAAAGTGCCCTCAAGGTCAACAAAACTTTAGTCTGAGTAAAGACTGAAGGGGTGGAATAAGTAGTGTGTCTAAACCTGAACAGAGTGGTTTGAAAGTCTTAGTTTGGAAAACTGATCACAGACACTCAGTGTGAGCTCCAGAAGTCCCTTTGTTTTGAGGGCAAGAGAAGTCTTCACCTAACCACAGCCATTCTCAGCCATGTGTGCTTCAAGGACACTTGAAAATTGACATCTGTGAGCTCTCAAAACTTAACCACTTCCAGCATGCATTAGACTTGTGATAACTTGTGTACCTGTACACCTTGTCTCACACCTTCCTCTAGCCAGCAGTGCTCCTCTCCACCAGCTGGAATGCAGGGGGGAAGCTGGGGCAGGATCCAGCACTATCACAAACAAATGTTTCTCCTCCAAGGGGTCAATTCCCTACTGGAAAAAATCAAAGTACATGAAAATATTAACTCCCTTAAATCTCCCTCTCTAAGGCCATTACACCTTTGAAACAGCTTCAGATTCCTAGTAAACAGCCCTAGTGCCTAAAGGAGCTGCAAGAGAGCTGGAGAGGGACTTGGGACAAGAGTCTGGAGTGACAAGACAGGGGGGAATGGCTTCAAACTGACAGAGGGCAGGGTTAGATCAGATATTAGGAAGAAATTCTTTGCTGTGAGGATGGTCAGGTCCTGGCACAGCGTGCCCAGAGGAGCTGTGGCTGCCACATCCCTGGAATTGTCCAAGGACAGGTTGGGTTGGGGTCTGATAAACCTGCGATAGTGGAAGATGTCTCTGTCCAAACCGTTCTATGATTCTATGAAATCACCTGCAATTATTGAAGAGCTCTGTGATTAGCTTGGTTGCCAAGACCAATATTTGTCTTTCAGGACTAAGATGGAGCTGTTTTGCCTCAACTTGCTAAAAGTTGCTAAAAGAGTAAAATTACAGAAACCCTATCAAATAAAAAAATGAAACATTAAAGGAAAGTATAAGTCCTTATTTTTGCCCTGAGGGAAAATGATCCATAACAAAGCACAATCCTTTTAGATTTGGTGATTTCTAGCTATAAACCTCCCTCAGAGATTTTACAAGGCCTCCCAGCCCCGTACCTGCAATAACTATGTCTCTAAAACATGGGACTGTACTTCTCATTATCCCCACCACCTACTCTTCTGAGAAGAACAGGAAGAAGAATTTATATTTAGCTTTTCCCATAACCAGAGGTTTTGTCACAGAAGGGACCCACTGTACGCAGTCTGATAAATCTCTTCAAAAATCACAAATTTCCTTTATTTCAGAATTCTTGCTTTCTTTGTATCTCTGTTGACTGATGTGTCCTGTGTCGGTCTCCTGTTGCCCGTCCATTGTGACTCTAAGTAAAACAATAAAACATAAATGTAAAAACACAGAGTTGACTAATTCTTCGGGTCTGGGATTGGAAAGAAGTCCATCATGGCATGACTCAGCACCTGAACATTTCTTTTTCCTCGTAATTCATTAGATGAAAACACTTCTGGTGAAGTAAATATTCCTAGGTTCAAATGTAATTTAATTTGTCACAGTAAGTGGGATTTGTTCTACATTCTCTTAATACATTACCTGGAAAAATTTATCTCTGAGTGAAAAGAAGCAAACATGTTCAAAACTCACTTAGCCTGTGAGTATTTTTATTTTCTGAGGCATTCATAAATTACAAGTAACATGTTTAAAAACATTTCACGATGACAATAATAACAATAAAGCCTAATGTTGTGAAGCTTCTGAAAATGTCATTTTCTTAGACAATAACAATGCCACACCTGGTTTGTCCAGTTATTTTGGGGAGAAGGCATTTTTAGCAGCCTGAATGATAAGATTTAAAGATTTATTTCCTAAAATAATTTTCATGTACAATTTCCGGATATTAAATGTTACAATGTAAAAAGAATCTAATGAAATTCTAGTTCTTGTCATATAGGATTTTATTGTACAGGTTTTGAATTTACTTCTGCACTTTGCAGGAGGTGATAAATCAGTGTGTCCCAATAACAGTAGCTATTCAGTCACATATATTGTGGCTTCATGACTTCAGAGTATTAATTTTGACCACTAGTTTTAAAGTGTCAGATCTCAGGCGATTACTTTCCCAATGTTTATTTTCAGAACCCTTTTTTTTAGACAGCACTGAATATAAATATAGATATGGCAGCAGCTCAGCACAAACTGTGCTAGAAAACCATTTATCTTTGCTTGTTGAAATAGTTTTTGTAGATATCGATTCACCTTCATAATTTTCCATACAAATTCCTTTTAATGCAGCTACTTCAACAGTAGACAATAAAGTGTGTCCTTAATGGAATCATTTGCATGTTTCTTTAGAGCAGCAGTCTATTTAAAATGGACTTTGTCAGGCTTAGATCACATTGCCTATTTGTTCTTTCATGGTAAAAAGAAAGAAATAATAGGTAAGTAGGTGAATGCATAAAATTTGTGAGGCTCCACTTAACTGCTCCACACAAGAAAGCCAAGATTCTTGCTGTCATTATGCCTTCACTGTTAGAAGACCAGCTGAAAAAGATGTTGAATGCACATGGGACATTTAAAACAGGTGCCAGACAAACCCTGATGTGAATGCAGCAGCTGCATGGATTGGTGTGTGATATACAGTGCTGGTAGTGCAGTGGATTTTAAAATGGAAGTTTTACTGTTCAAAGCTCTCAGCCAAGTCCCAGTAGATCTTAAACTTCTGTTGAGACCTTCCACAGACTGCTCAGGTGAACAAGAAGTAACTTCATGTTAACTTCCTATCATTGCTTCTCAGCTTTAACTCCACTTTAGGGATATCATTTTTCTTAAAGGGTGAGAATGGAATTGCAGTGAAATATTCATTTGACATCTGGCAATTCTGATGAATAATTTTAAGGAGAGTAAATACCCCCTCCTAATTCTCAGCATTGTCTAATGTTAAACAAGGGAAAATACCTTCTCTCTAATAAAGTCATAACCTCTGAGCACTGAAACACAAGGATTAACAGGCTGCTTAATATTGCCCTATCTCATGGAACTGAAAAAGCAGGGTTTAGCCAGACACCTGTGCGTATTGCTTAAAAAAAATAAAACAGAGAGAAATTAAGTTATTTCTTCTAAAAACAGTATTTTGTGGTGAATTTAAAGAGTTAATGGCACCAAGTGTGGTAGCTGTTCAGTATGAGGCTTGCTTTATGCTCTCTTGTTTATTTTGGGATTACCTATTCCCTAAGAGTGCAGTAGAACATGTGTGTAAGCTGGGCAAAGTACAATATTTGGTTTACTGGTGCTGCAGAAGGCTTTTTGTTTTGTTTTGTTTTGTTTTTTTTGGGGGGGGTTGT
>VXBB01020902.1:49278-64684 GCA_013399915.1 Illadopsis cleaveri
GGGGGGGTTGTTTTTTTGTTTGTTTGTTTTTTGGTGTGGTTTGTTTTTTGTTTTTTTGGTTTTGTTTTTTTGTTTTGTTTTGTTTTGTTTTGTTTTTGTGGGGTTTTTTTTGTTTTTGTTTTTTTGTGCTGCTAAATGTTAGCATTGACTCTTCAGGAGGACTTTTGACTTTCTCTAGGGTTTCCTTAATACCTGTCCCAAGCATTGGCCACCACACAAATCTGCTTATTTCAACTTCATGTAAGGCAATACAGCAAAGAAAAAGGGATTGCTGAGCACCAGCCTGTACAGCCCAGCTTTACTGGCAATGCTATTCCAGCACAGAGTGCTCTCCTGTACCCCAAAACATTAAAAATATTCCCACTTAAAGGCAATATGTATAAAGCCACAGCAAAACTGAATCACCTCAGATCCCAATCCAAAGACTTTTTTAGTGTTCTAGTGATTGCATAAACCTTGATAGCACCTTCCTACACTTCTGCCATCGAAATCACATTTTCAAACCTTACTTTTTTCTTGCATGAAACAGTGCATGGCACTTAGGCATTGTTGAAACTACAGAAGTTTTAGGGATTTGTATGGTTTCTAGGCAACAAATTAGTTTTAAAGAAGTATATTGTTTCTAGGCAACAAATTCCTATTAATTTTGAGGGCAATTGGTTTTGTTGCCTTATATTCTTATGAAAAATCATAGACAGGCATACTTATCTGAAAAGGGAAATAATATCTTCAAGGTATTTAGAGGTATTAAAAATACATTGCTGTGTTGAAACCAAAACATTTCAAAATACTGAATATTGCTCAAAGGATTGTTTTTATTATGCCGAAGAGTAAAAAACAAAATTCAAAACCTTGAAAAATGTTGAAAGCTTCAGCAAGCAAGAATTCCTTAAAACACCAGATGTAGTTTCCTTGGAGCAAAAAATAGCAGATAACCTGTCACTGATTCACACAAACACTGTTTGCACACACTCATCATGTCTCCAGTAAAACTTGGTCAGTCTTCCTTCCATACCCTCGCCAGAAGTGTGTGAGGAGTGGTGAAAAAAGCTCTTAAACAATACAGTAAAGGGGAAGTTTTGTCATTGGGATGGATTGAAGGTTTTGACTTCATAAATTACATTGCTGAAAGGGGTTTTCAACTGTACATCATCAAAACCATTTATTTGACAGTCTAAGTCATGACACGTGTCAAGGTGCAGGTCTGCAGGATAGGTTCAGCTATTCCCACAAAATCCCTTCCCTTTGCAGGACAGGCAGCCAAAAGCTCCCAAAGACTGGTGAAGATACAACTATGTAAAGACTTATGAAGGTGTTTACAAGTGAGGAAATAAGGACATTTCTCAACACCTCTGAGGAGAAAGTTATCAGGCAGACTTCTTCTCAGATCATTGGAGACAAAGGACTAATTTTCACAGCCCTTTCTGCTACTACCATGGCAATCTGTATTATATTGGTTTGAGTTTAAGAGCAGGATGCAATCATAGAATGACAGAATGATTTGGGTTGGCAAGGACTTTGCTCACGACCATGTTTAAACAGAAGCATTTGTGGAAATGTCAAATGGATCAGGCTGAGAATGGAATTTCATTATGTATTCACATTCCACATGGAAAAAGCGAAAGAAAAGCAGTTCAGAAGAAAATGAGAGGGGCCTGCAAAGAGGCTGGAGAGGGACTTTTTATAAGGGCATGCAGAGATAGGAGAAAGGGGAATGGATACAAACTGAAGGAGGAGAGATCTAGATTAGCTGTTAGGAAGAAATTCGTTCCTGTGGGGGTAGTGAGGGCCTGGCACAGGGTGCCCACAGAAGCTGTGGCTGCCCCTGGATCCCTGGAAGTGTCCAAGGCCAGGTTGGGTGGGGCTTGGAGCAGCCTGGGATGGTGGAAGGTGTCCCTGGTCATGGGACCATCAACAGGACGGTCTTTGGTCTTTCAACCTGAACAATTCTGTGATTGTATGAAGTATAAGACAGTGAGGTATGTTGGGATCTCAACCATCAGAAAAAGAAAGAAAAAAACAAAGAAAACAGTCTTCTAACAAAAAAATTAGTTTAGACTCATTGCTTACACACTGTGGCTTGGCTTTCCAAATACTTGAAATTCAATTATGACATTCAGAGATGGAGACTCGCCGTAAGTTTTCAGAATTGAGTTATAACTTCATTTCACAAGGCTTTAATGATCTCGGTATGGGTAATCTACAAGCAAACAAATGTGGCATTTCTTAAATATTGTTAGAACTTGATAATTTGCAAGAAGAGACTCATTTAATAAAAGTCAATTATTTCTATACATAGAGAAGCTCTGTCAAGATCCATCACTGAGGAGCTCTGCTGTTAGTTATTTTTATTATTAATATTTTCCTCCAGCTTTTCAAAAATTCAGCTTCACCAATAGCCTCTGATCAAGAGTTTTGACGTTTTATTTATAAGAGAATGAAAGAAAAGAGAACAGAGCAAGTTGCAAGAATAGATAAGGAAGAAATAGATGTGTTCCTCTAAACCCAACATCCAGCACTAGGTGCTTACTATGTTAAGTATTAGCAGACACAAATGTCTTTATTAACATTATTAACACCATTTGTAGAGAGAAATAAAAAAAAAAAAACACTCTGGCAGGGACTTTTTTCTAATTTCCTTGAGAAATGAGGTTCATGAGTTCATTCTTTCTTTATTAGTCCATCTGTCACTTCAGCTTCCATTCATGTTGAACATATTTTCCAGATTCAACAAAAATCCATGAAAGAGACCTCTTAAGACAACATCTTATGAATGCCTCAGCACAGTTAAAGTTTTAACAGCTACATCTGTGCTTGCCCTTGCTGTGGAACAGACCTGTCCCATGATGGACTGCAAAGACCAAGGCAGAGAAAGACCTAAGCACTGCTGGTGGGATGAAATTCACATCCCCATTGGCAGGGGGTGCAATCCAGCTCAGGAGGACAAAGGACTTATTTTCACAGCCCTTTCTGCTACTACCATGGCAATCTGGATTATCCTGGTTTAAGAGTAGGACCCAGTCATAGAATCACAGAACAATCTGAGTTGGAAAGAACCTTGAAGATCACCTCATTCCATCCCCTGCCACAGGCAGGGACACCTTCCACTATCCCAGGGTGCTCCAAGCCCTGTCCAACCTGGCCTTGGATATTTCCAGGGATCCAGGGGCAGCCACAGCTTCTCTGGGCACCCTGTGCCAGGGCCTGCCCACCCTCACTCTCAATAATTTCTTCCTAATATCTGATCTAAATCTATTCAATGACCATGCATGCACATCCTGTGCAAAGCAACTTGATGGCTTTGAGATTTTTACCATTTAGGTGGAATCAGGCATTTCTGCCTAATTTTTAAGAATTTAGGAAAAGATCAAGCTACATTACACAAAGCAATACACTTAACTCATAAACTGCAATTTTAGTCAGGTAATTAAAGCTTCATTAATGAAGTAATCAAATAAAGGTCATAACAAAGATTAAATCCATAAATCAATGTTTTTAAGCTTTTAATTCATCAGAATAATAAAGAAATTATTACTACGGTAAATTTTCATTTAATACCAGAAGAATTGTTCAGTTTTTAGGCTTTTCTTGCCATTATTTAGAGTGTCTGGCTTCTTTTTATCTGAGACTTAGAGTTCATCCTGTCCTAGCTGGTGTCTTCACAATTAGGGGTCAATGGTAAAAAAAAAAAAAAAAAAATTAGATGTCTAATGCAGTTTGGAAGTCTGCATGAAAGAACAATCAGGAAAAAATTGGTCTGCAGCCATATAAAGTCACTATATGCCTTGAAATTCTCCTTGTCTTAAGGAAGAAAGTAGGTTTGGCATGATCCCACTGAGAGGTTTGGCTTTCTGGGTGCCATGTTACCTGTTGATGTAATATATCAATGCCAAACATCCATTGCAAGCTACATCCGTGAAAATATTTCATGTGCTGACTAGGAATGCCTTGGCATCTGTAAAAGGTCAGGTCTAACAGCCTAAAATTTCCTGTCCTTTAACATTCACATCATCTAAAGAAGTGGATAAGTGGCTTTTATTTTTGAAGGAAGTTAATAGTGGTGTCACATTACTTTTCCACAAAGCCTCTTGTTAAGATCTTCAGACCAAAAAAATACCTATAAGGTTATGACACTTTTGGTTTATACCCCACACCTTTCATATGAATTCAGTCCTGGTCAAACTAATTATTTGATTTAAGTGAAGAGAACATTATCTCTGTTAAAGGTAGGACAGGGTAGCAAAAGGAATGAGAAATTCACAGGATGGAAAAACAAGTGAAGGAAGAAACATCTTGTTAAAATCTTCTTTGTGACCCAGGCACCTCTCATAATGTAGCAACCTATACTCACCTTAAATTGTGAAAAGTGGGGAAAAGATGAGGGGGTGGGATCAGCATGCTTCTGTTGTGTGAGTTCATCCATGTTTTAACTTTGTGTGTACTTGATTTTGATTTGCTTTTATTTCACGTTCCATTGAAATCAAGCCTACAGACCTGATATGTCTTTTTAAAAATGTTGAGAATAGATTTCTGAAAAAAAGGAAACATGAAAAGGAGGAACTTTGCTTCTTATTTTGAACCAATTATTTTTTATGTAAAACCAACCCTAACACCCAACAAAACACATGAATGTTGAATAAGCTAATGAAGTCCTTTTATCTATTTAATAACAGTTACTCTGCACATTTGACTTTTTTTTAGCAAGTCTTTTTTATTAGCCGAAGAATCCATCCATTTGCTTATAAAATTTTCAAAGGCCAAACAAATCTTATTTGCAGAATACACTTATTAATTTCTCTTTTTTTTTAATACGTATGAGAAATATCTGCAGCATTTAAGGAAGCATCACAATTTCTGCAGTTTGGTGTTTGTGTATTGCTGGCCAAATTGCATGAGGCAGTTACTTAGTGTTTTAATTTTTCTTAAACCCTGGTAATGTGCTTCATGGCTTGAAAACTCATTTGAATAGAGGAAAGAATCCTTGCATAGAAATGAGTGGGTCAATCCCTTCCACAGCACCAGCTCACAAATATGTGTGGATAATAGAAAGATCCTGCTTAAACGCTTAGTGCCAGCAGAAACAAAAAGCACCCAGACTAAGCCACTATTAAGTTATAAATAGGCTTGTAAACAATTTAATTGCATAAAAAGAGTTGGTTTCCTTGGGATTACAGCAATTTGCATAATGAATTGCTGCAGTCGCCCTGCAATATTCTCCCTTGACATTAAGTGAGGTTGTCTGTGGACTTGATATTTTCTGAGCTTGAGAAGAGCTAGCTCTTCTCAAGGGAAACTTTTCAACAGTTTTCCTTTTCCCAAAACAACCTTGTGTAAACAATATTCCTTTCCCATAACAACAGGTGTTGTTTGCTATTTCTGTTACAATGGGAGAGGTGACAGCCCTACGGACCAATAACGTGTCTTCTTAGTGCAGCATGTTATAAAAGGGCTGAATGAATTGTAAATAAAACTTTCTGATTTCTTCTGCCTTCTGACTGGAGTCAAGCATCTTTATTTCGTGTCCCATTGCAACAGTTGTCAGCTCTTGCTAAACCAGGCAGTATTTGCTTGCAATCCCTCATTCAGGGGAGGAGCCTTGGAAAGGGAAAGTGAGTGTCTGGGGGACAGGGATGTTGTTGAATTTTTCTACATATTTGGTTTTAGGATGGTAACTGGCAAACAACACATGCTCCTTTCAAATAATATCTTGATAAGAATGGTTGTCTCTCTTACTAAAACACAGATGTCATAAAGAACTTCTCAGTCTACCAGGTCTATTTTTTTCCTAGCCATGCCTGAAACAGTGGCTTAGACCTCAATGTTTCCCTTTTTATGAGCATTGTCTCCTAAAGAGCTTTTTCATTTACAGTTAAAACTGTGGGTTTGTCCCAAATTCAAGGGAATGGATATTCTTCCATTATTTTGTCATGTAAACATATGTGTTTAGCTCCATTTTGGATAGTCCAAGGATAATCAAGACATCGGAGTGAGACTCAAAGATAAAGAGTCACGAAATTGGAAGGAGGCCTCTGTCCTGATGCCCTGGCTGAGAACCAGGTCATGAATCCAGATCAGGTTGTTTAAAGCTTTATCCATTCTGATCTTGAAAATCTCAAAGTGTTTTAATCCCACAGCCTCCCCTGGGCAACCTCTTACCCTGCTTCATTGTACCTCAGCCCTCTCATTTTGAAGGAGAAGCTGCAAGTCATAAAATTATACCCTAGAGGTATTATAAAACCATGAGATGCACTAAAATATCTGAAATTTTTAATGAGGAAGTAACCATGATGTTGCTGATGCAGATTTCACCTAATGACAAGGAGGGACTAAAGTTGCAAGGCTGTTCAACTCACCTTTCATCTGCAGACTTACCTGCAAAACTCACATATCCCAGATGCTACAATTTTACAAAATTTTAGCCTAACTTTATGAAATGCTGGCTGTAAATAGAAAAAAATCCTCTTAAAAATTAAAAAAAATAATAAATCTTGATAATAGATTAGTAAAACCACATATATATTGCTATAACACATATATATTTTTACAATCACTTTTAAATTTAGTTCTCAAATAAGGCTCAAAAATAGTCTTGGAGTGTTCTGTAATTTGGGAGAGGTTTTTTTTTAGTTTGGTGTAAATTGATTTTCTTGGGTTTTTTTTAATCCCAGAATTAGTACAGGTGAAAAAAACCCCCAACTTTATCAGGTAAGTATGTCTTACAAATAAACATGTTCCCAGCTATTTAAACCTTCTTTAGCTGTATTTCAGTGCACATCACTATACTGAATACCCCATTTTGACTAACCAGGATTCTCTGGCCTGAGATTCAGCATCAGGGATATAATTGTAGTAAATTAAAATATTGACCGAATAGAATATTTTCCCTTTGGCCATCAGCGTGAACCTTGGATTCTTATATTCCTATCGAAGTATGTCTCTTGGATGGATGGTAGAAAGGGGATTTAGGGGAGGATTAAGGATAAGTCCTCTTCAAATCTATTTTTACATGCAGCCTTGGGAAATCCATCCATGAAAAAACACACCCAAGAGTTCTAAGAGACACCATTAACTGCAACCCTCGTTTCCTTAGTACTTTTGGCTACCTCTTTTCCATCAGTTCTCCTATTGTTCAGAAATATTCATTCTGTTTCCATTTTCTCTTTATGAACTTGAATAGGGAAAAATTACTGATAATAATGTTGGGGAGGTTTTTTTCAGCCTTTTAATGGCTCTTAATGCTAAATCTGGAGAAATTTTAGCAAGTGTGGTAAATGCTGAACTGATCTTACCTGGATGACAAGGCCAAAATCTTTCCTAGGATATGTAAAATATTCACCGCAGATGCACGGGCCAACAATTTGCTGATGCAGCACATACAATGGTTTAGGGAGCTTTGAGGCCATAGGAAACTGGAAATGTATTAAGGGTGATGGCTGCATTAGCACTGCAGATTTCAATTTCACTGTTGTCCTGATACATTTTATTCAATTTCTCGGAATGAATAATGTCATTAACACTGAATTTCTTCCGAAGGAACAACACAAACATATCAACTAAATTCATTTTGAATCCATTTCCCTTCCTACTGTCAGCCGGTGCTCTTGGTCAGACCCTTTGGAAGATTATTTCCTGGATAGAAAAAGAATGAGAAATTCTATTCTGCCTAAAATGATGTTGCATATAATATTTCTGAAGGATTATAAAATTCATGTTCACAATAGCGGCTGATTGCTCCCTATATTTTCATTACTTTTCCCTATTTTGATCTATTCATGGCGGCATCGGAGGGAGATTTAAGAATTTTATTTCTGTGTGGCTCTGAAAAGTTAGATAACTACTTTTCCAGCTTGCAGAAAACTATTATCTACTCCCGTAGTCTTCTTAAACGGGAAATATCCATTTATACACGACTGCTTTGCTCACGGAAAAGATAGGAGCAATGTTCATGAGATTAAAGGTTTGCACTACAGTCGTGTGTCAGCTGAATTATGTGAGGAAGTTGCTGCTTTATTCTGACCCCAGGTCTCCTCACTGTGTCAGGAATTTCTGTACCTTCCAGTTTCCAGCACACTGACCTCTGTGCTGCCTCCCTAGGCAGGTTCAAGCCCTATAATCAAAATTATTTCTATGTTTCCAATGCAGGTGTTCTTTAAACAATCTTTCACCTGTCTGATAACAGAGTTGCTCTGGGTGTGGGTGTGCTGGAATACCTGGAGGAGCCTTCTGGAGGAAGAAGGGAAAGAGGCTGAGGATCCACATGAAGCAGGGTAGAGCAGAACACAGGCATGAAGAACTTCCAGCTATAAACATCCCAAATCTTGCTTCCAATTATTCCAGCTTCCTCCACAAGAAGAAATTTAAACCCCAGAGGGGGAAAATCTTTTGCTGTGAGAGGACCTTGGAACAACCCCAAGAAAATCCTGAGCCCTGTATATGAGCTTGAGAGGTGCAAGATAATGAACACCTGTTTCTTTCATGCTCAAAATTTCCCTTTATAGGTGGCAGGTTCCTTTTACTTCTGTTCCATTAAAGAATTTAGGCTGATTCATTGTTTTTCATGCAGACTTGTCCAGGATAATGACAGTGGTGATGATGATGGAAGTCTGTGAAAGAGACTAATGGCATTCCCACTGGCAGAGGCTGGGTTTTTGTAAGGGGAAATATCATTTTGTGAGCAATTTTATCTTCTCAGTTCTCAGTCTTGGTAGTGGAATCCGCCTTTGGTGTAAGCCTGCTGCTTTACATAAGCAGTAAATTAAGTCAGCTTTTTAGCAGGAGTTTCTATTGATAGTAAAATACTACATTCTATAGTAAAAATAAAATACTGTCCTCGCTAAAATATAAAAGAGCTCATTTTGAATAAAAAAGCATTTTCAGACTGGTTGAAAGCTAGTAAAGCTGATTTTGTTAAATTTAAAGCAATTCCTTTTTTGCTTTCCTCCATTCAAATAGTGTTTCTGTAATTACCACATTGTAGCAATTGTTAAAAGAGGGGGAAATAAAATGGTTTAACTACATCTCTTTTTTTCATAATATTAAAGCTATTTAATAAGAAAATTTATATATTTTCTTCCCTGGGAGAAAAAAAAAGTTGAAATGCAGCTTGTATAGGTATTGCAGAGATAACAACAGGATACCTTTATTAAATGTTTCATTATACAAAAGCTGCACGCAGAACAAAATAAAATGAGATCAATACAACACTTTTTAACTTTTCTGTGTGAGATTAAGAATTTATGAGCAGGTTTTAACAGATGCCACATTCCACTGCTCACAGCCCTGCTGAGCACCTTTAAAACATATGCCCATGCCCTCTGTAGGACTGAGTTCTGCCTCAATCCAAGGAGAAATGGGATGGTGGGGAGTCTGGGAATCCATAGGAATAGCTCCCAAATCCATGCCTAAATTTCTGCTGGCTTTGCAGTCAGAGCTCACTGTTTGTGAAAGATTTTCTGGAAGTTTGTATTGATCTGACTCTTGTAAAATCTTGAGCAGTGTTACAAAAAACTGAATAACATCTTCATGTTATTGTGGGGGGATGTTACCTAAATTTTGCTCTGAAGGTTTTTTTCCTTAAAATCATACCTTTGTATAAGCAGCCTCATCACAGCTGGAATTTTTCCTAGGTACAAAACAACACAAAATTGACAGTTGTGCCATGAGTTACGGGGATAAAGGGACAAGAATTCATAGCAAGAAGTAATTTTCCCTTTGATATTTGCCAAATAAGTTTGATTTTTGCCTCTGTTGAATTTCTGGGAAAGACAGTTTACAAAAATTGGTTTTCCTCGCACTTTGTTTAACTGTGGGTTTCATTTTCTAGGTGGGTTATTTGACACATTTGGAGATTTTGGTGTCTGTGGAATATTCACAACATCCACTGAGGAAAAAGTGAGCATTGCAGAAGCTCAAAACCTGTGAAAAAAGAGGCTGAAGAAATCCCAAATACTGGCCAAAGTTACACAAATTAATTTAGTTCCAGCTCCTGTGAACTCCTGGTTTTGTCACTACAAATCTGCTAGTGATGCCAACCACTAGTTTTAGTGGACAAAAATTGTGCTGCTACTGAAAATATTGTGTGAAGAGCTTTTAACTTAAAACTCTTCTAATGTAAAATCAGATGTATTTATGTGACAGTGTTGAGTAATGGTACTAATGAAGGAATAGCAAATATTAATATCATTTGCAGTAACAACAAAGCATTTTTTTTCTGTGAAGTTACAAGTTAAATGTTTTTAATTTGTAATCAAATTTTTTTAAAGAGCTAAGTATCACACAGCATCAAAAAGTTCAGAAATAATGTAACTTAGAGAAACTAATATATTGTTAAGGGTTATTTAATTTAAATATTAAAGAAAATAGGAGGAAAATTTGAACTTTATGAGCAAGTTACCAAGGAAACCAGTTCAAACTGAAGTCCACAATTTTAGCCTTTAGCATTTGGAGACACAAAGGCAGACATACAGAGACATACACCCCTAATTTTAGTGTCTGCAGTTTTTTTTACATTCTGCCAAAAGCTAGAGTCTTCAAGGATTGATTTCATATGCAATAAAATCAATTTATATTGCTTGAAATGCACTTTTGACATTATATTAAACCACATCAATGCAAATTCATCAGATTGGACAAATGGATCGTTTAGCTGTTCCACTAAAGTTTGTAATCTTTTATTTCTTTATAATCAATGCAAACACTACAAGAAATAATTTTCTTCATGGTTATATCTTCAATACACAAATCTGCAAATAACTAATGGAAATCCTGGTGTCTCTGCAGCAAAGTAACATGACAGACACTTCATCCATACAGTTCCCAAAACTGTATCTGCATTCAAGGAATTTTAGTCAGGAATTGTTTGATGGCATCCTGATGGTGAGGGATAAAATCATGTCATAAGGTAAAACCCTGACAAGAAAAAATGGGGGAGCATTCCTCAGGTCTCTGCCCTTGCACTTATTTTTGCTAATGTAGCCTTCTTTATAGGCCCAGGCAGCATTTAAGTCTCACTTTCACACAGTATTATTTGCCTACCAATTTCTGGAGATCCTTCATGTAAAAATAATACCTTGGAAAGAGCCCCCAGAACTCTGAAGGATATTTTAAAATGCTGAACAAGATCAGGGCAAAACCAGCCAGAAACCTCAGTGTCCCAAAGGTGAGGGGAAAGGCACTTCTGTGCCAGTTAATGTAAAAGAAAAATGAATTAAAAGGAAAGAAATCAGGCAGAGGGAGGAAGTGAAAGGAGGAACATAATGTCCTTACTTCCAGAAGAGAATGAAAAAAAATCCCTGAAACTAAATTATGGACAGATGACTGAGGATGCTGTGGGAACAGAGAGATGTGGTAACATTTTCCATGGAGTCATAAAATCATCGAATGGTTTGGGCTGGAAGGGACCCTAAAGATCACAGAATCCAACCCACCTGCCACAGGCAAGGGCACCTTTCCTTTTCTTATGTAGCAGAAATCATCTCACCGTTACTTTTTGGCACATTCAGAATGCAATAAAACCTTAAAAAGACACCACAGCCCTTGGGCTGAGGTCAGCAGCAGTCCCACCACCCTGGAGTGCCAGCAAAGCCAAATCCTACCTTTTTACCACTGCCCAAGGAGAAAGAAGCACTGAGTGTGCAGGCACACCCCTCTCATGCTGGGCACAAGCCTGGGAGTGAGAGTAGAAATACTCTTTGCTGGGGCTTTATGGCACTTTTTACTAACAGAAGTGCTTCAGAAATCCTTACTTTGATATGAAGTCTGATTTTTCCCCATATTTTCTGTGCAGTATGTCATCAAGTCATGTTCTGTCTATCACCTTTTCACATCTTTTCTTCCAGTGCACTACTCTGTACTTGGCAAGAAGAAGATGCACCTTTCACATCTTTTTTTTTTTATTGCCTTAGAAAACCAGCTAAGATATTTTCACTGTCAGTTGCTTATTTGCAGTATTTTCCTCTTTGTAGTACAGACAGAACTCTTCAGGTGGAGAGACACAATGTGAAAATCTAAGTAACAAAAAGGCAAGACAGACCTTCAGAGGCACTACTTGATATTTATGGCATAAAGAAGGATATATAAAGTTTCTAGTAGGATGAATGGCTAACTTTTCATAAGTTCTGTGTGCTGCTCTGAAATTGTTTCAGTGTTTGGCTAAGATAATTAAATAGTATTGTCTCATTATTAAATTTTGAAATACAATCCATTAAAAATTAATTTACCAGCCTTTAGCAATGAAATCCTGTTACGGTGCTGCACTGAATAATAGAGACTCCGGCAATAACTAATTAATTAACAGTAAAACAACTTTCACCAGTTACTGCTAAAATTTGATTAACATTTAAGGATTATCACATAGAAGTCACTAATCCAAAATTTCCTCATTCAAGAAGTAATAGGTATGAATTTAGACAGACTTTTACTGTGGTAAGTCCAACATTTTATTCTTTGATAAATAAAACTGATCTCCTTTTCTTTTTTTAGGTCAGAACATCAAGCTGGCTGACCTATAGATTTAGAAGCTGCATTCAGAATAGATATTCTTTATTTTATATTTATAGTTCTGAACACCATTTCAAGTGTCAGAAGAACATCCTGTGGATCTATTTATGATCTTAGAGCAGAATTCACAGAAAGAGTTTAAGTGATCAGCTCCACACAATGACCACAAGGTGAAGGTTGTGGTTTTAATTTTTTTCTACAGCAATCTGCTCTGATTTGTTAATTTGATTAGCTCAATAATTTGATATATCTGATTAATTAATTCATATTTAACCACGATTAAGTATTAGCAAACCACTAAGGGATTAAAACATATTTCTGTATGAATGCAACTCAATCTCCTTATTGTTGCTGCACTTACTTATTTTTCATGTTTTTCAGATTTGTTGTTCAGAATTAAAACTTTATGAATTCCCTAATGACTTGAAAAATATTCACAAAGTACTTACTTCCATTGATCAATACATATTTATTTTCTTGGAATGCTCTTTGAGCCTGTAAATCTACAGAAAAAAAAAATCCTTGACAATTGTAGATTAAAGGATAACAAATAAGTAGTTACCATTTTATGCAGCACTAGAGGGAAAATGGAACAGACAGCAGCTTCCCACAAGAAAAAGTAAAGGTTTCAAGATGACAGATCGACAAATACTTTCTCTATTTTAAACCTTTCTTTCTTTTCTTTTTATCTAATTTAGTTTGCAAATAATAATTCCTAATCAAATACTCTTAATGTCTTTCTGGTGAGTCATGAGGTTGATGGCAGAGAGCAGAAAAACATTCCTGCTCTTCTAGAAGAGAGCTGTCACTAGACTCCAATCCCATCATGAAGACAAATCGTACTGCAAAATTAAAATATAGGAGAAAATGTTTTGAGTGAAAAACTGGGCACAAGCAGCAGTGAAGAGCTGCATCATCCAGGAACATGAAATGCAATTCTGCTAGATCAAAGATCTGGGTCTTTAGTCCATGGAAACACAAGACCTTACAAATTGGAATTCAAGCTTGAGATCATACCTCTTAATCCAAAATTAATAATGATATATGCATGAGAACAAGTAAAATGAAGTAGGATATTAAGTTTAAAAAATTAATTAATTCCATCACAAAATATATTGCTTTACCTCTATAAATTCAATTTATTAGTAACCACACTATGGTATTAACTTTAAAATGACTTAAAACACTGTACTGGACTTGTCGTACTATGGAGGATCTTCCTGCTTGGGAGGAAACTTTGGTTTGCGTCAGTCTCCAGACAAACACACTTGCAGGGGGACACAACATGATCTGTAGCAGTTGTCAAGTGGATGAAGGCTTGAGAAATCCTGACACTGACAGAAAGTCAACATCATTAGCTCACAGGAGAATGACAGTTTTGAATCTCTCAGATTAGTCTGTCATTCCTATATAATTTGTCTTTTAATCTTTATAATACACAAAATGAAACAAAAACAAATTGTGGATTCTTAGTTTCTTTATTCATACCATAAAACCACGACACTTATTCCAGATTTGAGTGTGATTTCTTGCAGCCAGACATATGGAATACTCTCCTCTCATAATAATAATAATTCTACAAAAAAATATGTCTTAATACTTTTTTTTTCTGATAAGTAAGGGGGTGCAAAGGTTCTGCTTCAGCCTATCAGAACTGTATTTTTATGCTGTGAAATTGAGAATTTACACTCTGTGCCCTGGGGTGGAAAGAAGACCTGTTGGACATTTGCTTAAGGGAGAAAATTCTGGAATAGTGGGGGAGGCAGCCTGGCCCATAAGCAGCCAAGCTGGCTGCATTCTGGACACTGATGTTTCATGGGAGGGGTCACTGGAGTGAATAAGCTTCAAAACTACCAACATGATTTGTTTTGTACTTTGCTGAAAGACAAACCAGGAGAGAACTGATGTGTGTGCGGTGTGAATGGTCATAACAGCAATATCCAGCTCTGAGAAATTCTTCACTTGGGCATCTAAATTGATTTGTTTTTACAGACCACACCACCCAGGCATGATTTGGTTTGCAGCAGAGATTCTCATCCTAAAGAAAATAATTGCAGAAATCTGTGGTTTTTTAAGGTTATATGGGCAAAACTTTCCCAGTGAAATCAAAAGGGATTGTGATGATGAGGGCTGTCAGGGACAGACCCCCATCCCTGCACTTAATATCAAATGTCTTTGTCAAACCCTGTCACTGACTGGGGATACTGACACCAGGACAGACCCATTCCACAATTATTTTCAAAGCTTCTTTTTTATGACATTGCTTTGGCTTGGAAAACAACAACCAGTGTCCATCTCATTGTTTCTGCAGTCCTCACTGGACAGTCACAAAGCAAATATTAATCATATTAATGACATTGTACATCACTGAAATGTTAACCTTCAAGCCAATAACTCAGATGCAATGGAATATTTTGGTCCAGGCTTCCAAATTTGAAATGACCTTTCCCTGTCTGAGAAAAATTGACACTGTCCCATTTAAGTCACAGTTTGTCAGCCTGGATGGTCACAGACAATCAGTCAATGCAATTTAGACTGGCATCTGTGGAGGCAAAATGAAAAATAAGTCCCACAGGGCTCAAAGGAAAGCACACAGGGCAGTGTGGGCTGAGCCATAACATCTTAAAGAGGAGCATCAGCTGAAATGGAGATAACCCACACAAACAGCCATAAGACTGTTGGTGAAACAATGTTTTTAAAAGAGACAAAGATAAAAAAAAATTACACCCATTTTCATTGGGACCCAGTTCATTAATCAGGAGATGGTGAATCTGGACAAGCACTAAGCCATCTCTGAAAAAAACTTTTTAACTCTCTTTAAAATGGGGAAAAAAACCAACCAACCAACCAACCCAAAACAAAACAAACAAACAAAGAGGAAGCTTGTGCTTTTTTTTTTTTTTTTTTT
>VXBB01020902.1:64730-82315 GCA_013399915.1 Illadopsis cleaveri
TTAGATATTTTTGTTGTCACTTCTCTTAACAACTGTGGATTAGGGAGTCAGGGAAAGAGAGTTTCATTATGTGCTTTGCTGAATTCCTAACTCTGTCAGTGTAAAAAATGTTTCCTAGAAACCACAAGCGAAATAGACCTTTGAAAGTTTATAATAAACTGAACTTTCACTTAGGTACCTTTGTGATCCTCCTAAGGTTTGTTTCCAGGATATGAAGTTAGAATTATAAAATCAGAAAATCATAAAAAGTTTTTGTTGCAACTCTTAGTTGAATGGACACCTCGTTTTGTGCTTGTTCCTAGGAGCTGAGTGATAAGCAAGAGACTAGTTTTGGTTTGTTTGGGTCTTTTTCTTTGTATTAAGACATTTTTTTCTGTTAAAAAGTGAAGGGAAGTTGTTGGGTTTTTTAAAATAAAAATGTTGTAATTTAACATTCTCATAGATTAAGGAAAAAAAACAAAACCAAAGAAATACAAAAATCCTACTCTCTACTACCATTACACTGGAACCACTGATTGTTTTGTTCCGCTTCTTATATTCTCAGTCATCATTTTAATACCAGGGTTAAAAAAATAAAGAATCAGAAAAATTTTTGAAGAAGGTAATACTTTCCTCTAATGCTCATTTTGTCTGAACATATAATTCATTTGATAACAAAAAAGGCTTAACTAAAGCCTTAATTGGTTCTGTATCTCTGCAGACTCTGCTTTTCTTCAGGTTTCTGATTGTGATCTACTTTATGTGAATTTTAACCATATCTCACACTTGGACTTGTAGGAAACACATCTGTAGTACCTGTTTTAGTAACAGACAGACATCAGGGTTGTAGAAAAGTGAAGGTGGAAGCGCAAATATATCTTAGAACAGTTATGAAAGTCGACAATTTCTTCTTTAAGCTAATCAAAAATATCCCTGCACTTGGCAGAGGGGGGTGCTGAGCTCGGAGGCTGCCGTGGTGCAGAGCTCACATAAAGGAGATCCTGTTCTCTTTAGCTCTCTGCACCCCTAAAGCTGCACTTGGGCTGCAGGATGTCCTGGTTTCAGGGAGGACAACTGATGACAGATAATACAATGTTCCATTAATTGCTGCAGAAAGCCACTCACATTCTGATAATAAACTCCTAAAGAAAAGGGAGGATTAGATTACAGCTTACATTAAAATAGATCAAAGGAGTTATTCTTCTTTTACACTCTAGTAAGATGGAGAAGTCTCAGGACCTATTTTTTACAAAACCTTCAGTAAATCAAAACACTGCAGTTCATCACCTTACACAGAAATATAATTTGCTGGTGAAGTTTTGATCTTTGAATTCCAATACCTTTTTTTCCCTACATTCTCCTGTGAAATTCAGTTGCTCTGCAGCAATAGCAACATTGCATAATAAATATGGAACTAACCAGAAAGTCTGTATTGAGTTGTTTTTAACTTTTGTGGAGAGGTGACCACTATGGAAAATCTTAGATTAAGTTCCAGATATTAAGTACTCCAATAATCAATATCTTCTGTTGGAATTTTAGGTTCATCTAGAAAGATGAGTAGTGGTTGCAAAATTCAGACCCAATACATGAGGATATTGCACTCTAAATTCAAATCCAAAACTTGAGCTCAGTCAGTTTTATAATAATTTACAAAGAAAACAGTTCCTTTGACAATTCTGACATAAACTCTGAAATTTAGGGATGATCCATTCTGCTTTAGAACACTCTCATCTTCTTCCTGGAGATAGACTAGGGATCCATGTACTGTAAAATCAAAGAGAATAAGGGAAAATAATCAAGGCCAAGGCATAAAATAGTAAAATAAAACATTGTGTTATGCTATTCAAAGGGTAAAACAGATGTTCATTAGAAAAAAAAAGAGGTAATCCACTGGCTGTGTGCCAGTGGGAAGAAATTCACTGCGATCAACACACACAAGTGTGTGCTCAGCCTTCACCTGGCAAAGGAGGGATGTGACACACTGCACACCATGCCCAGGGAGAGTTCTCCTCTTGGGAGCCTGACACTGTTTTATACCACAACAACACAGAGTCTGAAATTCAGAAGGCTGAAAATGACTTCTTTATTTTTGGAATGTGGTGGTTTTTTATACTATTTTACACAGGTCAATTTGATTGGTGAAACAAAGGCAAACTTCTTCAATCACATTGGTCAGACTAGAGGGATATCAAGAAGAAGTTTCCCTTAGGAAAAGAAATGAATAATATTGATACAGTTACAAAAGCATTTCTCTTTTTTACAAAAAATTCTTTGGAAAAAGAATTTCAGAAAACCAAAATACTTAAAGTTTAGAACCAAAACTACAGGACCCTGACTGTGGGACAGCCTGTGGGAGTTGTCCCCTTCTATGCCCATCCTGTGACACTGCCTTCATCTACTCTGAAAATTATTCTGAGACATCTTGTCTGGATGATTTGTGAGGAGCAAAGCTCAGACCACAGCACACAACAGGGTATAGAACCAATGAGACTTTTGAGATATATTAATCTGACCTTGAGGTCCTAAGATCTGAAAAGTTTCCAGTGCTAATCTGCTTGGTATTTTTACCATTGTGACAGGCATCTTTTTGTCTGCACTCATTAGTACTGAGCCAGGATTACAACCCTCAAAGCAAGAGGAAAACATTTCAGCAATAGTCTTTAGATATTGCAATCTACAGCACAACATCTAAATCATATGAAACTGTTTAATGGAGTTTGCAGACCTGAAGAGTCGCTAAAGTCAGTCATTTAATGAGATATGGAGTCTCAGAGCCTGAAATTGCCTGATGTATTTAAATACTTCAGCTGAATAGATTTTAACTAATCATTCCCACAACCAGAGAAGCCTCCTCTAGTGACCACACTAGGAACTCTTCCCAGATTTTTTACTCCCTCTGCTGTAGTTGAAGAAATGAAAAAACCCCTAAAAAACGTTATTAAAAGGGGATTAAAAGGGTCTCTGACCCAAACTGCAAGCACAAGAGCAAAAAATGAATTTTTCTTGAAATATGAATTCTAGATCCTGTTCCCTCAGGTTTCTAAAGGAATTTATATTTAATGGTTATTAGCAAAAGAACCAGAATTTAAGAATCAGAATTGTAGTCCCTTTATCTGCAGCTAAATGCTGACACTGACACACCAGAAACTGAAATTCTTGTCTGCTTTTTTCTTAGATTCCTGAGTCTGAACACTGGACTGAGCAGTGATGACTCCTGCCTCGTCCTAGCATCAGAAGAAGGACCATGGTTTCCGTAAAGATTAACACCTCAATTCCAGATGAAGGTGCTTTGGATTTACAATATGCAACAAGGTGTTGGGCCAACAATATTGTCACTAGATTTTCATAAGAGGAACTTTCAGCAGCAAGTTTTTTAACTCAGGATTGTTTTGTGCAAGTGAATAAGGCATGGAGCAAACATTTATAGCAGATTAGGCCTCCTTTGGATCAAAGAGAAACACTTACCTGTGCTTTTCCATCATTAACAGACTTGGAAGGAGGAAGATACTTAGACACCCAGTTTAGCAACAGTGGCAATTTAGGAGGTCTGAGAAACACCAGCTGAAACTGGAGGTGTTAATGGCTTCTTAGACCTCAGTTTGGATTTTCCTGAATCATTCTTTTAGCTCAGGCTTCTGTTTTTTGCCAAAAAGGGCATGCCAGGAGCTCAAGTGCCCTGCTCGACGTGTACCAGACGCTGTTTCTTCAGATGAGGAGCCAGCACTCACTGCCAGATGGTTCTCATGGCTCACAGCCCTCCCAGGCAGACACGGTGAGCAAGAGGGAGAACAGGGGAGGCACTTTCAATACCTTCTACATGGGCTTTTCACAAATCAAGACTAACACAAAGGTGCTGCCACGCTTTTCCAGAGGTAGGAGGCAGAAAACCACACACATCACCTGGGGAAGTTCCTTGGCTTACAAGCTAACATGTAAACACTGAAATTATGCAGGATGCTGTCTACATTCCAGGAAGGATTAGTCATAATAAGGTGTAGGAGAAGGGAATACAGGTGACCTTGCTCCTGATAAGTAACAGCTGTGCTAATTACCCAATTCAGCCTCACCCCTGAGGAGTCACAGCTATAGCCAATAAAGATAAGTGGGATAAAAGGGAGTGAGTTAGCTGGTGAGAGGAGGATTATGAATGAGGAGAAGGATGAAGAAGGATCCTGGAGAGAGAGGATCACAGCTGTGAATTCAGCCTGGGTCTGCAGTCAGAGCTTGTTGTTGGAGCCTGCAGTCACAGTCTAACTGGGTAAAAGCCTGCAGTCACAGTCTGCAAACTGATACCTGCAGTCAGCGTTCAGCAGGAAATAACCAGCAGTCAGAGGCTGCAAGGGAAACCTACAGCAGGAGCTTGCTGCAGGCAGAGTGTAGTGGTTTGAAGGCAAACCAAGTGAGAGGGTCCAAGTCAGAAATACAATTTAATAAGAAGAAAGAAAAAAAGTAAATAAAATAAGATAAATCCGATAATACAAGAACAAAACCCCCACCCACTGACAGAGTCAGAATACAACCTGAGCAGGGTGATGGTAGCAGTCCAGATGAGGTGGACTTCGTGAAGCAGTGATCCCATAGAAAGGTCTGGTAGCTCTGGTCCTCTGGGAATCCAGTGTCAGTACTGTCCCAAATCCCTGATTATATTCAGGTGAGAATGCTTGGCTCCTCCCCCTGGGCGGAGCATCTCACAATGGGATGATGAGTCATACAGGGAGGGTCCTTGATGGCCCATTAACGAGAGATAGCTTATCTATGAGTCATGGGCAAGGCATTGATGGCCCATTAACAAGAGATAGCTTATCTATGAGTCATGGGCAAGGCATTGATGGGCCATTAACAGAAGACACATTAACAGAAAAGGGAGGGGGGCAGGGCCTAGGGGGAAGACTGCTTCAACAATTGGATTCAATAGTTCATGAAGATGGTGATAGAATACTTTGTGTACATCCCATACTACAACCCAGGACACAGAGTCAGTGAATGGTTGGAGTCAGGATGGCTGAGCTGTAGAGAGAAATAAACCAGGACCCTTTTTGTGCTGTGATAAACAAGAAGTCTGTGTCTTGGCTCGTTTCCACCTTCAAACAAGAGGGCTGCCGCAACAATAAGACAGTCTCTTTATTCAAGTAGATAGAGCAGGAATGGCCAATGACTTCCAGACTGTCGATTAGGTTGTACAGTGAAAAGGTAACGTGGCAGAAAGAATCTCAGAGATATCTTTAGGTGTGTGTGGATTTCAATGCACTTTTCTAGACAATGATTTTAAACAGGGGGTTTCAAATAGTCATTATTAGCCAAAAGAAGAAACAAATTATGGACAGAAACAACATTCAGAGCTGCTTTAAAAATACAGGGTACTTTTCAGTCTCACTGAGCTTTTGGTATAAAGTCTCTGCTCACTTATGCATGAAAATGATGAATAAATGTAAAACAATGTTTAATTAATGTGCAACAAGATGAGCACATTACAGCTTTAGAGCAGTGATACTTCAGAGCCTTTTCAGATTGGAGGTCTAGTGTTGGAGTCCTTCCTTGGTCCTGAATTTAAGCCACCAGGAGCATTCCCTAGGTATGAGACAGTGTTCAAGGTGAAGGAAATATCAAGAGCAGTGACAATTAAAAAGGTAATTCATTAAGAGACATTCCGAATTGGACTGCAAAGGAAACTACAGTGAATTACAGTGAATAACTGCCTTTGATTCACCTTTACTCCCCAAATGTACCATGGGGTCATGAGAGCTCATGGCAGAAAGATTAAATTATGCTTCATTATAAACCAACCAGTTGAAGTCTGAGAGCTTTTCTGAAGTGAGATTTATATGTTCACATCACCTGAATCCAGACCTTTTAATCTACTGAGCTGCTTTAGTTCCAGTCAAACATAGCTAATTACAACAAGGTGTTCTTGAGGATATTGACTTCATGTGAGAGAAAGGATCTTCATTATAAAATTTGTTAAACACAAGAAGAGGGATGAGAAATCTCCATCCTTACAGCTTTTCAGAACTTGTCTAGGCAAAATCCTGAACAACCTGATGTTCACATATGTGATATCACAGCTGTGCATTTATGCATAAACATACTAATGTAGGAAATAAATATAAACATCTATAAAATTTCACGTACATTTTGAAACTTTCTTACTTCATAGATACCTGCTATAAAGAATATAAGACACCAGCCCTAGAAAGGAATGACACTATAAATTTTTATTAGATGAATCAGAAATATTTTCATGCTGTGGGCAGTGTGGGCTCAATAAGAAGCACAGATTACTATCTGCTATAACAAGGAGCATTAACTATGATTAATGAGCTGACTTTGAAAGTCAGACCATCTCTACAATGTAATCTTTTCTCTTCTAAGGCAAATTTTAAAGAACCTTTTAAATATTTAAATAATTCAGCAGCCTTCTGAAGCTGGTGCTGTCTGAATATCTTCAGAAATTTCTTTTTAGGCCTAAATTGAAAAAAATACTGGTTGTCCCATTACATTATGAGAACAGAAATAGAATATACATGTTAATGTAATTATATATTGGGAGAAATAGAATATGCATGTTAATGTAATCACATATTGGGAGGACTCAGGTCTGGTAAAAACACTCATGATTTTGTTTGTTGGAACCCTGGAGGTTTGAACCCAGCTCTCACAGGAAGAAAAGAAGATAAGAAACCCACATTTGTTAGCTATATTTAAGCTGATCTGTATCTGAAGAAGTTTTGCCTTCCCTTTTTTTCTGGTAAAAAAAGGGAGAGTGTCACTGACTCCTTTAAAACAGGATTACTGACCTGGTAATTTGAGCACAGCCCAAAGATCAAAGAAACCTGGAAGGAACTGCACTGCTCAGGAATGCAGAAAGAGCTGCTGCCCTACCAGAGCAGGTTAAAATGTCAGGTTTCTAATGTCCCACGTGGGAGCGTGAGGCCAGGTGAGCTCATAGAGATTAATCCCAAAATGCACTGATGAGAGGGGTCAATCACGTTATTGGCGCAGGGCTTGTAATGCCATCCTCAAATGTGACTTTTGAAACTTTGATGTAGCTCCTCAAAAGCATTCAAGCATTTAACTCTCCCTCAGAAATCTGAATTGAATGGCCAGCGTGTTAAACACTCTCTAGTTTATACTTTGCATTAAACTGGGGCTGGATAAAACACAGGAGCTGTTCCCACAGGAGTGATTGGAACAGGATTGTCCTCATCTGCAGTGTGGGCACCTAAACAAATGCACTTCAGATCCCTCTCACACAAAATGTTCTTAGGACAAGAGAAGAAATTAATCCACGTGTACTGTCAGTGAACTCTCTAATGCTCTAATCACTATATAAAAAATATAGACAGATATGCATATATATGAAAGCTATTTTTTTAGCTGCATTAGAGAAAAAGGAGATATGCACTGCCTTTGTAGATATGTATTACTCAAGCTGTAGCAATTTGGATTAATTTCCTCAGGGGATCCAATGAAAACTGATCTGTGTTCTGTCCTGACAGCACAGTGACAGTTTTATGAGTTCATCCACCATTTATTTCCTTGTTTGATGGTTGTCTGGAAATCCTGCATGGGTGGAATGGACTCACTGACATGAAGTGAGTGATGTGTCTTTCACCATCTTGACGAACTCTACTCAGTTCTGCAATCTGGGTCTTCTCAGGTAATCTCAAATATCTGAGTTACCACCTAGCAGCATAAACAATGAATATTTTGTGTGTGCAGCTACAGGAGACATAAGACACCAGAACCACCACAGCAACCTCACTCAGGTAGCTTCCATCTTGTAAAATTATGGCCTGTAAATGGTTTAAATAAGGTGTTTGCTCACACAGAAAAATCATCACCCTGGATGCCATTGAGGAACTTAATTAAAAGTTATCTATTTAGGGCATGACCCCCCCAAATCATCCATATTTGCAAAATGTTTGGGTCTATGCTTTAAATCTGGAAATGTAGTGATTTTTAACTGAGTGCTGATAAACAATTATTGCTGTTCACTCTCAGAGAGGCAGACATTTCAGGGGAGAGCCAAGGAACACAGCAGTATTAACAATTAAAAATTAAGAATATGGGCTATATCATAATTTTCAAAAAATGTTCCCTTATATTTCTTCCTAACATTTGAGTTTCCTGCAGTGCTCTGGGACCTTTGTAAAGGAAAGTTGCCAAAGAAATGAGGGTGATAAAATTGTTACCATTTCACAGTTTCTTACATCTTTTACAGCTTCTTATGTCTATTTAGTCAGCTTTGTCAGCACTTACTGAAATATCCAGACTGGTAAACTCTTGTTCAACATTTTGATTTTGCAAAGGTGAGTTAAATACAAGACTATCAAGCCTTTTTAATATTTCACATCGGTCACAGGAGCAGGAAAACAAGGGTGGCCACAACTGAAAATGTGCAAATCCCTGTGTTTTATTTCCTCAAACTTTTATTTAGTTATTAAATGAAAACCAACACTGACAGCAAAGTGCAATACACTCCATGACTTATGCTGTCCATAAAGCCTACGGGATTTACACTGCCATGGGAAGGAGGCTATTTACATGTTAAAAAGCCATTTATGATACTAATAAAAGTCCACAGGATTTACTTTACAATGTGTGAGAAGCCGTTTATGATGTTAAGAGTCAATTTTCAATGTCAACAATTGTGTTAGCAGTAAAAATGCAAAGCGGATATACAGCATTGATTTTTTTTTTAAAACTTGTATTGTTGATATTTCTCTGGCAGTGATTCATGTCTCCACCACAGAGATTTTCTGGTTTGTTTTAAATGAGAAGGATACGGCATAATTTTTGTGTTCTCTAAGTGAGTTAATCTTAGAGAAAAAATATTTTTTCAGATGTGTTTGGGATACGTCTGTAATATGGCAGAGATTTTCTGGCTGCACTAATTTGCCTCAGCACCAAAGATGTTCTCAGTCTTCACACACTCATTCACTTGGACATTGAGTAGTTTTGATCTAACAGCAAACTTTGAGTATTTGTTCCAATTTTTTTATTTTTTTTAATATTTCTTGGATGAGATCAAATACCAAAGACTTCTAGAGTATATTTTCCTGCCACTTTTATTAGCACACTGGATAAAGAATAACAACATTTCTTAAGTTCTACTTAAAGGCTCTGAATGTATTGTTTAACCAAAATCTTTACTTACATACATTTTGATTACTCAACTTCAAACCCACTGGGTAATCACAGTAATAATTGCACATAACTGAGCTGTCATCTATCAGTTCTTACTGTGGTTCTAACTCACTTTCTGTTTATTTAATCTGATCAGCTGTGGGAGAAGGATTCTCCTCTTCAGGCTGAACAGCCCCAGGTCTCTCTATACATTTGAGGTGTTACAGCCCACTGATCCTTTTCATGGCCCTACTCTAAAAAACTTTTTATTGTTAGTAAAATGAGGGTATTAACAGTCTAATTCAAGATTTTTTATTACTCTATATCTAGTTGCAACAGAAAAAGAAAATATAGAAATGCAGAAATAGAATAGAAATTTATTAACAGAAAAAGTCACAGGAATTGCAGTAACACAGTTAAAATCAGGACATGAATACGTAGTTACTACTCCTACTCTGGGGATTATTCCCACCTCATTTCCTGCTGTATCTTGTGTTTCTTATTTTGCCAAATGAGTTCTTTCAGCAAAAAGCACATTAGTAGTATTCTGGTTGCTGACATAAAGGACAAGTCTGAAATCTCAAAAGACATGTTTACCCTTTCTCTGAAATACAGCTCCTCAGATTTTCTTCTTGGTTAAATGTTCTTAGGTCTCCTTTTTACAAACAACTTTCCTAAGTTTGTGAAGGAGAAAAAACAGCAGCGTTTTTAATGGCTGTACTTAGACTCAAAGAATTAATTAAGATTTTAAAAGTGCACCAGGAGGCCTGAAAAGCTATAAAAAGGAAGGATTTTTGGATTTAATTGAAACAGAATCCCAAATGTAGTGTAACTCAACAGGTAATATATTCAATTAAACACTTTAAATTTTTAAAAACATAGAGGTTTTTTTCTGCCATAAGAACATCAGCAATTAAAGTCTGCTGGATATATTTGAAGCAGAATACATATCCATGAAATTAAGATGTTCTGTGGTTGTTTTGACCAACTCCTAAGTGCATCAAGCCAGGCAAACAGGAACTAAACATTATGAACTGCACAAATGGATGGACCAATCACATTTTTGTATCCCAAAATAAGCTATGAAAAATAAAGGTTGGGAAATAAATAGAGAAAAAGTAATGTCTAAATATCTGAACGTATCTGTTGGATTTTCAAGGACAGGTAGGGAGAAGTTGCCAGAGTCAAAAAATAGAAAAATAATTATCACTCTTTCCAAGTGCTCCCATTTTCAGTTTTACAATGTGTGTCATTTCCCATTCTGTTTAATTCCTCAAAAAGCAGGAAGCCAGCAGTTGAGGGGGAAAAAAAAAAATCCCACAGTGACAGCAGAGAACCAAAATGAAAACAGCACTCCAGTTCAGGCGACAGCATGACTGGGAATTTGGAAATGTGTTGGCAAAATAAAGCTAGAAGTCATGGCAACTGATCAGATTTGTAGCTTTTATTATTGGTTTTACTGGAATAAAATAACAGTACTGAAATTCAGCTTCTACTCTCTTCTCCAATAAAGCATCAAATTCACTGACATCTTGAACTTACAATCAAAAGTGACAAGAGATTTTTGGAAAGTACGTTTTTGATTATGTCATGCAAGCTGCCTGTAGAGAGCTGCATGTCTACGTGTCAGTCCTAGAAAACAGTCAAAAACCCAGCAAGCCTCAGTTATGCAGTTCTGCCTCTAAATAAGAGGTAGGAGTGCAGTAGATCTGTGTTGATGTGCCAAAAAAAATTTGGGGGATAACAAATCTATCCAGCTCTGAGAAAGGATGGAGAAAATGCCTGAAAGTCTGTGCCTGATGGAGTGCCTGAGTGTGTTTAGTAAACTGATAAAGGCACATTTTTCTCCCTGGGGCCAGCTTGGAACAGCACCACTTACATCTGAACAGCTAAACTTGCTTATTTCCCCAAAACAGGGTGGTGATGGAAAAACTGCCTTGTGGGAATATGTCCTGGCCTGTACAGGCCTCTGGGACTTGCCTGGGAATGGTGGGGTTATGCTAGTGAGAAATAAAACCACAGCAGTGAGAAATGACAAGAGCTGGACACTTGTCAGTGATTGCAGAAGCGTCTCAAGGCCTTCCTTCTTTGGTCAGGGCACACAAAGTCCGTGGGCCAAGGGATGCTTGGGGAGCACTGCCCAACGCTGAGGGGAGTCTTCAAATATTAACAATGTCCTGGAGAATTTGCCCTGAGAACCTCCAGAATTGGATCTAGAAAATTTCCTCTTCAAAACTTCAAGGAATTAATAAAACTTCAGACGGCTGAAAGAGATCTAATTTATATCTATGAGTTTCAGATGGACAAAGCCTTTTCCAGCTTGAGGCAGCAGAGGTGGGGATCTCTGACCATAAATCAGCAGAAACAGCATCGTGGCCACAGCCTCCTTCCTGCTTTGCCTGTGCCAGTGCTGTGCTGGCCACTTCTGCCACTCCAGGAGCAGGGAGTAATGCCTGATACTGGGATTAAAGGGGAAAAAAAGACCTCCAGTGTTGCTGCTCATTCTCAATACTCCATTATCTCTCCACAGCAAAGGTGGAGGGTGGGAGGCTCATCCTTCTCTTCCCTTCCTCCACCTCAGTCCTCCTCCTTGTCTTATCATCAGATCAGCAGAATTCATGTTTTCCTTCTCTGCACACAGACACGGAGTGCATTATGCTGTCTCATGTTCATCTCCCACAGAGCACAACATGAAGTTTACACTGAAGTAGGTATTGACTGGTGTTTTTTCTACAAAAATAAAGCCTTTTTCACATTTGTTACCCCTTTAAGACTGTGGTAACTATTTCTCTAGTCTGATAATGCAATTACTCTTTCTCATTTCTTGATCCTTTGAGTTTGATTCTGATTATGATTTTGCTAGTTACACTTGAAATGTCAAAGGAGATTCAAAGTTCCAGAGAGAAATACCCACTTTTGTTCAAGGAAACTATGTGTAGCATAATCAGTCATGTCCTTCCAAGCCATTTTCTGAATTTGTAGTGGGCATCAGAGTAACTCCAGTGATGTTAGTGGGGTCATATCACCATCACTACAAATTAATGAAGCTTCACTGAAGAACTGTATCAGTTTACATCACTGTAGGTTTGCACAGACTCTCAGACTTTATTGTGATGGGGTCATATGTGAAAGCTGAAGGAAGATAAAGAGGAGGGAAATATTAATTCAAAATTACGTGCTGTGATCCCATTTTAATTTTTCCTCTGCTGTATTTTGGCAAGTAAAATGTCACTGCATTTGAAGTCTCAGTCCCAGATGCTTCCTGAAACACTTGGAAAATAATCCATCAAAGACAGTTCCAGACATTTAGTACTGTCTGCCTCTTTTTTCTCTACTTTTCTCTGATCTCTAAATTTGTTACCTCAAATGCTTCAGCACAAGCATGTGGCTCTCTCCTGAATATCCCAGCTATTCCTGCTGCTCTCTCTCACCTGTGGTCATAATTCTCTCCAGAGATATTCCTGTGAGTGAGATATCACAAAGCTCACTGTGGCTTCAGCTGAAGAGAAGCAGCAGGAGTGGAGAGCTGCCAAATCAGACATGACTTTTTCTTGAACTAATGATGTTTGGGATGGGTGAGGAGGTCACTTCAGGATACTGTGTGTTCTGAAAGCACCAACAGGCATCAAAACAATCATAAAAAGTGGAAGGGTTTTAAAGTGCTTGAGCGCATTCAAAAATTTTATTTTTTGTCATGTTGTTCCATTACTGTACATTCCTGTGATTCAAAAGATAATGGTCAGAATGTTTTCATGTGTTTTTAAACTCAGTTGTGCAGCTTCCCCCACGGTGATGAATCTCCCTACACATTCCTTGACTCATTCTGAAAATACAAAAAATAAAGTGCTAAGAATGGAAACCTGTGGCACTGAGATTTCCCAAAGAACAAAATCTCACATTTTAGTTCAGTTCCTTTCTATTTTTCCACCTTGTCTTAATGCCATTTTGCCTCACTTGAACTTATTTTCCCTCAGTGAGTTCCAAGTCAACACCTGAACCCTCATCCAGAAGGATATTTTTTTAACTTAGCCTTCATCTGTCCCTTAGGGCATTGTGAAAAAAAAAAAACCTCATGGGCAGCAGCTCCATGTGTTTAGTGTGGCATTATCGTGTCACACATCAGGGACTGCAGGGACATGGGGCTGTTCTCTGCAGAGCTTCAAAATTGTCACTTATGAAGTGACATCTGAGGCAAATGAAGCATTATTCAGTCACAATTTCCAAGCAAATGAACTGGCAGGGCAGTGAGATTCTACTGGACCGTGTCTTGTTCTGGAATATAAAGTTGCAAAAAAATTAGGCAAGGAGTCAGAAAGCAACAGAAAGGAGACAAAAGTGTACTTAAACCATGATCTTCTCCCCCTCTGGATTTTCCAGGAACAAAGCGTGGTGACCAGATAGAGCTGTGGATTGAACTTGAGGAGCACGAGTTCACTGCTTGGCCTCATCCCAGCCTGTCTGTGTGGCTCTGGGAAAGCCTCTAAATCTAAATTACATGTGCCATTCTCAGGCTATCAAAGCTGTGAGAGCATTTTCTTGTCTCACAGGGATAAAAACCATTAACCACAGGAAAGTTCTCAGCTCTTATAATTAAGGGGATTGTGTCCAATAAGTACCAAGGCCAGGGGCTTTTGAAGCTGATATTGAAAGATACTTTGGTGTTTAAAAATGCTGAGCAATTTAATTGAAACCTGGGAATTAAGAACATTTGAAAATCCCAATATATAAAAGTCCCTAATTCTGCCTTTACAAGTTAATAAAATACAGCTGGAGTAGGAATCAAACCATGGAATTTGCTATGACAAGCTTTCCGTGCCCAAGTAGGCAATGTAAAAATGGGAAAATAAAGTTCTTTGAGCTCTTGCTTTCTTCGACTGATTTAAAAATCTCTCTTAAATGCTTATGAGTGACAGAAAAATATTTCAATTTAAAACTCTTATTGGAAAATAAGATTCAAGGTTTAGGGTTCATTTTCAGTGGCAGAACTACACTTTGCAAGATTAACCACCAAACCTCAATGCTGTTGAAAGAGCCTGGTCCATTCCTTACAGATTTAATCTATTTCCCATTTGAGGGGTGCTATGTATACAGATTTAATTTATTTAGAGAAAAAGATCTGCATTAACTTATTTAAAGAATCAAAGTATAAAACTCTGGGAAAGTATATATTTTGATTTATTTGTAGTAGAGGCAGAGACACACACAGTCTTTGAGAATGACAGAGAATGACACTGACCCGAAAAATCACGGTCGTGGATTTACTCTTCTTGCTTTATTATAATGCACCATATAATGCACTTCTAAAGTGCACACATGTTTGGATTAAATAAGAATATTGTATTCTATGTATAGCAGTCTTATTATAATGGATATTTTGTACTCTCAGTAATTTATTCCTTCATCCCTCCATCCATTTCTATGACATCAAAGTAGATTTAATGATAAAAGGAAACAAGCAGTGGGCATAAATGTTATGACTTCATTTTCTTGCAATATTCTAATCCTAAAGCTGTTTATACTGTTTTTCATAGCTTTTAAAATATTTTTTCTATATTTAATCATTAAATTATTTTGAGTATTTTTGGTAGGAGGGTTGTTTCAGAGTGGCAAACAACACATGATCCACACATATACTGAACTGTTTTCCTATTGTCACATTTTAAGATTTGGGACTTACAGATATTAAAAAGTGAAAAAACAATCAGCCTATTCAGGTCTAAAAAGTATTAACTCATTTCTCAGTCCTTGGCTGGTGCCTGTATCTCTACATTAGCTCACATGATTGCAAATTTAGTGTATAAAGAAGTCCAAACCTTTTTTTTAATTTAATTCAGGTATGTATTGGTGAAATGAAGAACTTAATTTAATCCTAAATGGAATGAAAAGAAACCTAATGTATTTGGCCAAATTATGCTGCTTATTATAAAGTCCAAAATTGGGTCTAATATTTTTATATAATTGCTTCTTTTCCTAGGAATCATTCTTCAAACTGCTGAAGTGATAGTTCAATTGTTTTGCGTAGGAAATTTCATTTCTCTTTTGGCTAAGTGAAAATACTCAAATATTTCATTTCTACCTACACTTTTTAGTTTTCTCAGAAAACTTCCTTATTAAGTTCATTCAGAAATGGAAACAAATAAGAACATTATTTTAATATGAGGGAATTTGAAAGAAAAGAATTTGCAATGCAAGTATTTTCAGGTCTTAATTAAAATATACGGTTTTCCACAGAAGAAAACATTTTAAAAAAGAGAAGTATATTGGTTATTTGATGACCTCTTTAAGAAGAGCACAAAAACAATGAGTTCTAAACCAAAGGAAGATTAACAACATTTTTAAAGTGTTTTATGAGAAAAAATACTCTCTTTTCTTGATAAATCGAAGCATCTGGCAACCTTCATAGTCCTATCTACAGTGTCAAATAAGTGTAACAATTTTAATGACATCAGAATGTAAATAAATCAAATTCTTCATTGCTCTTCAGAGTATGTACATATTTCCCCACACTCTTTTGAGTTCTCTGAAAAGTCTCATGTTGGCCATAGAGAAAACAATCATGTGTTGGTGTTGGTGTTAATGTTGCTGTTATTAGTAGTCACAGAGGTAAAACAGATTTATCATGAGGCTCAGCTTTCAGTTATCCTAAAATTTTACAAACCAGACACCAGTTGCTCAAAAACTGCAATTGGAGATTTCTTTAATCTCATGGAAATGAAACACCAGATGTTGATATCTTTGCTAGGAACACCATGTCAGGGATTAAGGCAAAGTGGAAGAAGGCTCAAATTTATTTTCTCCATCCATCAGAAAGCAGCTACTTTTCAATGCCACCTTTTTATTATTTTGCTTTTTTTAAAGTAATCATCCTTATTTGAATGAAATATTTCCTGTAACACACATACATTTAGGCTTTTCAGCTTCATCTAATCTATCTTCTTCTCACTGTTTGGCCACACAGATCAATTATTCATGCAATCTATCTGTGCACATTTCTCACAATGAAAAAGCAATTAACATCTGGACAGAGCTGCCATCCTTCTTTATTAGAGTGATCCACAGTCCTTTATGGAATGCTGGGGAAAACAGAAACAGATCTCAAAAAACCCCCCATGTGTCCTGAAATATTTGCATCAGTGGAAAATATGACCCACTACATTTACTGACCAAGCTTAGTGTCAAAATTATATTTAAATGGAAGATTAGAAAACTAATCTTGGATGGTTTGGTTCGGTTCAGTTCAGTTTTGTTTGGTTTGGGATTTTTCTGTTTCATTTTCTTTCGTTTTAAACTGCTTTAAATCTACTTATTTTCTCCATCCTAGAAAAAAAACCAAAAATGTTAAAAAACTTAAGTGCCCCAAATTCGTCAAGTCATTGAGAATCCAGTGCTTTTAATAGCTACCTTATTTTTACTGCATTTCTACAAATATTCTCAGTGGGAATACCCCACAGTCAGTAGTGCAAGTTCTTCACACATCCTGCTAATGCCTATAGCTCATTATTAATGCAGCATGGCTGGTTGAGATTCGCTGAACTAATCAAAATAATGTTAATAATTGGCAGTAGGGATTGCCTCTGGACAAAGAACATTGCACACAAATTAGTGTTTTATTTAACTTCTGAGGCCATCAACAAACGTAGATTTTCCCACCTTCTTGGTATCTTTCCTGGTTTGGGATTTTGGTTTGTTTGTTGTCAGATCACACTGGATAAAGTGATACTGAGAAAGTCCATGAACAAATCTAGAGCTGGAAATAGCTTCAGAAACTTGAATACTGATGAGTGGAAACAGCTGAGCCTTAACTGCTGACTGATGATTAATGTTTTGAGGTGTTTGGTGATACCTCGCTATTCCAGATCATATCAGAATATGGGAATCTGAGATTTTGCCTCAGGCAGTGCTGAGCAACCTGTTCTAGTGGGAGGTGTCCCTGCCCACAGTAGGGGAGTTGGAACTGAAGGATCTTTAAGGTCTCTTCCAAAGCAAACCTTTCTGGCATTCTTTAATTCTATATTCTGTGAAAAAGACAAGAAAGAAAAGAGTGTTTAGGTCTACTAAAAAACCATGCATGATTTGCCTACATCTTCTCTTCACCTGAACACACTGATGTTTCAATAATTATTATACTCTATTCTTAAATCTTCCCTTCACCTGAACACACTAATATCAATGGCAACTGTACTCTATTCCTCCTTATACACGTGTCTGGGGTTGCAATGCAAGACATAACCAAAAATATGTATTCTATTGCCATCTGCTCAAACTGTTTTGAAACTGGCTGGGGAGGTGTTTTCTTTATCTCTTCCACCACCCATCCTCCCTCCAGGGGATATCTGCTGTTAATGGGCCATTGAGGCTCACTGCACGGCTGATACAATTACATCATCCCAGTAGGAGATGCTCCACCCAGGGGGAGTGTAGCAGTGGTCACCCCGTGTGGCACGGCTGCGGGCAGCCTTGGGCACCACGGCAACACTGTG